>VYXH01009707.1:0-16488 GCA_013397275.1 Burhinus bistriatus | reverse complement strand
ATCCCCTTGTCCAGGTCATTGCTGAATTCCTCCTGCTGTGTCTTGTTGCCTGTCACCTTTTAAATTTTCTTTCAACATTTCCCTTTATGTGGTTCAATGTCCCTATTTTTTAATTCTTGCCTATGTTTCTTGTATGCTCTTTCTTTTAAAATTCTATTTCTGTGTTTCTGTATTGGGTTTATGTGTCAAGGTTTTGGTAGCAGCGGTGCTGCAGGGGTGGCTTCTGTGACAAGACACCAGGAGCTGCCCCCATGGCGGACAGAGCCATTTCCAGCTGGCTGCAAGAGGGACCTGCCGCTGGCCAAAGCTCAGCCACGGTTCTGCAGGTATGGTCTCACCAGTGCTGAGTAGAGGGGAAGGATCATTAGACTTTGGTACCGCCCCAAGCAAGGTGGCTTCAGCAGAGACGGTTAGAAGCAGAGGTATTCCTGTCCACTGTCCCATCAGACTGGCCCGTGAAGGAGATGTCTGGCAACTGTCAGGAGACAGAAGAAGAGGAGGTGAGCTGTGCAAGATGCTTTTTATATCCATCTTGTAAAATGAAATAATTTGCTATGGCCAGAACTGGTTATGAAAGACATGACCATCCGTACTAGAACTGGGTTTGAATGAGACGTGGAAAGAAGTTCTCACTTTAATTATGAAGGTCTAGTATCTCTATTTGTAGTGGGAAGGCTTTCTGGGAAAAGGGAGTATTTCCTCCTTATAAGGGGTTGCAACCCCCACCTAGGAATAAATGTGGTTTCATAATTCAGAAGCCAGTACGTTTTATGTAGCTCCTCGTAGATTTTTGGAAACGTAGAGGAAGCAACATATCCTGTCTTCTCTAGCTTTCTCCATTTCCCATGAAACTGCTTAACTGTTTTGAGATGTTTTCTCTACCACCCAACACTACTGGCCTTTGCAATCATTTTCCTCAACACGAAGGGGATCTGTAGTACCCTTTTCTACTAATTGTTATGTAAGATAAGGACAATGTAAATATCAGAAACTTGCTTGTTTTCAGCTTCCCTAAATCAAATCAGTCCCAAAGATCTTTCTACAGGTTAGAAGAAAGGAGAAGTCACCATCCTTATCGTACAGCACAGACGAAGTAAGGGGCACCTTTAAAGTCAAGGAGAGCTAACAGCGTACAGCTCAGTCAATGCTTCAGGCTATGACTATTTGGGTTTTATTTAGAAAAAAAAAAAGGGCACAAGAGTCTTGTTCGGTCTTGTTCTTTCAGGTTTCCAGTCTAAACAAAATGGATTTCTGTTAATTCTATTTAAATGATCATCCTTTTAATAACACTTTCTTCTTGCTACGTGTCAAAGATTTTCTTAAAGTGTTCCTGAGAAATTTAACCTTGCAATACCTTTTTTTTAAACCACCAAACTAGCAGTTCCTACCAAAACAGACTCTTTTATAGAAACCTGCAATTTTTTTATACACAGACCATACAAACAATTATCAAGTAATCAACAGAAACCACGCTTTATTTAACATATACTTTTCAACCCACCAGAATAAAACCAAGAAACTTTCTCAAAAAATGTGACTGTAGTGTTGGGTCTTTCTTTGGAAGATCCATGCAGTCAATTTATTTAAACATGTTTAACTTCTGGACATAAATTATTTTTAAGAATCCAAGCAAGACTACTGATTTATTTTAATAAATGGAAAACTCAAGAGACCTCGCTAGCTTTTGTTGCTTTCTGTAACTGAGATTTTTTTCCCTATCTAATATTTATGAATGTACTGCACAACAAAATAATTATTCTTGTATAACTTATTTATGTACTCGTGTTTGAGGAAGGAATTATCAGCATTTTACTGAGTATCTAAATCAGGAAAATTATTCTTTCTAGATGTCAAAAAGCAGTCTTTGCTTTTATTTTAGTTGTCATAAAGCATACATAATACACACTATCCCCAAATTTCCCTTTGCTTTTACCTTACAAGCAAAGTAAAACACAAGCTCTTTGGTTTTAATTCCCCTCTCCCCTTCTCAGATAACTCCTACAACTGTTTTTGCACTTCCAGTTTAGCAAATCTTATAGACGAAGTAGAGCTACAGAAATAACTTGCATAGCAAAAAAGCAAAACCAACACTGTAAGTCTGCACAGCATGCTAGAGCCTGATGGCCTGCTTCCATGGCAAATTCACTTAAGTTAACTTTATACATAAAAGCCGCTAACTGAGGAAAAATATTTAGGTTTGTTCTGTATAATTCTTCAGTTTTGCCTACAACAAGCAGATATTAAAGAATAGACTAATCAAACCTAAATTTCATTTGGAGTAACATTAGTGAACATTTCAGGGGTGATTTAGGCAGAAAAAATCAGAGTCTGAGTGGTTTGCCAGGCAGTGTTCATTCTCGGTGAGTATATGCTTTTTCATAGCACCGCTATAGCCTATTTAATGTTCTGCTTTTGAATTTGCTTGAAATTTACATTGTTTAGCTAGCTCTAAGTATTTACACCGCAGTGTAAGTTTAGATGCAGGCAGCCTTGAGCCTCATCATTGACAATATTTTCTTTAGAATCCTGGCTCACATGAGAACCTCCATGTTGTCCTATTTCCTTGTACGAATACAGCTTTCTTCCTTTGTGTGTCCTCGTTAATTAAAAGTACTTTGAATAGTTTGAATCCCACTGTAGCAAAACATTATGGCATAACACATAAATTATGAAGAAAAAACTACTGCTGGCATGGATCACTTCCCAGCATTCATAATAACAGGGTAGCACACTGCATGTCCAGCCCCTCTCACCTCTTGTACTTGCTGTAGCCACAGCCTTTTGCTGCGGCTCCCCCCAGCCCCAGCAGTGGGGAACGGGCAGGGGAAGGGAGGTACCAATGGGCCATATCTGATCTCCCCCGAAAATTACCATTCATTTCCTTCTGCGGCTTCTTTGGAGGGCAGGTCGGAGAGATTCTGCACAGGTAGAGCCAAGATACTAAGAGTACTACAGTTGGAGGTTTTTGAAGAGCTGAAAGCTCTTTTAGGCAAAAATCATGGTCTCTCTATGTAAGTACAATTAAATCTGGTCTCCGTAGGGAATAAGGACCAGATGTTATATGCTGCCTCTTAGTTTTTTACTTCCACAAATTAAACAGGGTTGGGGGACAGATAGTGCCTGCGCTATATAATCCTCTGCCCTTTTAGATTACACTTCAGTGGATTATTCAGATTTACCTGTTTTAGGATATTTCTCAATAAAATATTTGCATTGCAAAAAATCTATGCTCTCTAGGTTGGTTGTTTTTTGGGGTTTGGTTGGTTGGGGTTTTTTTCCCTAAGCAAATAATTGATTATCAAGATTTTATTTATCTGTGTGTTTCTCAATTCTCTAAGTTTTTTTTTTTTTCCAGTGTTTTATAGAACAGCCTGAAATGTATCCATAACACTGGTAATTTTCTGACTGTGGTGAGTTTTCCTGAAGCAGAGATATCATGCATCTTTTTATACAAGCTTGTTTTATCTTATTATTATGCTTTTCTTAAAGCTCTGATTCTTCTGTAAAAGATTATTTTGTAAACATGCCCTAGTGAGGTGACTGAGCATTTTCTTTATCAGTTATTTCCTACCAAATTTGCCTATAGTGCAGGTTAAAGTTTCTCTCCCTCTACTGCCAACTCAGCTATAGTTAATCATGCAATTTAGTCTGATGATAATTTATTCCAGCTAATGATGCATGAGATGTAAAAAGCCCAAAGGAGGAGTTTGGGGGACTGGAAATTAGGAGGAGAAAAATTCCCAAACCAAACATTCCCACCTTTTTCCCTTGCAAACTCAGCATATCTTATGCTGAAATTACTGAGACACCATGGAGCCCTGCTTTTTTTTACACTCTCTTGGTGGTGGAATCACACTTTAAATCATTCTGCAAAAGCATGACTTAGTTAACACTTCATTATGCAAGATTTCCACTATGCTGTAGTTGGCAGAAAAATCTGAGTTTCCTCATGCATTTTATCCATCACCCACTCCAAATTAAGAAAATGTGACTTTAAAAGTTTTTGTCTAAAAGGCTGAATGTCTATTTACCCAATCATCAGTTGTACTAGGTGGATATGTTAAAAATATGAAAGATCAGATACCTCAGTTATATTAAGATATTTCTGGGTTGGTGTTTTTCCTTTCCAGGAATAACTATTTCACCATAAAGCATTATTTGAAGAGTAACATGTTTCATCTCAAGGATCATGAATGGCTTGCAGTATGATTTTACAATGTGGCTGGTTAAATTAATTTAGTTAGGGGAGAACATGATTATTTGCTCATATAAGGGTTTTCAAATTGTGATCTTCAGATTACCAGCTGTCTAAAGTGTCACAGTAACTGGCTCATACATGGTCCCAGGGCCAAATCATCCCTTTTACAACTTGTATTAAGATGATGGGAGCCTCCAAAATATTTGAGAGTCACAAGTGGTGCAGGAAATCTGGCAGTCATAATTTTAGTGGAAAATTCTTTTTCATAAAGCAGAAAATAGACTTATCGCTAGAACAATACTATATCCAGTCCCCAACGACATTCACTCTTGTAACACTGGGATTCAAGCCTCTAAAAATGTCTGGATAGTTATGGTTATTTTCTACAGCTGAATCCTAACCCCTTTATTCAATTTTTGCTACTTTCTTTAAGCAAGACTCCAGTTTGCAATATTTATAAATTCAAACAGTGAGGTTATATGGAACTGAATGATAACGTCTTTTAATTTTGTGTCCTTTTAAGATACAAACTCAAGTTGAAAAAGAGAGATCCTTCTGATATGGATAAATACCCTGGAAGTGTAGTCAAAAAGAAAAGAGGGGGAAAAAAACATCCATGGCATTGTCATCAAAACCAGTCCAGCAGCACTACCAGAACATGTAAACCTTTGTTTCTGCACCTAGCCCTTCTTTTCTGGATCTCTTTCAGCTAAATATGATGTTCTAACTAAAGATACCTCAGTGCATTTCAATAGGCATGGGCTTGTGCAAAAGGAGTTCTCAACCCTGGGCTCAGGTCTGTGATAATGTGGTATCCTGACAAAGAAATCAGAGAAATATCTTACAGGAATTGCCATCAAGAAGTCACCTAGTCCACTTTCCTACTATAAATATTTTTACACCCATTTATATAACTTGTTGAATAACGAGTGCAGTGAATGTTGCAGAAAATCCCTGCTCCTCTCATATCGTGTATATTTTTCATTATGCTAACATATATAGGGGTGTGGGTTTTTTTTTTTCCTCTAATGTGACTTGGTATCAGAAAATATTTGTAAACTTCTTTTTTTTTTTTTTACAACTACCAATGTTCAAAACGAGACAATTTTTAACAATATCCTGAAGTACCTCTCATTTCAAAACATCCCATTATACTTTCATAAACTGCCTATACATATAGAAAGAAACAACTGAAAGGTAGCCTCTGGTCTATATTTCTTTAGAAAAACAATTTTAGTCTACATTAAGTCAGTCTGTTAATTGCTTCCATCTTTAAAACCCTCATGACAATGCAGATTCTGCTTTGAAAACTGACATCCCCTCCAAGAGAGAAACTCACATAGCGGTACATAAATTTCACACTATTTGAAAAGAAAGACTGCCAGAAATTAAACAGTAAGAATTAAGTTTAAATTAGGTTCAATTCATATGTCTAAGTCAAAATTGCAAGTAGCCTTTCTGTAGAGATATTAAAAACTCAGTTAGTAAAAACTTCAGCTTCTAGCTCAAAGCAGGTCTAGGTTCAAAGTTCAGTCAGGTTGCTTAGGGTCTTATGCATTAAAGTTTTTAAAATTTTCGAGATTGGGGACTCCACAGCCTCTCTAGGCAAGATGTAACAGCATGCAACACCCAACTCCATCCCTGTATATCCACAATACTTCTATTTCTACTGCGCAGCCCATCCCCACTTCCAGTCCTATACACTTCCTTTTCGCATTTGAACTCAGTGAGGAATTTCCTGTTCAGCCAGTCTGGCCGCCTGCTACCTACACCCATTTTCCTGCGGTTCGGGATAGACCGTCCTTGTGCTTTCAGGAGGCTGGCCTCGAAGACTGAGCAGCTCTCTGTGGGCCCTTTGCCCTTCAGAGTACCCTGCCACGAGATCCTGTCTGCTAGCTGCCCGAACAAGCTGAAGTTCAGGGTTTTTAGCCTGACACTGCTGCTTCTGCTCTCTGCTACTGCTACTACTAGCTCCCTTCGCTTTTGAGAAAAAGAGATTTGGAAGGCAAGAGCCAGTAAAGTAGATCTCAAACTGTGCAAAACCATTCAGTTTTTTAAATTGCTGACATTGGATCAGAATTTTAGCTGCCACATGGTATTACATCCAGTTGCCTTCAGACTGTAAAGGTGGCATAAGCTTACACCTTGTTTTTCAAAGTGTCAATTTTCTTCAGAGAGAAAAGTTGCCACTTTATGTCTGTGACTATGCTACACGAGCTTATGAACTGGGAAAGAAGAAAAAGTGGCCAGTCAGACTCAGAAAGAAATTCTCCATTGTTCTGTCTCTGTGCTTGAGACAAGGTTATGGGAATTTATTTTTTGTCTGAGTATTTTTAGGCTGCCTTTGAATTCCTAATACCCCGAGATCTGTCAAGAGACGTGCTGGCCACTCCCTGAGTTGTAATACTTCCCAACTGATTCTTTGCCAGCCTCCTCCGCGACATTCCAGTGAGAGTAGAGCAGATCCATTTCCGTCTTCCAAATGGAGCACCCCAGAAGTTGTCATCTACTTTCTATCAGATGACGTGTCACAACATAATTCCAACTGCTTGCTCTTTTTTAACGTTCTCTCCCTCCACATATGCTAAAGAACTCTCTGTCCTCCTCTCTCCACTGTGGGTTTGTGCGTTGCCTGTCTCTCTGGTTACCACTAGAGAGGAAAGTTTCTAGAGAGAAGATTTCACACATAATGTAAAGAGATTTGGTTCTCAAATCAAATGGTCAGTACTCCTCTAAAAATAAATGTGCTATCCATCACCATCAAAGTGTCTTTACAAAAAATTCTCCATATATGTAATTCTACTCATCTCAGGATTTGAGGACATATATTTTATTTTAAATAAAAGAAGAATCAGGCAATAAACAAATTATCCAAATTCTGAAATTGGCAGTGATAAAACTGGCATTTTATCAAATACAACCTATTTGGAACTTATCTAAGTGACTAGTAAAGCATTTAAAACATATTTAATATTTCAGCTATTTACATAAACTTTGACCGCATATTATAGAAGCCTTCCTATCGTGGTTCCCAGGTATAGCACAGTTATTTGAATTCATTCCTTGGGCAGTTCTGCAAAGGGTCAGTTTCCAGTAGTTTCCCCATTACTGGTAGAATCTGAAGGCACTGAAGAAATCCCAGTGAAGATAGCTGACCACGTTGCATCAGAACTGATGCAACTTAACTGACTGACTTCTGCAGAGCTATGTTCACTTGCAAGAGAACTAAGCTCTGGTCCCTGCGATTAAAAGCAAAATATCAGGGACAAAAGGTCAGAGACAGACTTTAGAAATTTCTGCCGAGGAGAATCAGTTATTTCAACTACTACATTAAACTTGAACTCAGTAATATTCTTCCCTACAATGTGGGTTTCCCACAGGGATCTCCCAGTTTGTTGAAAGAATAACCAGGCTTGAGCAGGAATGGTTGAAGGTGGTATAGCAACATGTCAAACCCCTTTTTTCCACATTATAAATTCAACTGCCTAGGAGGAAACCACCTCATGACTTGGAGCACTTTAGGACAAACATTAATAATAACAAATTCTAATTGGTCGTTATTGCTTGAACAGAAAATATCAGATTTCATTTTCACTAGGAGGAAATGAAAATGTCATGTACTGTAATATGACAAGCATGGAATTTACAGTAGTGATATGTACTTGTAATTACCTTTATATGTGTAAATGCACACAAAGCAGAACACTAGGGAGGCCGTTTTACAACAGATTTAATCAAGAGAACATCCACGTCTCCTCATAAACTTACTTAACCAACTTTGAAAAAAGAATGGAGTTGATTAGACAGGTTAATGGGGTGATGTCTTTATAAATGACAGATGGCCATGTTAGAACAGAAAGTTGTTCACTCTCCATTTTTTATTTTATTTTACTTATGAGACTATTCTACTATTTTTTTACTTATGAAAGCACTGCTCATACATTTTTGATTAGCAGTGGTTCACTGAAAAAAAAAACAATTTCCAAGGAAACAACTATTAACTGGATGGATGTTGTCATTATGCTTAAGTGGCAATAATCAAAACTAAAATACAAAATGAATTTTTTGGAATTCCAGGTCCTTATAAACATCCTGACCTCCCCGCATTGGCCTGCAAATGGAGAAAAGTGCTTACAGATTTGCAAGCTCATAAGAACATAACAAAGGAATGGAAACATGAAGAAGAAAGCTAGCTTTTTTATGATAAAGGGAACCTGTTAGTGGGGAATTTGACAGAGTAGTAAAAAAATCAGAATTCAAAAAAGGCAGGATTCTTAATTAAGAATAATAAAAAATATTATTATAGTGCAACATTAGCTATACTTAAAAAATCCCCCTTGGGCATAATGATTTTACCTCAGAATTATTGAAGTGTAGAATGTGGAACAGCCTAGATGATTGCTAATCTTCCCTCAGACGTAAGAGGCATCTGGAAGTGGATCACACCTACAGTGTTAACTGAAGAAGGATTCACCAAGTACCTACACAAAGACCCCTGGCAGTGTGCTCTGCGGATGCTGGCCAGGCCTGAAGAGGAGGAAGTGCAACAGCTGAAGTTGCTGTTGAAAGCCACCATCGCAGCAGCGGTTCGTGGCTCTTTCCTGGATGGCAGGCTGCTCAGTGATGGTCAGTGTGCCACCGCTGGCTTGTGCCACAATTTGTGAAGCTCTGTCTAAAGATTCCCAGTGCCTACTCAGGTGTTAGATAATCACAATTGCGCAGTTATTTCTGCAACATTCTCCCATCTCTCTTCTTGTCCCGTATAAAAAATGATGCTTCTTAAAATGGACCAGAAATAAGGAAAATAAGGTGTGCATTGCTACCTTTTGACTCTCTTTTCCTCCTCCTTTGGCATTTTTCACTAATCTGAAGTGTACAGCTTCTTCATCTGATGCAGATCCTTGATTAAAACAATCCTATTGAACATCTCTCTAGCCTTCCAGACATGAATTTGAAAAGCACTTGTCTAGGAATGTTTTCTCTTGAAAATTTCTGTGTGAATTTAGGATTTATGAGAAGCACTAGACTAAGTTTTGAGAAAGCTCTGGGGCCTTGAAAGATTTGAAAAATCTTTGGGGCCTTTTTGCATTTATCAGGATTGTAGTACCAGTGCAGTGAAACAATCCTTATGTATGTATGTGAAACTCTGCAGTACATAGCAGTAATGAAAGATAATTCTAGCTACTCCATCAGGACAATGTGGCTGCAGCGTAGCAGAGTCTGGCTCAGAATTTTTGCAAGCTTTCCAAGTGCTAGCATACTGCTCATTTTTTAAATAAAGTACAATAGCATATCACAAGTTTAATTTCATTTATCTGTACATATGCAAATCAATAGTTTCTGTAACTGTGGCTAATCCTCATTAACAGAAACAGATCCGCTTATCTCTTAGGTAGGGGAGTAGGTGGCTGGCAGCTGCAGAGATACAGTGGCCTAGCTCTTACTAGTAACATTATGATCAACAGTTTTGGTGGTAATTTGACATCATATTAAAGTCAGTACATAACTGAATCGACTTGTCCCACAATTCACCTCTTATTAACATAAAGAAAATAAATTTCGTACGCAGTATTCACCTAGGTAATAGCCGTGACTGTTTTGTGTTCCGTATTGCCATTTCCAACAGATTAATTGCTGTAACATCAGTAGCACCACTTATGAACTTATTACCATCTGGTCAAGTGTTACCAAAGCAAGATGGACATAATGCCATGGAAACTGTTTAGATCTACCTTTGCTCAATTAATTTCTTAAGTCCAGTCAAAATGTTACCGTGTCCTAACAGCCAACCTCTGCTGCCAGATTCCAGATTTTCTCCGGAGCTCCAATTTTCCCCAGAGTTAGCTAGACACTCACAGCATTTTGAGGTGGAGGTAAGATTTTTTTTGTTTTCAGTTGGTGCTAACTGGAGTAATCGAATCAGGGGTGGATCTCTGGTTTCATAAATGGAGGGGTTCAAATGTAGGGGTAGTAAATTCATAGGATGTAGGGGATAGTATAGAAAAAACTATGCAAAAGATTTGTATCTTCAGGAAATACTAACTTCCACAGTGCCTGATGCTTAACAGCAAGCTACTGTCTTCCAGCACCTGGCTGCCTTGCAAAGTAGTCAGTTTGAGTGCCTTGATATGCAAAGTACCACAGCTAATCTATTCAGACAATCCTTGATCACTTTAGTTTGTTGTGATTTCTTAAAATAAGTAAATATGTAAAAGAATGTTCCTTGGTACATGGCTATTATAATATTCTCATGAAAGACACTGCAGTTTGGAAGAGCCTGGTAAATGCTGCAGTCTTCTAAACGTTTTCTTTCTGTTTTCATTCTGTTCCTAAAACACTGATTCCCTTGATTCTTTACTGCTCTGCATGGACTGTCTCCCCGTACACCTCCTTGCCCTTGATCCCCGTTTCTGTTAAAACAGTCTCTTAGTCCCCACCCACTCCTTTCACTTTCTGCTGTTCTGTTCTCTGTTTAATTCACCTCGCTGTTTTGATACAGTGCCTCTCCTTCCTTCCAAAACATGAAGATCACCTCCTCTTCCTTGTCCTGCTCATCCTCCTACACACAGCCCTATGAAATGTTCTGCCTCCAACAGAGCCTCCTCCCTCTGAATCCCACACAAGTATCTCTTCAGGGGGAGCTATATTGAAAATAAAATGGGATAATAAAAAATGGGTGGCACATTAAAATGAAAGTTAATTAGTTAGTAGTTATAATGTAAAAGTTTCAGGTGAGCCAAACGAATACAGCATCCAAAAGGTATAAAAGCTATTTAAAAAGAAGAAAAACAAATACAGCATGAATTCTCAGAGACACGCCCCCCCCCCCCCCCCCCCCCCCCAACCATTTTCTTTTCTTTTTGTGTAGCCACCAGTTGCTGCATGGTCTCTGGGAAACAATGACTTAGCCAAAATGCTGACGCTTGTCTGTTCTCTTCTGTTTTTACTCCAGCGTTGTGATCCATAGAAGTACTAAAAGCCAGAGGGAGATTATATAGCTTGTGTGTTGATTACAGGAGTTTCTCTAATCTTTGTAGCTGTAACTATACAATAGAGCTGAAAGACTGAAGCATCACAGTATGTACCAACAGTGAGCTGTTTCAGTAATAATAATAATAATGATATTTCAAGTTTTTGTTACTGCTTCCTTTCTGTGATGTAACACACGCCCATAACACACGCCCATAACTGCATTTATGCGCAGATCTTAATCCAGCCTCTGTGAGAGGCGATTTGTTGGGGATTTCAAAACATCCTCTGAGATCATACTAGAGTTTTATGCAGAAAACCTCTTATAATCCCTCTCAAAACTCTACTATGGAGCTATTTCTAAGTCTTCTGCTTCTTTTGGACTCCTCGCGTTCAACTCTTCCTTTTTAAATAGCAAAAATGGGTTTGGCTGGAGAGTTTGAACAGTACATGAGAAGTGACTGGCATGCAAGCCAGGTGTAACGAGGTGGGTGGGTATAGCTGCTGCTTCCACAAGCTCACAGAATCCTTTGGGTCCAGCACAGCAAGGCAGGAAAGCGCATGCTCAAGGCCACCTCCCTCCAGCACACTCTGCAAGCGTACAGATGTCTGTTCTGATGAATACGGCACTTAAACTCAGGTTTTGGTGAATAGGGCCTTAGTGAAGAAACATGACTTGTAGTGTCTTCTGTATGCTAATGTCATATGCCTTTGTTTTGCCCAAACACAGCGTAGGGTTCACTACCAAAGCAGAAAACGAGGTAAACATGTCTTACAGTGCTGCCAGGAACTGGATGCTTAAGAGGACTTTCACAACAACCATTTCATCTTTTAGTACAAATGAGAGAGTGGAAAAAAGGCTAACAAAATAAGGGTGTATGACTCAAAAGGAAAAGCAAGGAGTGCTCATTAAAAATACTGCACAATGAGTTGTTCCATAAGTTTATTCAGAAATTACTGTGGTAAAAGCTCGTATTTCCTTTGATGGAGATGAGATATTTCCTGCCATGGCTTGAGTATCGGCAAGGAATCACACTGACATTTTGAAGATTCTTTCAAGCTAAAGGAACCAAAGAAACGAGCTAAAGCAGCTTCTTCAGCTCAGTACCAGCATAATTTTCTTAGAGAATGGAAATGCATTTTCTAATGCCACCTAGCTGAGATTTATTAAGCATTCATTTATTAATTCAGTGCTTTCAAACACACGGATGGCAGCAATCCACCAATCACAAACACATGATGCAGACAAATGAAGAGTTACACTGATTACACTTCTAAACAAAAGTGAGTAAAATTCACCATATGGATTTTGAAAAATACATTATAAAAAAGTAAAATTTTGTATTATAAAAATGCAGTGAGGTATATTTTAAAAAATAAAATTATACCATCTAACACATACTGCAAAAGCCTTCACACCTAATCAAAAGAAAACTTCCTCTTTAGGCAAGGCTAATCTTTATTTTGGGATTACAATGCTCTCTTGAAGTATTATGTTCTCTGTCGTAATACAGAGGACCTCTCATATTTAAGGTCAACAGTATTTATAAGAAGCTTTTTTATTTGGATTTTAATTTCTAGTCAAGGATTTTTAAAGCAGCTCCTAATCACAGAATCATTTAGGTTGGAAAAGACCTTTAAGGTCATCGAGTCCAACCATTAACCTAGCACTGCCAAGTCCATCGCTAAACCATGTCCTTAAGTGCCACATCTACACGTCTTTTAAATACCTTCAGGGACGGTGACTCAACCACTTCCCTGGGCAGCCTGTTCCAATGCTTGATAAGCCTTTCAGTGAGGAATTTTTTCCTACTATCCAATCTAAACCTCTCCTAGCACAACTTGAGGCCATTTCTTCTTGTCCAGTGCTCAAGATCAAGGAGCATTTTGTCATAAAAAGTTATAAAATTATATATTATTTCTTTTTCCTCATTTTGGTTAAAGGCAGAGTATTTTATTGCTAAAATGCAGTTAATTCAAAACTTTTTCTGACATTGCTGGATGTCATGAGGCCACCTCCAAAACCCCAACAAAACTGAGCACATCAATTTATTTGGACTGTGTAAGCAGAACGAAATTATGAGTTATTATGGACACTTGCTTTCTTATCCTATATGAACTAAACATTGGGTTTTTTTACATAAAAGATCTGATCCCTGAGCACTGTTCACATTTAGCTGCAGCAATTAAAAAGGTTAATGACTCCAGCTGCCAAAAATTACTCCTCTTGCAAAAGACACAACGAAGCTGGCAGTGGGCCTGCTCCTTAGCTGCTATACTTCACTCGCCCCACTAGCTATTCATGCACATTGAAAAGAAACCCCCAAGTCTTCTCTCCCTCCAGCTGAACAGTCCCAGCTCTCTCAGCCCCTCCTCCTACATCAGGCGCTTGAGTCTCTTCACCACCTTTGTGGCCTGTTGCAGGACCTGCTCCAGTATGCCCATGTGTCTCTTGTACTGGGGAGCCCAGAATGGGACACAGCATCCCAGATGCTGAACAAAGGGTTCAGAAGATTTGAATAGAGCTTCTAAACCAGCACACATGGTAATACTTTAAAAGGTTATTTAAACAGACAGTATATTTTTCTTAAAAATCGAGTTCAGAGACTTTACTGGTACTTTCCATAAAATCTTACGGAGTTCATTCCCAGTCTGGGGTTTAAGTTAATTTTTAATCCATGCTCTGTGATTTTCTTTTGGGTTGTAAGGTTGTAAAACTTTCTGTCATTTTTTATTCCCTTAGCTCAACACTTCCAGTTTGATTGTGGAAGGCAGAATCAGCATTAGACATGTAACCACACTTGGGAAGCTCAGGGCAAAGGATTAAGACAGGGTTTACTCCCAATTCTCAGCTGTAATTTAATTAACTTATCTAACATAGTCTATTTCTCCAGACCTTGGGTGGTGGGTTTTTAGCAGCTACCATGGTTACTTGAACATAAAACCAGAGCAAATGGAGAACAGAACACCTGGCTGAAAAATGAAATTAAAGCAATTGTCTTTGGAACCCTAAACTGGCAGTCCGCTGAACATTACCTGCCTTGACTGATGTACATACCCCACTGCCTTTAACAATCAAGACCAGTCAAGAAATATTTATTTATCTGTAAGAAAATATAGGAAGATCTGACAGGATTCATCGTGACAGCACTGTCTTCGCTGGCAAACTGGATTTGCTGGTTATTGGAGTACGCAGTTTGGATGAAAACATCTGAAATCCATTAAGCTGGATTTTAGCAATTAGTTTTATTTATTTTGTTTCTAATGTAATGTTAAAACAAAGAAGAAAGCAGAAAAAGATTAACAACAAATGTTGCATTCTATGCAGATAACAGGAGAGGCCACAAATAGAACTCATACTCCAAGTCACTAGATATGGAAAAAATTCCAAACATTATTTCATTTCTGCTTTTGCCTGGTGACGGATGGCCTGATACAGCGTTTAAAGATAAAGGACAACTGTGGAGGCAGGGAATACTTAAAAAGCAGGCAGGTAAAACTGATGTGCGAAAATGTGTACTTAGCCAGTTTAGAGGCTCAAATAAAAATTTTATCTTCCCACAAGAGGGAAGACAATACTTTAGGAAACTACAGGTGACTCCTAGAAAGACAGGGAAGCTCAAGCAATAGATCTGAGAAATCTAAAACATGCATAAGAAATGCTGGCATCAGGAAACTTTACTATTAAAATGTCAAGACTACACAGCATGTGTATAATAACACAAGCTCACTGTAGCTTCGTAGAGACTAAACATGTCAGTATTACAGTTCTAAACACTTCTGAGGAAGAAACTGCAGATGTTTGCTACTCAAATTAGCGATTATAATTTCTTCCTAATAATGTATGTATGTAACTAAGGGAGACGAGGAAAGAAAAAAAAAAAAAAAAGAGCTTACTCCTTTCTTAAGACTTGGAAATTCAAACAGGAAAGCAGCTATGAAATATTCTAGTCTTGACATACATTCTATAGATAAATGTATCAATGTAAGAAAATTATGTAGGAAGGGAATGGAACAAGCATTATAATGGAACATGTTCCAGAGTGTCTTCTATTTTTTGCCTCAAAATCATGGGAAATATGATAACAACACACACCAAGTATGGTATTCCCAAATCAGGCCAGAAAAGTTTAAATATTATTTAATAATAATATAACTAGTTAGAATAATAGTTACATTTAATAATCACAATCTTCTTTAGCATGCTTATCAGGAACACTGTACATCACTTCAGAAAGCCATTTTCCAGAAAAACTGTGGTTTGATTTTGTTTGTACCTTTTTTGTGTAAACACAGTCTGGGAAGTGTACACACAAACAATTTTGTTCCAAACATGGTGCAATATCAAGAGTAAGGTGCAATTTTTATTTCCCAGACAAAACACCTCGTTGGTCTCGTTGGAGTTTCACTAGGGTCAGATTTCAAAACACAGAAATTTTTACCAATTTAAAGACTCATTCCCTTTCCCTCCATAGAAGTAAATAAATGTCAGCTTTTTATAAGACAGAGGATGTTAAGTGTATTTGTGAAGTGTTAAAATGTACACATATTTGTATTTTTTTCCTACATCTATCTACCTGCAAGTTATGCCCACATACTGAAAGCATCCTTCCTTTGGAAATTTTTGATGCTGTCATGTTGCTGTGATACTTTGTTAATAAAAGTCATACACTTGCCTGCCTGATAAACAGCTGGTACAAGATCCCGCAGTCCTTAGAAGGATGTACAATCCTTATTCACATAAGCAGTCTCATTAAAAGTACGGAATTGAAGACTCCTTGAATGAAGAGTTTGGAGGAGCAGACTCTCTTAATTCTTTACTATTCAGGTTATTATCAAATAGGTTCATTTAAAAGGTCAAACAAAAGGTGCCATCCTCGCATCTGAGATGAGCGACAAATACGCGTGTATGTTAAGTCACCTTAGAAGGCAGCACAGAAAGGGCTCCAATTTTCGTGCTTTACCAGGCAGCAGGACCCGCGGTCTCACGTGGAGGTTACCAACGGGATGTTTGACTCAGTTCGCATGTGCAAACGTACGCACGCAATGGCAGGTACAGTTACTGCATCCAGAGGCTGGTCCCCACGTTTGAAACCCGGACCCTCCTCCTCCCGTAGCGTGCATCCAACTTATTTTCGGGCGCGATTTGATCGACATTACTAGTTCACCTTCACGGCAGGTCCCGGTAGAAGCGGGAGGGAAGGACAAGGGAAGAGGGGGATTTGAGGAGGCGGGCACTGCAGGGGTACCAAGAGGAGCACCTCGGGGCCGGGCCTACCCGCCCAGCCTTCCCCTCTGGCCACAGGTAGCCACAGACCCGC
>VYXH01009705.1:16889-260357 GCA_013397275.1 Burhinus bistriatus | reverse complement strand
CACGGCTGCATGTTTGTCTGGAAACTGTGTCACCACATTCCTTCTCACAACAGCTTTCGGATGAGTGGTAACCATAGCTAGGTCCTCTTCTGGGAGGGCAATGACCACGAGTTTGCCTCTTGAGCAAGGAGGGGGACCAGTAACCACCACTTGAACTTACCCCTCTACTGACTGAGTTCCTCAGTGCTCCGGAAGCACGTTCAGAACTGCCGCGGGTGGTGCTGGCTCCGGCCCTGCCGCCTCAGCAGCCCGTCCCCGCGCTGCCGGTCCCAGCGTGAGCTAGCTGCTTCTCCTGGCTTCAAGAGCCCCAAAAAGAGCCCCTTGCTGGCCCTTTTTGCCTCGCAACCCTTCCCCAGTGCGGACTTACCTGCACTGGAGCTGATCTCCTCAGCAAGAAATCCGGAGAGGGAGTTTTCACAACGGCATGTGGTGACAGGACGAGGGGTAATGGCTCCAGACTGGAAGAGGGGAGATTTAGATGAGATCTCAGGAAGAAATTCTTGACTGTGAGGGTGGTGAGGCACTGGCCCAGGTCACCCAGAGAAGCTGTGGCTGCCCCATCCCTGGAGGTGTTCAAGGCCAGGTTGGACGGGGCTTGGAGCAACCTGGTCTAGTGGGAGGTGTCCCTGCCCATGGCAGGGGGGTTGGAACGAGATGAGCTTTAAGGTCCCTTCCAATCGGGACCATTCCATGATTCTCAACTCTAGGACAGTGCCAAACTGAGTGGTGCTGTCAAATTAAATGAGACCCCTGTACACTCTTCCTGTAAAGCAAGAAAGTTCTTTGTATTCCCAAAACCTTCAGTACTTCCCCCCCAAAAAAAAAAAAAACAAAACCAATCTATGTTCATTTCTCGTTCTCTCCCCGGGGACAGTGTGATGGTGGAACTAGATAAATGTTCCAACCCCAAGGAAGGTGTAATAATAGCAAGCTAGAAATCAAGCGTGCCCTGTTTTAATGATGACAGGCTTGGACGCTGCGCACAGCCCGCCTGCTCTCTCTGGAGGTGTTATACACCACCATAGTGCACGCTTCCGGAGGGGCACAGGCAACAAATTTCATTCTAGGCATCATGTTGTGTTGGTGAGGTAAGCCTAGTTGTTAGCACCTTATTTCCTATGGGGTAAGCTTAATTAAAATATAAAACGTCAAAAGCCAGTATGAAATACCGTATCCCTGTGGGCACTTGGAGTGAATTAAGCATATCAGCAACTGAAGAGCGGGCTGCAACTCTCCATTTGAAGAAAAGATTAAAACTATTGAGTAGAAAGCGACTCCTGGCTCGAGGATGACTGTTTACTGAGACTTGTGTTTGGCTGCCCTCATCAGCCTTTTCTGTTGCACGAAGATGGACCAGCCTCGTTTCTCTGTACTTTAAATGCAATATGCATGTCTGCCACATGTGTATATTACACTGTTTCCAAAGCCTGTATTTGCAGTGCTTTTCTGCATGAAAATTTAGCCGCAATTCTAGCTAAAGACTTTTGTTGTTCAAGAGAGAAAATATCACTTACTGTTATTGATTACTCACACTAAAAAGGAAATGCAATTAAAAGAATGGCAGAGACCCACAGGATCAATGCAGTCCCATTAAAGGAAAACACTTTTCACGCTTTTTGCATGTTCTAACAAGACTCATGTGAAAGCCTTTACTGTACTTGCTGAAATTAAGCCAGCCAGAGGAGGTTCTTTTCTTTGCCTGCCTTTTTCTCAGAAAGGCTCTGTGCAGATGAACATGTTAGAAGACTGAAATACTCTAAATTATGGTACCAAGCACCATACGTGTGCCCAGCTTGGCAGGGAGAGATACGACTGGAATTATCAAGTTCTAAAACCTTTGAGCTTTTAGCTTGATGTTCGAAGCTTGGTGGTATCAGAGCATAGCTTCCACTTTGAGAATTATTGGCGTGACTTTTAAGTTGTTGGTACTTCTGAGCAAGGAAGCTGGTTTGAATACAGCGAGGATCCTCACGGTCCTTGTGTTGCACAGAGCATGAATACAGCCAGGGCAATGTCAAACCCTAACCGATGCTAACTTGCATTCCCATTTCAGTTGATGGATGCTCACAGAGAAAAAAACTTACTCTCTTTAGTGTTCTGCTGACCACCTCCATCAAACACATGGGGTAACGGCTTCAAAGTAGAAGAGGGTAGATTTAGATTAGATCTCAGGAAGAAATTTTTCACTCTGAGGGTGGTAAGGCACTGGCCCAGGTTGCCCAGAGAAGCTGTGGCTGCCCCATCCCTGGAGGTGTTCAAGGCCAGGCTGGACGGGGCTTGGAGCAACCTGGGCTAGTGGGAGGTGTCCCTGCCCATGGCAGGGGGGTTGGAACCAGATGAGCTTTAAGGTCCCTTCCAACCCAAACCATTCCATGATTCTATGAAGACAGCACAGGAAGATACACCACACTTAAGAGCAGCACCTCACAGCCTGCCTGGAAAACTACATATGTCTACAAAGGATGCTTTTCATTTTCACATTTAGGATTTTTTGAAGTAGAAAGATGCCTTTCACATGAAAAATGCAGAGGGATTGTATGACACCTACTCCACAATTGTTCAGAGCAGCAAATGCCTGCTATCATACCACTGGAGAAAAACACAAGTTCATCCTGGAGAGTAATCCCAGTGAAGCCAATAGTGTTATCTTAATGGACCAATTTAACACATGGTTTCTGTAAGCATAATACTTGATCCTCCTTTTATTTATAGCATTGTACGCTGGGGGGATGCCATCAAATCAACCAAGTGATATGGCTGCTGATGAGAGGATAATCAAGCCCACTGCAATGTCCCATTTCTCCTTCCAAAACCCTGTAGGGAGAGTCTCAAATGGCACGGACAAATATTGTGATGTGTAGTGTATTATGTCACTGAACTATTTAGTAAAGAGTCTCTTTCACTGATATCCTGTGACAATTGTAGTTTCCAAACAATACATCATTAACATCTGAATATCTAATACAGATGAAGAATGAAATACTGCTTTACATCCGCATAACGACATTCACCAGAGCTGTGTTCAAATGTCTTTGCAGCCTGAAAATAGCCAGAGAAATGCTTTTGTAATGTGGTGATTTGTAGAGAAGCAGGCAAAGGACAGACTCACAAACCTGTACTGTATCCATCTGGAACTACAGAGGGAATTTCAAGTACATAGCATGTAATTATGCAGATGTGATTTCCACAAGGGCTTCCCAACTGTGTTTATTACCAGATTTTGTAAGTTTAAAATCTAAGAAAAGGGCCTTCATCCAGACTCAGTTCACTTGAGCTAGTGGCATCATAATTTGTTCCATGGTTGCCATGACACAAAAGAACAGTTAACACCTGAATTCTCATCACTGCCAACCTGAATTGAATTCAAATTTATAATATCCTACCAGCAATCCACTAGCACCTCTGCAGAGAATAATTGACATTGCTTAACACTGAAAGAAGAAAAAAAATCAAATTACTGTTTAGTACTCTCTAATTCCATGGGAAAAATATGTAAAGATAGATCCATCTGACATCCATTTTATTAATCAGGCTATTTTTAGTAGATAAACCAGTCAAGAAAACAGCAGGAGTTTAATAAAGTATACATTAGTAGAACAATTATGGAGTAGTTGCAGCAGACTGTTCCCTCTGATAGCGAGCAGTAGGAAACGTTGTTCAGTTGGAACACAATATAGCAATGCGGTATTTAAATGAATAATAAATTTCATGGTGAGTTAGCCTCTAGGTTATATTCTGTCAAGCAGGTTTTGAAAAAACTAGGGAATATCTGATATATTTCCATTTTCCATCCACCCTTTCAATAGCACATTTACCAGAAAGATCTCAAAATCATCAATGGTTTTATACTCTTTCTTCTGTATAGGTATTAATATATGTACTTTACAGACAGGGATACAGTCTAGATTTTATGACTTAAGTGAAGCCAGAGTCACAACCTGAGTGTGTACATCCAGAGCTCCTCTCCTTTTATAGGAGCAACTCCTATTCTACATACTTAGGCTTAAATGCCCCAGACAAAGGCCTTTCAAGAGAATAAAAATACATCAAGCATTTTCTTCAGTTGCAAAGTAGACCATTACACACACATATCGGAAAGTCCACTTCAATATTATGCACATTTTTACCTACTGAAGTACTAAAATAGTCCTCAAATCCATAGAAATACTGAATATGTGACAGACTTCCTAGATAGTTTAAGACACTCGTGGAAACAAGATGCTTTCATCTTCCAAACTACCAACTGGGCCCAGGCCGAAAGTTTTAATAAATCTGGTGTTAATCCAGAAGGCCCTAAAGATAATAGATCTCCTTTCACCAGCATCAGCTGGTGCTGGATCGGTCCCTATGAACTCAAGTGCTAACAGATACACAAAATGATTGTAAGAGATGAAACAAAAAGGAGCTGCTCTGGCTGTGACATCTCACTTTATTCCCTTTTGTCTGTACATTTTGGTAACCGCTCACTATAATTATTGAGGTTCATAAAAAATAAATTTTATATAGTACCATGTTGGCTACTGTGTTTTGTTTCAAAATAACTTACAGCTATTGTATTTCCCCACTGCAATATTAGACCGTTGTGGCAATAAAGTTGTCACACACACTATGTGATAGACCACTTTGCATTGCTCTAACTACCTTTTTTTGATATTATAACAGTTTGCAACTTCATGTCATCTTCATAAATATGATCAATAGCAGTAATAAACTTGCAAGACAGCTGCGTTGTTTTTTTTCCCCCTGCAACCCCAAGGGTTACCTTACCATTGGTGGTAGCTCTAGTTTGATTCTTTCCTCCTAGTTTTTCGTGATTAGGTTGTTGAACTTCCCAGAAACAAAACCCAGCCGAGTGTTCTGCTGCAGCCCTTGGAGCTGGAGCAGATGCTGAACGGCGCACCTCCGGCTGCTGGCAGTGCAACCCTGCAGATAGCTCAACCAAACCAGCTCTTACTGGTCTCCTACCTGCAAATCATCTGGGCAAAATGCTCGACCCGTGCGGTTAAATACATACTTGTATTTCTTACTGAATCAGAAGTATAAGACTTCCCTTAAACATTTGTGCTTCAAGCTTCCACATGTGACATTTGTGACATGCTGAATTATTGGGCTTGAACATTTCATGTTCCGCAGGGTCCAGTACAAACCAAAATGCCTGATGGAAACTTACCCAGTAAGGTAACGGTGTCAGAGCCTCAGCGGGAGAAAATTCAGGAAGAAAGGAACGATATCAATTCACACCCATCAAGATGGGGACCGAGTAGCTAAATAAAGCCATCACGATTTAGGCCCATAACTGTACAAATAGATTCTGTCTACTAAGAGGAAGCATTAACGTCCTATAGACAGTTTGAAAAAGCAAGCAAGGGTTTGGGCAGATAAATCCTTTTCACTTCTGAGACAAGCAGTAAAATTGAAACTGAATATGTATGACTGGTTAGGTTAATCAACACAGCTATTGCTAAAACTTTGGCATTTTGAAGTTTAAAAAATGTGTCACAGACTCCACCACATATATATTTGTTAAAATAAGCTTAAAAAGAGAGAAACACACCCTTGCACATTATTTACCTATCGTTTTCTTAATTACTTTGATTATAAACCACATGGCTTGGCGAACTGGAAATGGAAAAACATCTTTGCCAACCTGCAGACTTCTATTCGATGAGGCACCTGCCTGTGTGTTTTGCTTTGAGTAATTCCATTAATTTCAGCCAACTCTCAGGCAAAGCTGATAGGCAAGCGTTTACATAGCTGTGGCCTGAACAAACACTGCCACAGGCAGGAAATATTTGCCAACAGTATCAAGCAACAGAACACCACGAGCAATTCCATCTCCGAAAAATCTATTGTCCACGTCGCAGGCAGATGGATGGCTGCGTCTGATTTCGCAGGTACTTTGAGCTCGTTCCTGTAACGACAGGGCTATCTACCTCGCTTGTCGGTTAACCTGAACCTGTAGATATCGAACTTCCCAGCTGCATCCTTCTGCCTCCCTTCTCAGCTGCGTGACCCTTGCCAACGGAAGAGCACGCGTCCCCAAGCTGGTTGGCAATCAAAGCCACAGCAGGAGCTAGGCATGTCAGCCTCCACATTCCCAGGGCGCCTTTAGCTGATCTATAACACTTAAAAATCAGCCCTGGTCCTTTAGCATCGCCAAATTTCATTCGGCGTATCCTTACTGTGACCTGTTTTTCCCTACTGCGTTTTCCCCCTTGGCAATCATGATCCTTTCATCCCCTGAAAGATGATCCTGTTGTTCTCCTCAAAAGCAACAGATCCTCACTGTTCTTACCATCCTTGCTTTCCCCCCACCCTCCTTATTCTTACACTTTCAAGATGGGTCCTTAACAAAACTCTATTCGTTACACACGCTCAGCTCATCCTGATTAGTACGACAGCTTCTCAGCACTAAGCACCGGGGTGCATCAGCGGATAGAAAGCTAACTGCATCTTTGGCAAACAGCTATTATTAATAAGGATTTGCTGCAATTTTCCTTGTATAACTCTGTTGCACAGAGGGACGGCTGAGATGCAGCCTGCGGGTTTAGTCACATTTATGCAGAACTTGCCTTTCCACAGGTTTACGCGTACCTTAACTCAACTGTTGGGTTTTTTTTTAAAAAACAACTTTGCCAGTGTTCACGTGGAAGTTTTGTGAGAGATTAGAAGAGTTGTGAAAGGGTATGCTGGTGCTTCATAGAACCAAAAACCTGACAGACCTTCACGCAGCCACTGAATCTGTTCTCCCTGAACTTGCAGAAATGAGATTATTAGCAGCTGTGGATCCCAATAAATCCACAAGATCTGGAGAGGTGGCCAAAATACTACAGAAAAATGGACTTGACAGAGGAAGTCTTATGCAAAAAATCAGAATAAAGTAAAAGGAAACTATGGCAAAAGAGAAAGTGGTGTAGTGACAGTGTGATGGATGAGGAAAAATCCCCTTGCAGTGATCGCTCTGATAATAAGGAATTTCTGAGTGCTGGGCACCAACAGAAAGTAATGTTAATTTAAGACAGAGCATAACCTTGCAGAATGCAGGCTGACGGCGCTGACTCAAGTGACAGCTCCGCAGACTGGGGCTGTCATTGTACTGACATCATGAAATATAGGTAATGGCAGAGCATCTTGATCTATGGTAGAGCTGCTCTGTGCTGTTTGGCTGAAATTAGACCCTGATGAGAAAAAAAAAAACCCACAAGGCTCACCTAGAGAAAGTCAACCATTGCAGTTTTTAAAATGCAGCTGTAATTGGGTTCATGCTACCCAAACATATATCAATCTTAAATACAGAGCTGCATGAAAAGAAGACACGCTACAAGAGGACTGAATTTAATTAAGCTTGCATGCCTAGTCCACCACTTATTTTTATTTACCCTGAAGAGACTTTCCTGAGGACCTGCCCTACCACAAGGATTTCCAAGGCTGTATAGCTTTGTTAAAGCAAAAGACAAGTTTGTATGCAAGTTGTTGCCAGGGAAGGGAAAGAAAATCTATTAATCAAATGCAACAGTTACAATCAGTTATTTGAAAATACGGGGAAGAGAAGAAAAATCTGGCTTTGACACTTAAACATTACTAAATTTGCAGTTTATCCTATCCATTAAAATAGAATCATCTTAGTTTTACAGCAAGAAATGAGACATAAGGAGCAGAAGTGGCTTCTCCGAGCTCATACAGGAAGGAAACTCAACACAAAACTTTCTTGCAGAGCCATCTATTCCACCTGGGCTTGCTTGTGATCAGGGTGTTATTCCCAATTTCTTCTCATTTTCGACACGCAAAGTCATTTTTACTGAGCTGCAATTATTTTCATGTCTCTATTTGGACAGTAATAATGCCATTATGGACTGTTCATTTTAATAGCGGATATTGCTGCTGTTCGAGTCATCGTTGCAATCCGGGGGAAGCGTGTGTTAAGCATTCTCCTGTGTCACATCTAAACAGGACTTTGGTCTCAGATTGCAGCCGCTTATGCTTCTCAGTTCACAAAAGCAGAACAAGTCTCCATCATTTCATCGTGTGATGACCGCTAAGCCTGCAGGAGTTGGGGGTTTCACCCTGAGCCCGTGAGGTATGTGGGGGACAATTTCGTTTGGGTCTAACCCCTTGGACAAGATCTAAGGTCAGGCAAGAAGTCATTGCAAGGAAGGGAAACAGTCATTAGGGAAAGGTAATTAAGAGCAGCCACAGCTGCCTGGATGCACGGGTCAGGTGGCCTTTTTAATGTCATGAAAAGTAAGAGCAGAGCATTCAGGATTCTGGCCATACAGCCTTTTCAAAACAGCTATTTGCCCAAAACCTTCACCTGAACTGACCCACAAGATGCAGTTTTAGCTTTCTTGCAAAGTCTCTTAGCAGGGTCTTGAAGATTTCTGATCTATAACACACTCAAGCTAGGAAAAATCACCTGTTTGACCACAAATGAGGGTACGGGAGCAGCCTCGTTGCCTTGCAGACACCAAAGAAGCATGTCACAAGAATATACGGGCTAAAGAAAAAAGCACTTTGAGTCTCATATTCTCAGCTAGGTATTGAAACCGGGTTCTCTTAATTCCAAAGCAATATCTTATCACAATTGGCAAGACTCAGGATGAGGAGAATCAAACTGCTCAAGTGCCTCCCGTTAGCTATACCACCATGATAGTAATGCTTCATTTGAAAGAATTTGTATAGACAAATACCTAAGTTGAGTAATGATATGATGTTAACAATAAGTTAGCTGGTGTGAAGGCATTCAGTGATTCCCCAAAGGGCTTGTGCTCCACTGTTTCTCCCTCCACCTTTAAGATAACACAATCAGCCAAGCAACACGGAGGAGTCCAGAGCACTTCCCAAGGTACCACCATGGTCCCAAAGTGACAAAAGAATTAAATTAAGCAAAAAAACCCACCCCAAAACAGGATATAAGCCAAAAAGAGCATTCTCCAGTCACTCACACCCAAGTTTTATACCAGTGAAAATGTGCAAGTACTTTTAAGAGAAAGAAAATGTAAGGGACCAGAGAAAATTAAAAATATGAAAATTAAGATTTTAGTCACATGGCTTATAAAGATAACCGCCTAGTGAAACAATTACTCACAGGTGCACAAGACACAGAAATCAAAACGAGTATGAATCAAGAGTGGAGAAGAGCTGGCAGAAAGCAAGAACCTGAACAATAAACAACTATGGAGAGATGCAATTTGTCATCTCCCCAGCCCTTTAAGGGAGAGTGACTGATGGACATGATAACATCTCTATTATCTGCATGTCTTACCCTAGGTATCAAGGAATCCAACACTGTCGCAGTTTGAACGAAAATTAATACTAAGAGGTTTGATTGTTGAAAGGATGGAGTTATTTGTAGAAATGAAAATAATCTGACTAAAAAGCTACCAAAACGAACAGCTACAACTGCTTATTTTCATTCCACAAATTCTGGTCCAGGAAAAGCTGCAGCTTAATTGTGCAGGTTGCCATCCCACGACGGCAGGCTAGGTTTGGTCGTTGAAAGAGCCTGCTCTTAAACATAATTAAATCACTAATCTGAAAATCATTAATGATTAAAATCAACTTTAAATCACTAACAATCTTAAATTGTTTCTACCTTATTGAATATTTTCCTTTAAAATAGAGATATTTCACTAGGCATGATACTTGCTTTTTCCAAGCAGATGTAAAGCACTAGAAAGGAAGACATCGCATTTGACCTGCGGAGATTTTGAAGATGAAGGAAAAAGACTTCTTTTTTTTTAAAATAATAATAAAAAGGACTACAAATATGTGAGCAAATTGACAGAATAATCTGCAAGCTATAATTTAGGAGAACATTATGTATTTCACACTTGTCATTTAGGAGAGACAATTACAGAGCAAGAGAACCCTGGTGCTGTGGGAGTGTGTCTTAAACTGCGAATTTATGTTTGTTTTATACGTATTAAAATGTATATGAAAAATGAAAACTCGTGAGGATTTGTTGATGCAACAAATGCTTTGATGACATTTGAGAAAACAGGCTATCTACCTCAAAACATTTGTATTATAACACATTCAGTTACTATCTACATTTCTGTTTGAAAATGTCCCCTAAGCCCTCAGAGAAAATAAATGGCGTTTCTCTAAGTCGTAGCTGCTCTTAATAAAAGAAATTCTGCTGTGCAATGAGCAAGACCACAAACATCTATAATTAGTATGCTTCACCGAAATAATTAAACACTTCCATTTTCAATTCACATAGCCTAAACTGCTTCCGCAGTATATTACAGATGCACCCCAGGAACAGAGCTGCTGGGAAAAACGGTTCTGCCTGATGAAAAAGTAAACATTATAAAAGGTGTTATTTCCCCCCAACTGCATTAAAAATAGAGACTTTTTTTTTTTCTTTTAGGGGATGTTGGGCTAAGATAGACAAAGCCTACTACAAAAAGGATAAATACGTAGTGGTTAAGGTTTTATGTCTAATCTGCCTTAGCAATCACGGATGCAGAGTGGCACACCACTGGGGCACTCAGGACAGGTTAGAGACGTTGGAAACCTTCACGTGGATCCTAGACAGCACAGGATAGGATTTCTTTTAATGGACTTGGAAATACTTTGGTCTGATACTTAATAAATCAGGTGACCTTTCAAATACCTCAGTAAGACACACTTACCTTTTAGAAATTATTTTCTTTCTTTTATTCCATCAGATTTAGCGATAATGGGAAAACATAAAAAAAAATGCAGTAATAGCCAGGTTTAAGCAGTTGTTCCGTACAAGTCTGACTTTCAGAGTCTCCTTTTGTACTCTTTATGTCAAACGGCAAGGACAACACTATTCCCAATCCTCACCTTGCCCACTGAGACTCTGAGCACCAGGACCAGAGACTTCAGGAGAAGTTGAAAGGAATTGCAGTCTTATAATGTTACCCCAGAGACAGCATTAGCATGCTCTACAAGCAAACTTGCTGCATTTAAGCAACTTAAGTTGGTATTTTCTGCTAAATAGTAGAAGATACTAAATGAAGAGGAGACTTTTCAGTCACTCTTTCCTCCAATGACATTTCCCCAATTCCTCTTTCTCCAAACTAGCCACGTGCTTAAGAAATGGCAAATAAGGCTTACAGTGACTACTGATGGTGCTTTTAAAGGTGCTGATGCACCTTCCAGGGGGGGCAGCTGTTGAAGATAAAGTGATAATTGACAAAAGTCCCAGGTAAATTGTAGGTAATTTCACACAGGTGAGGTTGAAGTCGTCTGGGATTTGTGACTGCGTTATGAAATTAAACAAGAACAGGGACAGATAAAGTTTAGCAAATAGCTGGGTTTAGTATGTACACCGCAAAGAGCTGACTTCATTCAAGGGTTACTTTCATATCTGAAGAAGAAACTTAGAGGCAGCGCTGACAGCAGTCATCAGTGGTCTTCAGAATATTTGCTGCTCTTCCTGCTGCTGAGAACAATAGACAGTCTCCAGAGAAACCCTTCTTTGGAAAATTTGCTTTTCCAAAGGCAGTTACGGTTGTGTTGAGTGTCTCAGATGCAGGTGAGAGAGCTCTAACAGGGGCCGTGCTTCTGAGCCCTGCCTCTGAAAATAAACTCTCTGCTCTACGGGGAATGCAGCCGCCCTTCTCATTCCCTCCCAGTTCTCTTTCATGCAAAAGGACTTTACCCATTTACGCTGAGAGCTGGTGACGTCCCCTCCGCAAGTCTTCCAGTTACTGCACTGCATGCAGCTTTATTGTCCTTGGAGGGACAGATACATTAACTCTCGTATTTTTGTTAAGAGGTTAGCGTATGCCACGCCAGCGATGATGGCAGTGCGTTCATACACATCCTTCTAGCCAAGGCCGCTCATGAGCAAAGCTTCGTACAACACCTGTGGGATTGGGAAACGGTATTTTTTTAATTCTTGTCTTTCCTGTTCACGACATGACACTGAAACACTGGCAATATTTTCAGTATGTGCGCTGGCTTTATTCAGCAGGGAGATGAAGGATAGCAAAGAACACATAAAAAGTTCACCCAATATCACTAACGTACCACGCCTGGCTATTCATACTGAAACACAGGAAAAGAGCGAAGAGCAAAGTAACCCCCAAACTCACGTGTAATCAGGGCCAGGAGAGTTGCCAAGGCGTATGCAAATGCACGCTGCAGCCTGCGCTGCCTGTGCTCAACAGGGTGTTACGCAGCGTTCGCGAGATTTTTATCTACCTGCCAGTGCATGTAATTTTATTCACACTGAAACCGTGTTGTTCGCATTGGAAGGTGGGAGGGAGGAGGGGGAGATATTTGGCTAGCAATACACAGCAGGACCACTTAGATGAGATGCTCGGCGGAGCCCTCCCGGCTGTAGGTCTGTGTCTGACGTATTGGGGCATAACAAGAGTTGTTAGTACAACCCGAGCCCCCGGATCTGACGCTCGAGCCTTCCTTCGACGACCTGCGTACATCGCTCTATTTTAGCATCCCTTGTACTGGGAGACTAGGGTAGGAACTCCTTGATTTTAAAAGATACAGCCGAGCCCAGAAACCATTTTCTTGATATATTTCATTCTTCTTGCTGCTTGTTTGTGCTGCTCTGCATATCTAATGAACTGTCCTCAGGTTAACCCCAGACCTGCACAGCTGCTAATTACTTCGGGTGTCACATTCTGGCTGGGCTGAAAATGTCTTTTAGTGATCACTGTGTGTAAGTTCACCAAAGAAAGAGGGCATTTTGACAGCAGCATGCCTTGAAATCCAATTTTACTGTCAGGCTGATGCTACCAAAGTTCAGTCTCAAAAGCAGATCGCATGGGAATAAAAAATGTACCTACCAGATGTAAAACCAGAGATTCATAAAAATTACTCTAAAGAAACCTAGCAAATTTAGTTGATCTAGTTTTCTTTGATCAAATTGAATAGTTGAATTATATCCCTGCTGTAGAAATCAAAGAAATCTTCATCTTCCTTTTAGGTACTGCAGTACACAATCTCTTCTCCAGCTACCTAATTCTGCCAGCTGGCATTGAAAGAGTACACTCCATTCACACTAACCAAATGAAATAAATCATTTTTCATTTTAAGTATTCAAACAAGTCCCTAAACAAAAAGCTATTCTGAGGTTGCTTTAAAAAACGTTGAGTCCGTGCCTGAAGGAAAAGTACAGTAAAAAAAATCTCAAACCGTTCATCTTGAGCTTTGCATTTTAAAACAGAAAAAAGTGTAGTATGTATTAAATTAAGATCCCTCACCAGTGATCAGGTCAAATTAGATTGTAACAGCTAGTGTAAAAAGACTGGACTATAGATAATTTGGCAAGGTTAGATAGATATTAATCGGTTATTGTCTAGCCAGATACTGAAAAATATAATTATAGCTGATCTTTAGATAGAAGGGCTGATATAACTCATGCAGCTACCCATTCACAACTCTGCAATCATATTTTGTAGCGCAACAAGAAAATCCAAACTGATGTGCCCTTGAATGTCATCAGTGTGCCCGTAAGCCGGTATCCACCTTGACAGAGTCCTTATTGTAGCCGTCAAGGAGCACAGCTATTCTGGTGAATCACCCCCCATCCACAGCACAGACCTCAAAAACACATCACGAGGGTCACCAAATACAGCGGATCCTTGGGGCCTTTCCGATTGCTGTGGTCAGTGTTTTGCCATCTGCCGCTGGACGGGAGTCTGTCCTTGAGTCCAAGTCAGTGGGCGGGGGCGTGCGTCGGCTGTCAGCAGATCAGCCTGTAACCGCTCGGCTCCTGCTCTCGCACTACCGCTGATCTGTGCTGAATTACACAGGGGACGGCATGCGCCGTTCGTGAGAGAAGGGCTTGAAGGTTCACGTTGCCCACATCTTCCAAAAGGTGCGACTATGTCCCATGAAATGGCCTCTCTGTTCCCATCTATCCGTTACGCGGTGTCTTCCTTTCCTAAGCAGGAAGGCTCCTGAATTTAGAGACACTCAGGTCTCCACATAATTGATCATCTAGGAGGACTGTAAGTATTTTTTTCTCACATAAAGACACCCAGCTGCCCCAGTGTACTATCTGATAAGAATTTCTCTGGTTTTCATTAGAACTGTATTTCTTCCTAATGCTTGTTAATGCTCCACATTTTTAATCATACTCTAACAGGCAGAAGATGTTTGAGAATGTTTTGAAAACCTTAGCGTCAGCTTGTGTGTCGTGTTCTAGACAGAGGTCTAGTTCAGAAAAGCTCCCATTAAATTTAAAATATGACGAAACTGCACAGAAGTCCTACTAATTAGTACACTGTTGGTATAAAACCATCTCTTGCTAATTAACAACTTTATTAAAATCAATCACAACACACCTCACTATCAAGTGAGGAGACTGATGTCAAGAATTCTGGCTGGAAATGTAGGATAACAGAGTTTGCTGTTTATTTCCGCGTACCTGGTATCCAGATGTGTCAGACGTGGCTTTGCTGGGTCTACAAGGATTTCTAACAGAGAGGGCAGCTCTTGTGCTTCTCTGCCATGGCTCTCAGCAACCAGATTTTTAATTGAATTTCATTCCCTAGTTCTCCTCTTTGGATGGAAATATACAGATTAATTTCTAAATGACCTTATGGGAACAGGTGGCAGAAAAACTCAGCAACTTCCAAGCGCAGCGTAATACTCTGAACAGTAATATCTCAGTGGCAGAATAACCTCAACTTTCCTCCCCCTCCTACCCACAAGTTAGCTATAAAAATGCTATTCTGTATTGTTTCCTTTGGGAAGGTGATGGGTTGAGAAGACTAAAGGGGATATAAACTCCACATATTCACAGCGTGAACCAATTATTGGGAGATAAAAATCTGCAGGTAGTTCACCCACACCTCGTCTGTATAGCAGCACTGCTGCTCTACCCAGCTTAGCATTAAAAGGATAAACGCATGAAAGCCTTGCGAGTATCAGCCATTGAAATGGAAGCCATATAGATACCCATGGTAGTCGACGGTCACTGGTGGGTTTCATGCACGAAGCTGGGTATCGGGCACCAGCCATGTCTACGGCAAGGTGCCAGGAGAGGGAGACCCTCGTTCTGCTCCAGACCAGCTTATCTTACCAACTGTCTTCTTTACTGCTTACTAAACGATGCTTGTGAAACGTGAATTTAAAGGAAAACCTTTCAAAAACCTTCTTTTTATCATCAGTCCTCAGGTGTCCCTATATATGTTGGGGAGAAATAACAGGAGCTGCTTCTTTTTGCATTCGATTGAATCAATTTGTTTTGAAGTACCGTTTTTTAACCATTCCCCAGTTGAGAGCTGGCAATGCAGCATTTCAGGCTGGTTTCAGGACTAAATATGGCAGATTTATAAGGCAGATACCGACGAGATCTTAACTATTGTTAATGTATTGCTACAGTAACCCCAGAAACATTGAGTGATTTTTATTGGAACATACATATTTCTTCAAGACGGTTCATGACATTTTATCAGATTTGCTTCTGTAAAGAAAGTTTTCACATTATAACTAATCCATTTTACTGTTGCTGTGGTAACTGCAGTACCAGTTAAAAAAGGTAACCACAGAATAAATGCAATTGCTATGTAAAACTCACAGCCAAGTTTTCTTTATTATCTAAACAAGAAAAGAGCGGTGCTAGAAATATAAATTAATTAAAATTCAACAGCACTAACAGTTGGAAATCCAAAATTAAAACTCAGCCTCTGAATTCACTGTACAGCATCAACCGCTTGTCTTCCACTTGATTTTCATTGGGGTGGTGTTAACAGCTGCTGTTTGTCTTTTTGAAACCCTCAGCTAATTTTTGAGGTTCAGAGACCCTAACTTCTTTCAACCACAGAATTTCACAACCACAAACCATCAGATTAGTGACCTATCTCAGCTGAATGCTTTTTCATACTACTTTGCTCTAAGGAAACTATCTCCACTGCAGATTAATTTTCTCTGGCTCATTTTCATTTAAAAAATATCTGCTTTGCACTTGTTCTATATTTTTATTCCCAAGTCTCAAAACACTGCACAACATAGGACAAAATGGTGTGCATAAACTCCTGGCTTTGTCGAAGTGAGTTGAGGGGGTTTCCATCACCTTCACTGGAGCCAATATTTACCCAGACTTTCCAAATTAAAAGAAATATCAAGAAAGCGCAGAAATCCTGCGAGTTTATCCAAAGTCCAGTCGTAATGCAGGAGGAGTTGTGCACCATTCTCTTCTGAAACAGGGCAGTGGTTCAGTGCATTACCTACTATAGCTGAGTAGTATGTTAAAACCCGTAGTGTACGCTCAAGAAAAACTCAGTTGTGACTAGGCTTGCCTGAAACAAGACTATACAACCAGCGTGAGGATTACTATTATAATAACAGCACCCCGGAATGAACTGTAGTACCAGAAGTCCCTTGTAGCAATGGCCACACAGACGTTGCGTAAAGACACAATCCCTAGCAAAAACCAATCAGCCTAGGCTTGTTAGAGCAGGAACTGAAAGGACAACTGAGACAAAGCATCGTGTTTGAGAAGGTGCATTAGAGTCAAAAGACCCCAGGATCTTTCTCCAAGGACCAGTTGTTACTTGGTACGATCTAGGCAGAGGTAAAAGAGAGAGGGGTGAATTGGTAGGAAGACTGGAATGATGACAGGCAGAGCTATCCTCTTAGAAATTTTCCAATCAGACCTAGAAGCAAGTCCAGAAGCATTTCATAATCGTGCCTGCTCTCATTCAGCAAAATTTATACTGTGGCATTAAGTTTGAGGAAGGAAAGCTGTTGAACAGCAGCACCCTCTGGAAACAATGCCATCTCCTTTAATCAAACAAAGTAACATTCATAAATCATTTTGTATTTTAACTTATTCAACAATGATGGTTACAGTCAATGCATGCTATTTTGCGGCCTCCATTGACTGTCATATGCAAATGAATTTTTCTTAGAGCGTATGACAATAAATATTGCATATGGAACTATTAGATTGCTTCCACTTCCTTGAAATGAGCTGTTGCACATGGTTATACGCTAATATCTGCACAACAAAGCCCTCAGGACAAATAGCATTGTGTGCAAAATTCAGCCCCAGCTTTCTGTTTTCAGCCTACTAAAAAGCTGTCATTTTCCCGTTGGTTCCGCGGGACCTCCCTGGAAGGGTTTGCACATGTGTATGGTAATGACACAAGCTAATTGCACGGTTGTTGAAATAATGCATGAGTCTCTGGGAATGAGACCTTGGAAAGGTCACAGACTCCCTCATTATCTCTTCGCTTTCTTTTGTTTCTCTGCTCTGCCCTTTTTCATCCTGGGAAAACACTACTGAATGCTAATGCCACCGTGCCTGGCATCCTCTGCGCCAGTCGTGTCAGCATAATTAATTAGGATGGTAGAACAAACACCATCTCACACAGGTCAGGTAAACCCATTTTGACACCAAAGGAAGAGGAGACATGGCAGAACGATGCAAAGGACCTAAACACATTGTCAGGACTCAGTAAATACAGCAGCTGGGAGTAACGGCATGAAACAGAGAGAAATGCAGCCTGCCTATCGCTGGAAATATATTATACTGTGGAGACACCTCCTGGGAAAGATGCTGGAAACCAGACTAACTGGAGGTTTCGAGCTCTCCATAGGCAGAGTTAGACCTTGCCCTTAGGCACAATGTGAGCACAGAGTAGTGTGTGATAGCATTTATGGCTCATTTTCCCTTTTCCTTCTGTCTTGCTGACTGTCAGCAAGATTGGCACTGAAATATTTTCCTACCGGTCTGCTTGCTCCTAGACCATACCATTGCCTGCAAACTCTTTCTGGGGACTCAGTTAACTAGAACTGAAGAATTAATTTGTTTCTCTTCATCCTTTTACACATATGCATGCACTCATATTGCAAAAAAGGTCATTAGAAATAGTATACGCTTTAATATTGTACAGATTTGTTTTGCATCTTCAGTGAACCAGTTGTGCTCCTCAAGCCTAACCTCACACACCACCACCTCTGGGGTTAATACCACGCCGCTGAGGCTACAACCGTGGAGGCAAAAAGCGTGCTAGTTCTGACACACAGAAGCAAAATGGGATGACTGCTTATGAGATGTTAGTCATGCTGAGATGCCAGTACCCCTCCTCGGTTAGCACAGGCACCTATGAGAGCTGCCGCTGCTGTATTTTGGGCTTATAACTACAAGGAAACACTCCTCTAAGTCAGAAGTCACCCTGACAGTCAGACAGTGGCCCTGGTGGGAGGATTTGGAGAAATATTCTTGCAGAAAAACCCTTCCCCAGCATCTATCCAGCCACGCCATTAGCTGGTCCTTACAGCACAGTGAGGCTTAATTAAAGCAAATCTTCCCCAGGACTCCACGCCTCGCTCGATTTGGGTGTCAACCGGGCAATCGCTGGGACGGAGAGTAAAACGTTTAATGAGGAAGACTGCCTCACCACTCCAGACATGCTCACCTCAGTGTTTCTTCACCGTTTGTGAAGTCGTTTACATCTGAGCGCAACTGATGTAAAATGCTTTTAATTTGGCAGCAGTACGGATGCTCTTTGCCTCGGCGTGTTAGCCCAAAACATACGGTGCCAAAAAATAACTGTTTTTAAACAGAGAAATATAAGCAACACACATTTCCCCCTACGTTGCAGCAGTAGGAGTGCAAACTTTCTTTCTTATCTAAGGCAAAGTTTGGGGGAGGGATGCTAATTACTGGATCTTTCATATGCCCGATCAAATCTAAAATTTTTAAATAGAAACTGTAAACTGAACAACTTCAAATGTCAAAATGTTTGCTTTGTGGTATTAATATATTGATTCTTACGTATTCAGAACATGATTCCATTGATGGAGTGGAAAAGTACATTTCTGACTGCTTTAAATGTCAATATGCTCAAAATGCAATGTCTGATATCACGTCAAGGAAAGACATGGTACTGCCTTCCTATGCATCAGAAACAGATTGTGTGTAGGAGAGGGAAATACCTGCTTTTGAAACCACACAGTTGAAGGAAAACATCTAAAACATGAATGCCTGAAGAGACAGCTCTGAATTTTGCTGTCATTTGTTTTGCTGCCTGTCCACCTTTAACAGATTAGGCTGAACTCAGAGCAGAAGTCCTTCAGGAGAAAGAAATTGAGATTGAAGCAGACAACGGACAAACTCGGAACTATATTGTATTAACCAAATGGACAACCCTAAGCGAAAGGAAGAGTTAGGCCTCACAGTTAGACAGAGATGTTAGCAAGTGAAGAGAACAAAGTCATCACTGCCTTTGGATAGAGGGAAGCAGACCGACAACAGCTAGGTATCGCTGGCGAAACCCAGCTGCTTCAGCTGGCGGGCAGGCTGTAGGTACCAAACCCCAACATAACTATCACGGAATCACCAAGCTTGGCAGGGACCTCTGGAGACCATCTAGTCCAACCCCACTGCCAGAGAGCAGGGTCACCCAGAGCAGGTTGCACTGGGTGGCATCCAGGCAGGTTTGGAATGTGTCCGGAGTCAGAGACTCCACCACCTCTCTGGGCAGCCTCTTCCAGTGCTCTGCCACCCTCAAAGGAAAGAAGTTCCTCCTCATGTTTAGATGGAACTTCCTGTGCTCAAGTTTATGCCCATTACCTCTTGTCCTATCACTGGGCACTATCAACACTATGATTTTTAGTATTAAGAGATTAATTTTGATTTTCAGGGTCATCTTTGAACACAACTTGTAGATCTCCCTTGAAAATCCATTAGGATGCTGTAAGATGTAGAGAACGTGCAAAGCGCCCACGAAGCGTGTTGGCTCAGTGCAGGGCTGCGTCGTGCTGCGGAAACAGGAGACATTTCCATTTGCAGTTGTCTTCACTGCCATTTCTAATACTGTTGTTGTAGAGGTCCACATCTCTATTTTTCGCAGCACGCAAGCAAAGCTCTAGCACTGCTTCTCATTAAGCTGAGCTGCTTCCTGCAGCTCGGTGGGAATTTATTTCTTCCCCTCAAAAAGATGGTTTTCAGTTTCAAACAAAAATGGGTTTGTCAACTGGATGGATTTGATAGTTAGATAAATGCGTTTTATCAACGGAATGGATTAGGCTGTTTGCATTTTGTCACCACAATCTCAATCCATCCTGCCAATAAAACATATTTCGTCAAAGCTTTAGGCCACCATGCTAACAGAATGTGTTTTGTCAACAGCCTAAATCCATCCTGTCAACAAAATCCATTCAGAAGGAAAATAACTCAATCTCTTCTGTCAACATCAGGAGTAAAATCTTGGTTGTTAGCGTATGAAAAACAAAATCTAACCCCACAGTTAACCATCCATATTTTCAGGCCAAAATAAGAAAAATACAAAAGTATTCATCAGCTTAGCATATGTAAATGAAAACAGTAGAGAAAATTAAATAATGTGTTGATATTTCATGGTGTGACTGGGATGTGATCAAGCTATGGAATTGTCCAGGCTGAAGCCTGAGGTTTCTACCATCGGGTCAATTCAGAACCGAATTGAACATCTAGATCCCAGAGATGCTGGATTCCGAATACGTATTTATTAAAAAAACTCAAAGACTCAGTAGGCAAATTACAAAAGTTCATAGAAGACTAAGACCCAGAAAGCTGATTTCTCTTGCTGACAGAAAATCATAGTGGTAGAAACATAAAATTGTATTGTGGCTCCGCCCTGTCCTTTGTGCTTTAATTGAACTCGCAAATTAAATGGATTGATCCAACTGTTCCAGTCAGTCATATTATTCTCTATCCATGCCTCGGCTCGCTGTGGCTTTCTGCACCTCCTTTGAAGGGCAGAGTAGATCCCTTCTTCAAAGATAGCATCAGGGCAGCAAAAGAGCCTCTTGTAGGAAGCTTCAGTGTAATTGGAGGCCTTCTAAGATCATAGGCACATAAATAGTAAAAGAAATATATTGAGTTTAAAAGGACACACAGATAGGTGGCAATCATGTCTGTGGGTGCACATGCACACTCATTTACATATAATTATAACTTTGCATTGTACTGCAGCAATTACAGGACACAATCATTCCTGTGCTCCCCCAGAGGACTGATTCATATGCTGCTGTGGTTTTGCTCCTCCTTTTCTTTCCCCTCTCACCTCTCCATAGTATAAAATTCATTTCCAAAATTTATTAAAATAATCTCAAAGCAAGATTGCAGATATTGAAGTTTGATAGCTCCAACTCCTTCACTTGCAAAAAAGGCCTGTCTCCCTGCTCTGTCACTCCTTTAAAATGTATTGTGAATATTAGCAGTAGTTTTCATTTCAATCCCTGAGTCGATAAAGATTGATTGTCACCATACAATAAAAGTCAGACGGGTTTTTAAAGAAGGTGCGGTGGCTTTGGGTGCCTACCTTGAGATGCTGCAAGGGAGCCTGATTTTCCTAAAGCACAAGCCATATGCCTACTTCCAGAAAAGATGGTCCCTTTCAATAGTCTCAGGTTGGGCATCCGAAAATCAATCACCTTTTAAAAAAGTTATATGCGCTTTCTTTTCTTTGGAATAAGGCCCTGCATTGTGTTATATGCACGTAATGGAATATCAGGGCTGACCTGGCCGCTAGGAATACAAAGCTTATTTGGTGCAGGCAAAGCTGTCAGTCACATTGACAACAGGAACCAAAAGGAAAAATCAAAAATCAGTAGTGACGCAAAGCACAGTAATGAGCTACTGCTGTTGCAGTTCAGCATCAGGGCCAGACAAAAAAAAACATCAGAAGGAGGAGGTGCGTGCACGCACGTGTATACACACACAGGCTTATATATGTATATACATATACCATCATTTCTAAAACCAAGGAAATTATTCCAGGAGTACCATGCAGAGACTAATTTCTGTGCTAGCACAGAAAACTGTCACACTCTGAGGAGCAGTGAAAGGATGGCAGGGACAGTCGAGCATTGGACCGTTTACTCATTGAACAAGGTACTAACTGAAACCTTGATTAACCAGATAACCCAGCTCCACAGCGACAGGCATTTAGACAGTCCAACTGCACATTTGTTTTCTTTTAGTACGAATGGACTGTCTCACTCCTGAGTTCCCCACACTAATGGATTTCACCCCACCCAACTCCAAATCAGTCAAAATTCATTTTCCATAGACTTCTTTTCTAACAGGTTTCTGACACACACGGTTCAAAACTCTGCCTACTTCTGAAGAGATGTCGCTTCCATCATATGCAAGGAAACGAACCACACAACCCTTGACCAACCTTTGCCTGATGGTGGCTTTCCTGACGGATGGCAAAGCAAAGGCACCCTAGGCTTTTGGCACCTTGCAGCACTATTAGTTCACGGTACCTCTGAGGAACTCCAGGCTTGTTCCCTCCACCACTGACAGGAATCGGGGTTTTAGTCCTGTGTCGAGTGCCACAGTTTTACTTTATGAGGATTTGAGTAGCACCAGAGGAAAAGAGAATTTTTATTTCCCCAGTAAGCAATTGGTTGGCATTTGACTTCTAAGCTACGGTCAAGCCCCGGGCAGACTCTGATACCTCTTGAATCGTTACTGAAATTCTGGGATTGAAAAGTCATTGGAAATGGTTGACTACAAGATAAGACACTAGGATATGAGCCAAGAAACCTCAGTTCAGTCGCTGTCCTGCTGTTCCTTTGGGAAGTCCTTTCATTTCCCTGTACCTACTGTTTTCTTTCTCATGCTTTATTACATATTAAATACGTGGACTGTACATTTTTCCAGGTCAGCAATGTGTATGCACAGCAACCTCTGTAACGGAGTCTTCATTTCACTTGGTCCCCCTCTGGACTGTAGCAGCCTTCAGAGTACAACTGCAATTCCTCCTGTCCATATTTCTGCAATATTTAGAATAAAAAGCCCCACAAGAGAGTGTTTTCACATTCATCAACATCATCACGGCCAGAACAAGTAGATTACTTTACTTTTAAGAACTTACTTCTAGCTCGTACTTGGCACCTGTGCGTTTCTCGTGAAGGAGTTCTGTATTTGCATTTTTATTAAAACCTTATCAGGTCTAATGCCTCCATTTGTCACGGTACAATTATATGAAACTGGAGATTAGGCAGGGTCTTACACATCTCATTTGTCAGGTATTTTATCATTCCCTTGTAAGCGATAGTATTTATCAAGTCAACACCAAACGGCCCCCTCTGCCATCATACGTACTGATGGTTACTTCGCTCCCACTGCCTGTTACCTTTGTTTTCCCATTGACGCTTTCCTGACAAACTGCCTCTCAACCGTAGCAGAGCTGCCGTTAGAGAATCAGCCGTGTGGTTTGGCCTGGGCATTTGCAGGAGGGCTGGGTGGAACAGACTCCAATTAGGAGTGAACTCAAATAGAAAACATCCAGATAAGAAACCGAAGGAATCACTCTTAGCCTTTAATCCTAGCAATTTAAAAAAAAAAATGGAAGCAGCAGGTATATAATTCATGGAAGCTTTCTCCACCAGGGCAAAGGTTATTGTGTGCCCCTGCAAAATCCATAGCACTCATTCAGAGTTCTGAATCATCTCGGCTTAGTCAAACAAACACTCCCTTTTCTGGGGAAAAAAGCAGCTCTGTGATGCTCTTTGCTTTCTGGAAACAAAACACTGTGTCTGTAATGCTCTCCTGGAGGAGGGATTTGGCAGCATAAATTCATCCATTAATTGGGATCCTAAACCACAGCTTTGAAATTGTCACTGCTTTCTATTAAATGCATTTCAGCACTGCTTGGCAGACACTAAATTAAAAGCCCCTTAATTTAAACACAACAGAAGCAGTACCTGAGCTGACTTCACTCCGGTTCCCAAGGCATCAGTAAATCTGAGAGGTTATTTCAGCCTTCATGCACCCTCCCATCACTTTTGTCCTCTCTGAAGTCCCTATCAGTAATGCCACCATGCCTGAAGAGGCGCGAGAGAAGTATGCTGAGCACTGAAGTATCAAGCTTCTATTTTAAATCCTAACATGATTTTTAAACCTGTTGCATTCGTACAAGAACGGAGTACTTCTGTGAGCTGCATCCTGCAGAAGTGAGAGGGGGAAAGGGAGCTTCTGCTGCCATCGCACGTCCAGGCAACCCCTGGTCACCACAGTCCCGTCGTTATGCACGTGCAGACAATCAGAGACAAAACTGCATGTAGAACGTTCCGGACTGATTCACATGCCGATGTTTTTAGGATGGAGAATGCTCCTCCCTATAGAGGAAGGATTTTGCACCGTGCACAACCGTGGTTTTCAGACATCTATACAAAGAAATTGCTTGCTGAAACTCTTGCTGCTCTGCAAGGGGCAGACAAATAGAGTAGCCAGATACCATCAGCTCTGGGGAAAAGGTGTCTGATTGTGCCAAATGCCTTTGAAAATTTACCTATCAAGACAGAAGATAAGACAGGGGCCAGGTATCCTTGACAGGGAAACTTACGTTCAAGTCGAGGCCCTTTTCTTGAGGGTTCATGTTATTAACCTCAAAACAATACAAAACCAAGCACAATACCAAAAAGTCTTCACTCCCAGTGAAGTCAGTGGAAAGGTTTGAACTGAAATTATTTAGGGAAGAGCTGAGTGGGCCCGATTCTCCTTTTAGTCTGATGTGACTCCATTAAACTCAGATGAGTAACTTCCAGGTGAATGAGGAACTCTTTTTATCTGAAGCCTGCCTGCCCTGCACGACGGCTTTATCAAAAGGAGACACAATAAGAGATGGCAGCAATCGTCTCGTACGGAACCTTTACTAGCTTGCTCTCGTACGTGCTTTGTTCAGAAAGCAAAGATCCGTATTACCAGTATCTGGAAACAGCTAGGGAAGGAAACACCTCTCACCTGAGCTATTACCTAAGCTTAATGAAAGAGAGAAGTAGAGAGGAAAAACCAAGAATGTGTGTCTCTAAATTTTTTGAGTGTCCTTTTATCCTTCCAGTGAAGCATATTATAGGCATTGGGCAGAGTCACAGAATGACACCGTAAAATGATGAACAGCTACCTCCTCTCCCTACTTACTTTCAGCTCAGAAAGCATCTATTAGTTCCATGCGGTGGATTTCCTGGACGGAGAATAGATGCAAATCGGTCCACGGCTGGCAAAGAGCTTCCAGCTGATGGGACTGGGGAACAACAGCAGGGTGACATCTCTTCTGTCTTCTCATTTCAGTTACAAATATGCTGCTGCTATTGTTATAATTTATTAACTGTGGATTAATTCACATTCCCTTGAACTTCATCTGGAAAGCATCTCTAATTCCTACTCCTAACCAAATTCTTGAGTTCTGCAAAGGTACTTTTAATGTGAGCAAATGTTATTGCACCCCAAAAAAAAATTTTGCAACAAATTAATGAGGCAGGTTGATGGTGCTTTGAAGCAAACAGTGGATAAATTGTTGGGAAAAATCTCACTTGGCACAAAATATTATAAGCAGTAAAGCTAGTTTCTAGCAGCGTAGAGGAAAAGAGGCTTAACAGCCCAAGCATTGCATTTCCAGCACCGTAAAAGCTGGTCAAATAATGGAAAAATTTATGCAAGTATAAAGTCATTTGGTGATAGATGGGGAGGATTAAGCTCTGCTGAATAAGTTATCCTCTGCAGAATATATTTCAGCCTTACCATACTGCTTGACAAATAATGGACAGATTAAATGGTTAAATTGTGCAAAATGTATTGTTTCCTAGGGTTTTAAACTACCCCTTTAAAACACACACAAAAAAGTCACTTTTTTAGCTTGAAACTAGTTTTCTGAAAATTCTTGCCCCCCACTTAAAAATCTTTATCTTTTCAAAAGAACACAATAAAACTAATCTGCATCAAGTCCTAAAATGGATTTATTAAACTGTATTAAATCCCCATGAAGACTATTTGTTCAGTGCGGTTTAATATCCTTCATAAATGGAATACGATAAATTGACCTAAGGCTACTCTGAATCTGAATGAGAATTAAAAATGTGGTTTAATTAATACACTCCAAGTCAAAAATTCCTGCTAACTTAAAATATATATTTTTAAAGACTTTGGAAGTTTGTCTGGAATGTAGCAGTCATGAAACTCAGTGGGACCTGGCTCCTAAATCCCTTATATGCTTGGGAACATCTATGTTAAGACTGACTTCATTCTCTGTTATCATCAGACGACCCATTGCATCTTGGAGGTGGTTCAGGATTTGGTGTAAAATGGGTCTTCAAGTTTTAGATACAACCTAGCATTGCATCTTGAAACTAACATTGTAGAAGAGACATGAAGTTATAAATCAAAACCACGGAAGTAATTCATATTTCTAAACACAGAATTAAAAAGCCATACCATTCATTTCCTTTCATAGAGATACACAAGTGAAGTTTTCTGGTTCAGGCCACACCTAGATTTACAATTTTTATCTAAGATTGGTTTTGTTTATTTAAAATATATACTTTTATGCATATAGTGTACTTTAAGTTTATTTTTAATCGATGTAGCTCACTGGACTGTATCGATACATATTAAACTCCAGAATATTTTTACTGTGAGGCAAAATGCAAAAGTATTATTCCAATTCCTATTGAACTATGGAATATTTTCACATAGGAGTCTTTGTTATGCCAAAGTAGTGTAAAAGACACTCACAATAAATGCTCTGCGTACATCTTACTTGAATCCTCTGTCTGAAAGTGAATACCAGTAACGTCACTTAAATTTTCCATAAAGCGAGCAAAGCCATTTTTCTTACCTTCCTGTCTGCTTTTTCCTCCCAAATCAAATAAATTTTAGATATTTAAGTGAATTAAAAGGTAATAAATTCCCACCTGAGAAATGGTAGTAGTGTATAGCAAACTCTGTGCTTAAATAATTTAGAAAAATGACCTGTGGTGATATAATACCTTCTGAAGTTCAGATATTTATTAAATTCTCTTCCTTTGTGCTTTGGTTCTTTCATGAATATCATTACATCAGCAAAGGTGCCCCGCACTAAGGGAATGGTTCGATGACTTAGCGAAACTTTAACAACCCCTCACACTCCTCTCTGGTGGCTGGGGCATCTTGAAAGGAGAAGAACAATACAGTCCATAAATTGCATAAGGCCTAAACAAGTGTAGAGGCAAAGAGAGGGAACATTTCTGCTGTGCAAAGCTACGAATCCTCTCAAAATCCTCCTCAAAAACTCAGCTGAAACCCAAGGTTACTCAGCTTCTCCTCCAACTCAACTACACCAGTGACAACTTTCGTCCAAAGCAAAACATTTTAAGCCTGCATATCCATGAGGGCTAATTTCCACAGCAAGACATCGTAGCTCATTTCCTACACAGGTTAGTTGCAAGAGATCATAAAAATCCAGCGTATTTACAGTGCGGCAAAGGTGAGGTGGCTGCAAGGTGGTGTTCTCCCGAGGGAGTGATGGTTAACATCATGTTGCTCCCCATCCAAATGGTGTCTTTGCCTCCAAAGTCGATACAAAGCTGAACAAGAGCAAAATAAAACCAGGTTTCAAGAGATGGAAAGAAGGCGAATTCACTGTTTTGATAAATGCATTTAAAAAAGGAGAAGTTTGTTTCCTCAGCCTTTCCCAGATTCCCTATGCGATTCTAACACATCATTTTCACCGAGGAGGCCAGCAGGTAAGCCCGCGCTGGGGAAGGGGATCGAGGCGGAAGGGGCGGGCAAGGGGCTCTTTTTGGAGCTTTTCGAAGGCAGCTCGTGCCGGAACCGGCAGCTCAAGGGTGGGTTGCTGACGCGGCTGGGGGCGAAGCCAACACCACACACAGCAGTTCTAAATGAGCGGTCCTGGAGTGCAGCAGCCCTGCTGCGCACCCAGCGGGCGTCACCGTGGCAAGAGTGGACGAACAGGGTGCAGCATCTCACACGGTAGGTTGCTCCAAGCCTTGCAACGAAGACGTCCATGACCTAGGCGAGTGCAAGCGGAGGAACATCAACGTGCAGGGGGATGTGCTCAGGGCGTGCGGGAAGCAGACAGCGGTGATTGGTCACCTCCCAGCTCAAGAGAAGAACATGGCCACTAAAAGGCCCAAAGCCACTGCAAGAAAGAATGTGGGAACTCAAACCGTGCTCCCGCACAAGCATGTGGCCGTGCAGGTCTCCGGCTGCAACAAATGCCTGGGCCTGGCGCTGGTATCCAAGGGAGCCAGAGACACCGCCTGTGTGCCGTGCGATCAAATAAACCGTCTGCTCAGGCAGGTGGTTGAACTGAGGGAAGAAGTAGAAAGGTTAAGAACCATTAGAGAATGCGAAAAAGAAATAGATTGGTGGAGCCGTACCCTGAGGCACAGGCAGCAGGACGAGGCCCTACCAGAAGTGGATGATCCCCTTCCTTCCTGTCACCAGGCAAAAGGAGGGGACTTAAGGAACAAGGGGGAGAGGAGACAGGTCCCTCCTTGGAGAGACAAGCGAAACCCCTCCCGACCCCCATCACCTTCCCAATTGCCCTTCCATAATAGGTATGGGGCTTTGGAAACTGTATGGGGCTTTGGAAACTGAGGGCCACGGGAAGGAGGATGCAGAGGACAATCCATCCAGTGAGTTGCCGAGGACTAGTCACTCACCCCCACGCCTCAGGACTTCTTCAACTAAGAAAAAAAGAAGGGTAATTGTAGTAGGTGACTCCCTTCTGAGGGGAACAGAAGGCCCCATTTGTAGACCTGACCCATCCCACCAGGAGGTCAGCTGCCTCCCTGGGGCCAGGATTAAGGAAATAAGGAAAACTCCCTACTCTGGTTTGGCCCTCAGATTACTACCCACTACTGATATTTCAAGTAGGTGGTGATGAGGTAGCTACCAGAAGTCTAAGGGCAATGAAGAATGACTTCAGGGCCCTGGGACGGCTGGTTAAGGGATCAGGAGCACAAATAGTGTTCTCCTCTATCCCACCAGTTGCAGGGACTGATGAGGGGATAAGCAGGAGGAGCCAGCAAATTAACTCCTGGCTATGAGACTGGTGTAACCGGCAGAACTTTGGTTTCTTTGATCATGGATTGATCTACAGGTCACCAGGCGTGCTGGCAACAGCAGGAAAGTGTCCAGCGTAGGGCAGCAAAGATGACTGGGGGACTGGAGCACCTCCCTTAGGAGGAAAGGCTGAGAGAGCTAGGACTCTTTAGCCTGGAGAAGAGGAGGCTGAGGGGAGACCTTATTCTTGCCTATAAGTATCTAAAGGGTGGGTTGGAGGAGGATGGAGGCAGACTCTTTTCAGTGGTTCCCAGTGACAGGACGAGAGGCAACGGGCACAAGTTGGAACACAGGAAGTTCCATTCAAACATAAGAAAAAACTTCTTTAGGGTGAGGGTGCCGGAGCACTGGAACAGGCTGCCCAGGGAGGTTGTGGAGTCCCCTTCTCTGGAGACTTTCGAGACCCGCCTGGATGCAGTCCTGAGTAATGTGCTCCTGGCATTCCTGCGTCAGCAGGGGAGTTGGACTAGATGATCTCTAGAGGTCCCTTCCAACTCTAAAAATTCCATGATTCTGTGATTTTATTTCTGTCCCCTGCCCTGGGGGGGGTGGGGCCAAGGAAAAAGAAAAAAAAAGAAGAGTAAGTAAAATTTCCTTTTTACCACTCATTGCCTTGGCTGGATGTTCTTTGGAGTGCGATCTGCTTCCTTATCTGCCTCTGAATACAGGGTAGCAGCATGAGCCCCTGTCTCTGTTGCAGCATCCATACATTCATGGGATACAAGTAACCAAGCACACTTTCTGAAAATGTTCACACATTCTTCCACAATCTAACTAGATTTTTTTCACTGTAAACATGCCACTTAGAACACCCTAAGTGAATTTCCATAGCAGAGGCCTGAGAAACAAATCTTTTGCTGGAAGAAATGCAAACTCCAGCTCTTAAGACAGCATAAGAAATAGGAAAAAAACTTGAGAATGTTTGATCTTCACATAACCTTGAACTGCCATAAGGCTCTGTCAAGATTTTTGTATAACTTCCCTTGAAAAGCTTGTATTTAACCAAGCAAGGCAGGCAAAAGCTGAGATAACAGAAGGCTAATTCCCTTGATTTTCCAGAACAGCCCGCAGCTGAGATCCCCATCTAACCCTGATCACTTCCACTGACCCCCTTCCCTCCTGTCCCGACCTTTTGAGCTGGGCAGACACAACTGCCAGCAAAGGCTGTACGGTTGTCAGAAAAAAATCTTAAAAAAAAATAAAGAAGTAGGTTAATAGCAACCCTATCTTCTTGCAGGGTTATGTTTTGAGCTACATCGGTCACTTTATTATTTCATATGTCAGCCAAACCCAGGCTTGAACTGCCGCTTGATAAACCAGCATCCCTGTCCTTGCACGAACGGTGGGTTGGGTGTCCAATACCACACTCCTCCTTACCTGACTCATCTCCCAGGTTTCGGCTCAGAGCCTTCACGCTGCTGATGCTCCCAAACAAGGTATTTCAGACCCATTTTATAATAAATGTTCACTGACAGATATTGAGCCCGCACTGGTAGGTAACAATCAATATTCAGGTCTCCAGCAGTCTGTATAGCAAATTATAGCTGGCATTTAATGGAACTGCGAAGCAGAAATAGCTTGAACACACCAGTCAGTATTTTAAGCCACATCATAATAAATACACTGCTACCCAGTTACTTATCAATTAATAGCACTAAACATCTTTAATGTATTAACAAAGATGTCATTCAGATATTAAAATTCAGTTTAATTAAAATAGCAATGAAGTTCTAGATGTCCAATATTTTAAAATTCACCTGATCTTTTTAGTCGTTGCAAAGGGCCCTTTAACTAACACATAACTGCCTCATAAAATTTAAATTGCAGGTGAAATTAAAACATGCACTTGCAAATATTGCTACAGCGTGTTTGACTCCAGGTCAGCGCAGAACACAACGGCCGGGGCCAGTGGCAGCCCAAAAGCAGCAGAATTAACCAAAGAGCTGCTTCAGAAAGTGTATTATTATTTGACATGATCTGTATTTGAAGCAATTCTCTGCACAAATGGCAATCAAGTAAACTGTTCAGTTTATAACCTCACAGGCGGCTCTGCTTCCCTGTGTATTTAGGCGGCGGTTGCTGGCTGGGCTGTGCTCTTAACAGGCAAAAAAGCAAACAAGAGCCCGAGAGTGCCGTGTCTTAAGTGGCACCTCTTGACCTGTAAATATTAAAGCAAAGAAAGGCAAGAATGATAGACCAGGCTTATCCTGACACAAGCTTTTAACACAGAGTTACCTCGCAGATGATTATGGGCCACTCATAGAAGCCTTTTTTCTTTTTTTTTTCTCCTTTCCTCTATGACAGTTTCACACTTTGCAACTTGTCTATTTGTTTGCTCCCCAAGACCAAACCAAAATGTTTACGAGGACACCAAAAGCAGTATTTTTCCTGGGAGAGCTTGACTTTCATCACAACGTCACAGGAGACATATTTACAACAGCCCTTTTGCTTTTTAATCCTGGGACCCGTCACACGGAGATTTCAAAGACCTGAAGTCAGCGCAGAAAAGCTTTCTACCCTCTAGGACTCAGGAATTGTGCTAGCAAATTTAACATCGTTTTCCCACCCTGCCTGATTAGCTCAGATCCCAAGGTAAATCCATCACCCTTCATACCCTCAGATCCCCTCCACAGTTACTCTCACGCTCTCTCCCGTGCGGTCCCGTCTCACCCTTGCTGCGGGCTCGGCAGAAGCTGCCGATGCCCCAGAAATATTTGCCTGTGATAAGAGTGAGCTTCAGCATCTTTGCTGCCAACACCAGAACTGCTCACAGCTGTTGCAACGCTGGTGGAGGGGAAAGCAAAGAAGAAAAGGGGAAAAAAAAAAAAATAAAAAAGGAAAGGCTAATTGGAATAAAAGATAATCAGGCAGGACTTCCTCCCATCCATGTGTTGTCATAGCAGATATATTCCGAAGCCTTGCTGTACCACCGAGCTGCAGAGACCTTCAGCTCCTGGTTCCTCCTGAGCAGCAAACCAATGCCACACTGTCGCCTTTGTGTAAAAGCGGAGGGGATCAACGGATTTCACGGGGTCGTCTGAGGCAGATTGCCCACTGCAGCTCCTCCTCAGCCTCACACTCTGCTAACTCTTGCTGTGCCTGCAACTCAACGGCCAGAGCCAAATGCCCACTGAATTCCTACCTAGGCTCTGGTTTATGTTAAATTCTAGTGCTGAAAACACTAAATCCCAATATCTACTGCAATTTACTTTCATTCTGAACAGCAATCAAATTAAGCTTGACTTGACTTCACTGCCTTCAGGTGGGTCCCCATGGCTGGGCCCTATCCCTTAAAGCTGTAGGCGTGTAATCAAATCGAGTTAGGCAGTGAGTGGTATTTTGCATACCCTGTAATTACGCTATTAAAGAGCTGGGACACTGTTTGATGTGAAATGCTGTGGGATCGCTAGAAATGAAATGCAATTCATTTCTTATTTTGGAGGAGGGGGGTAAGAAAGTCCAATTATGGGTTATGGGAGACACCAGCCATTTTCCACCAGCCTTTGGGGTGCACTTTAGATGTGTGCACACAGTTTTGCTATTCGTCAAAATGACAGATTGCCTGGCCACTCATTAATCCTTCACTGTGCCTGGACCTAACAGACTGTATATTGGTACAGTTCTCTATCCAATATAGTAACATACAGTAATGTATCCTGCTGCTGTAAATCCGCAGCTACCTGAAGCTTCAGAGTGACATGAGAAACAAAACCTGTTTCGTGGAAGCTGTTGTATCTACAATACCGTAAGGGGGATTTTTCTAGCTGTTGAGCTGTCCCAGTATACCCACTCCTCCGGCCAGGCTCCAGTCTCCCTCCTGTTTAACGTTATGGGAAGAGTATGTTAGTGGCAGATCCTCACCCCTATTGACATAGCTCATTCTCATCCCTCCACACCTTCCAGCGAGAAAACAACTTAATCTAGGGGCTTATCTGCACTTGAAAGTTAATTCAAGGTTACAGTCGGCCATGAACTTAAAAGTGAAATAGATATTCTTTAATAACCATACAGAGACAGTTATTCTAGAATAAAAGAGCTTTATTTAGTTTAATACACTTTCTTTAATCACTAATCCTAAACAGGTTATTAGCTCTTTATTAACACACTGAAACCATATCAGAACCCTTCAAAAGCCATTTCTTAGAATTCCCTGGATAATGAGCGTGGCCACAGCCTGTAATTAAGCTCGAACGAGAGAGGGGTGTTGTGCCTTGGAGAGCCGAGCCGAGGGGGGACGGGTGGCAGCCTGAAGCTACACTCCAGGTCCCAGGGTCAAATTATCCTCTAGTTAGTAATGGCACGCTCCGGATAGAGGGCAAACTTCTCAGAACGGTTGGCTGAACTGCCCCTTTGTTTATTTACGCATTCAGAAGAGCTTAGGAAATTAGGTTTTTACTATCTGTTATAGCAGCCCTCCAGTATGGAGCCCTTGCAACCAGAGATTTCGATTTATTTGCATTATCGTTTAACAAGCTGCCCACAACAAAATACCTTTAGAGCATCATAAATAACCCACAGCTAAGACTGAAGCTTTGTAAGAAAATCCTCAGCAGAGAAGAATGAAAGAAATTTACAGAAACTCCAGAAATACAGAAATTACACAGGAGAAATAACAGAGACAGGCGATACTCTCTTAAGCTTTCACGAGGCACTAACAGCATTTCATTCTTGGCTGATTTATTCCTTTTATTTAAATTAGAATCATGGCTGCAGGAAGGAGAAGTCTTCCCATGTTTTTTATAGTCTTGCAAGATGAATAGCCTTATGGCAGAGTCTCATAGGTCTGGAAGTTTGGCCCTGTACTTACGGGTGGGGGCCCTAAGGAATCAGAACTCCCCTTCTCAGCTCTCCCACAAAGCCCTAAAGTGTCACTGAGCAAGCCATGCGAGCAGAGATTTTCAAAAGCACTTGGACAAGGCATCTACTGGATGGACTTAAGACACTTTGGGAAAAGCAAAACCACAAATCCGTGTGACCCACTTTGTTTCTTCAGCCCTTACTTCCCAGGGGTGTTGGGAAGGAAAATATCTCAACGCTGAAAATATATTCAGCTACTTTGGTAGGAGACGGAAGCTTCAGGAATGCTTTCATAAGAAAGAATTAGTGAGGGAGTTTCAGGGCTTCACAGAAATCAAGCCAAACATGCAGATTTAACTCATCATATAGATTTCTTCAAGGAAGATGCAATTATCTGTTCTTTTCCATTTATAAATGGTGGGAAAAAATTAAATTAGGTTCAACAAGGCTTTTTAATTAGGCTGTAAGAAGTCCAACCAAAATCCGACAGTGGACGCTCAAAGCTTGGGAGCATTTAAAAATTGATTCCATACTTAAATTCATTTATATTACCTTTTTAAAGCAAAGTATAAGGACTTTAGTCTAGAGGCAACTGGTAACAAGAGAAGAACCTCAGAGTTTAGTGTGTGGCACAGTGAACAGCCAGCCTTGTTGATCTGTGTTACAGTGGTGAAGAGCTGGATTAAGTCCATCCACTTCAAAGGTGCTACCCCAGAGAAGTCTGTAGGATCACACAGTGCACAATGTGAGCTGTCTCCATCTCAGTTCCTCAGTATGGTTTTATCCAGTGTGAGATCACTTAATCCTCTGCTTACAAAGCATTAAAAGCAGTAGAGAGGTTTTAAGAGCAAAGTCTGGCCATTCAAACTGAGAGAGGTCCTCGCTATTAAGTTTGGAGTCATATTCAGGTTCATAGTGTTGAGTAGAAGGCTTTCAGAGGTCTTGAGTTGCTTTTGAATCTCAGATACAAGTCTGGAAATCTAAAACAGTTAGAGCAGTATTTATATCCACATTTATCTGTAAAATCAACAAAGTTTTTTATTGCAAATTCACTTGGCCCAGAAAGTCTGAGAATTAAACAGCCTTGTCTCAAGTTAGGCTGAAACATATGTGCTGACTTCTGATTGCAGCTAAACTTCAGTTTGAATTTCCCAGTTGTCCTTGTTAGGTGCTCACGGACAATGCCAGGAAGGCCACACAAACCTGAACTGAATGCTCTGCACAAGCCAAGGCCGAATGAGGAAGTGCAGAGCTTTAACCTTCTTCAGCACTGGACTATCTTCTAGTACGCAGGGTTCACTGAGATCTCAGAATTGAGACCAGCAGCTTCTTCTGTTCAAGCTGTTTCTTGTTTGTACTCGTTTGTTTCCATCCCCAAGAGGAGAGGGTATGGTGCCTAACCCTTTCATTGTGTATCATTTAGGAACTAAAGACTGGTGGAGCGAGGAGCAGTCTAGTAGTCCATAGCTACAGAGAAGTTATCTCCACTGTTTGAATAATTCCTTAATGATGCTTTTCATAAAGAAAAACTGGCAAGCAGTGGTGATTTCAGAGCTTGACAATCTGAGTTTGCTTTACAGGCAACCAGCAGCTTTGTGGGACAGTCTGAGAGGGGGAAAGGATGACCAGGAGGACAGCAGGACTTGTTCTGCACATGCACGTGAGACAATTCAACAGTTGTCATCTTCTGCACGGGACGGTGTTATTTTTCAGAGACCCGTGACTGTCATCAGCACACTGTCTCCTGCCTAGTGATTGTGCACAACAATTTCAGGACACCACCAGCTCCATCAGAAGTCTCCAGGGGAATTATTCACTACGTATTTCCACTGCTTTTACCAAAAATTAGGTAATATGTAAGCCTAGGTCTCATTTTGGACACCTGGTCTACAAAAGTGTGTGTACACCTACCTTAATATGTGACAGGGACAACTGGGTTCCTCTGCGTATTCAGGAAAGTCAACTCTCATCTTTGATATTGCCAACTTCTGTGATTTATATCATTCGAAAGCGATTCTCAAGCCATTGCTGTTGGAATGTATGAGACTATAAGTTTTGGTCAATTAAAAGATATTTTAAGACCGTGGTCAAAACTTGAAAATACAATGCCAGTGTGTGTTCAACACTGATGAAGACGACGACAATTACTTCGTATTTCATAAGTAAATTCTCTCTCTCATTTTGAGAGCTCCTGGTTCATGATTTTCAAATATTTGGGACTGGTAATGGATATTTAGGTGCTCAAGGTACAGTTTTAAAACTCTAACGTCAGGCTGAAGATTTCCAGGCCTTGGGTTTTTATAACATTTCTTCTCGCCGCATCAGCTGGTGTAACCGATCCCAGTCAGAAAGGCAGGCAGAAAATAACCAGACAGAATCCAAAAGCCAATTCATGTTTGTTTGCTGTTTTTATTTGTCCTGTTACAGGTCATTCTACTTCCACAAGTTGTTTGTCATGTGTATGAGCATACAGAGACTTCAGGGAGCCTACAAATGTTGTCAGCCAGATGGAATCACGTTTATGACCCAGCAGTAAATAACTGTCGCAGAATCAACTAGATCTATGGGTCCAATTCTATAAAATGCCAAGCCTTTAAATGGAGTGAATAATACACGCTGACTTCTCGCACGCCAGCAGCTAAACACATACTTAAGGACTGGAGGAGTCAGGTGGGCTCAGGATGTTCTTATCTTCCCCAGAATCAGAATCGACGCGAGGCTTAGACGCCTAACTTACCTTCATTAAAAACCACTGTGGGGACTGCGTAAATTTGATCTGGGCTTTTAATATTTTCTCAGACAGTCTGTAACAAAGCTGCTTTCACGACTTCACCTAAGAGCTGCCAGAATGATGCTAATACTCGAGGCCTCCGCATTGGGCATTCAGATTAGCTTCAATTCTTTATGTGAAAGCTTGAGAAGAGCCTATTTTGAGGGAGCTATTCTTCAGGCTGCAAAGCTGAAAGACATTTCTGGGGATTAGTGTTTGGAAAATTCAGTAAAAACTGAATCTCCAGAAGAAAGGTTAGTAAAACAGCAATGGGAAATACCAGTTTAACAACAAGGCGTTCGCTTCATTGGCCAAGATAACATTATTCATTATTTATGACGAGGCTCATGAAAAGATTTTAGTGCCTTCTGTCCCTGATCTGGTTTGCCTCTCTCATTTATCGTTAGTAATGAAACCGTTTCAGGACAACATGTCTACTTCTAGGTTTGCAAGAAAACTTCGGTGCAAAGAGGTATATTGGTATAAATATAATACAAAAGTAATAGAGTTGTCAAGCATAACGTGTTTTTAATTTTACAAATTATTAAAGTTAACAACACCATCTATTACGCTACTGTCCATTCAAACAGTTCTTTTAACTGGTTCACACACCACGGCCCGCAAAGTAAATGTTAGCATATTCAAAGCACCCATGTGGTAACACGAGCCAGGAGGTATTGACACAACATGAAGCAGGTCAGCGACAGGAGAAGAACCAGAACGGCAGCTCCCAGCACAGCCAGGTACCAATTTGCGCTACTATTCTGAGATATTCTTTGGAAAACAAGGCATGAAATCCAGAGGGAACCGTTAAAAAGTTTAATACTGCAATTATCGCTTTCACAGAATGTTTAGGACCCTGTAGCTCAATTAAAAATAAATAGGTCAGCTGGATTGAATGAAAAGGCACTAATTAAGGCATTTTTTATTTTTAATTTTGCCCAGAATAACTGAACACTGAACTAGTATTTTTAATGAAGCTACCTGATTTATATAATGCCAGATTAATTAATTTTGAATCACTATTTGATCTTTTATGATATCGCTTTACTTTCTTCCCCTTGCTTGCAAAGAAAGATTAGGCTGTGCCGCTTATGAGAAACATTAATTTAATAGTTTTTAAATACATCATTAAACTCATTTCTTGATTACATTAATATTTCTGATTTATTTTGAATTCAAATACCAGTTTTCCCTCTTTAAGCAATGAAAACTTCATTCTACATTTCTAATGTGATCAGTTGATGGTGTATATGGGGAACGTGTCTGCCTAGCCCTGTTTCTCTTCATTAAAGCATGGACACTGCTAAATTCATTCATAAACCAGCTCTTTCTTTACGATGACCTTAAAAATATAAAGGTAGCAGGAGAAGTCCTAATGTGTCCTATAACCCTAAATGTTCCTAAACGCAAAGTGTAACGTATATTTCAATTGGAGATCCGCATAGTCACTCTGGATTGATCTCTCAACAAGCTAACAATCATTTCATTAATCCCTGGGAGAAACAACGTTTTGCCAACATGCAACAGCCCAGAAGTTTCTCCTGGGTTTTGAGTATTGCCAAGAAAAGTATTCGCCCCTGTATCAGATTCCTGAAGAGAATGTGGCGTCTGATGAGAAATGACTTGGTTTAATTACAATGGAAAGATGAAACCAGCTCTTTTTCACAATGAGGGTGGGGTTTTCTTCAGTTTTTCTGTCTGCTAAGTGACCGCGTTATTATGTCTCTACTGCCTGGTGAAATACACTGCTCTGGGTCATTACACTGAAAAAGGATCTGAAGGTGAAAAGAGAAAAAAATCATCTTTCTCCTAGGTGTTGTTTAGCTTCTTCTCTCTTCTCGTTTTGATGTGCTAACAAAGACAATAATGAAAAATATAATTCCATCAGCCCTTCAAACAACGGTGAGTCTTCAAAAGAAGGCATGTTCCTGTCTGTCTTGTTCCCTCTTTCTACTAATGAATAATGCAAAAGAAGAAACGTGACTGCTACCATCAGGATCGCGGCTGGTAAAAAGAAAAGAACGAAAACAATCCAAAGTCCTATCAGGTGCTGAGGAGCCCAGGGTGGCAGCCCCAAAGCAAAGGGCAGACCATGCCAAACACCACTTTTTCCATCCACTTCTCCTCAGACATCGCGTCGTGAGCCAGTCCCACAAGGAGGGTTCGAGGGGTTTTAGGTACACGTGGTATCGGTTGTTTTTGCAAAGATCATTGCCTTTGGATGTGCTCTCTTTAGATTTTGTTTGGCTGCACCTGGAATTTATTTGGTAGTGGATTGCATTGAGAAATATGAGGAGGCATTTAATAGCAATCACATTAGATTGTTTAGCTTGTGCAGTCAGATAGAAACATAGTGGTCTATAGCAGGGCAACGCAATAATGGATTTAGGCAACAGGGCATAGGAACGTGTGGTTTTCTGACAGCAACCAATATCTCTGAACTACCTCCTTCTTTTCCTATTTATTTAACTTGAAACGAGAAGAAGGAGACCGAGCAGATATGTATCAGTCAGTGAAAGGTAGCTGAGAACAAGAAATGAAAAAATACATTACCTGGTTAGACAAGACCGGAAGAAAAATGAGGTGCCAACACAGTGAAGCTAAACATCGCTTTTGCTGGTGGACAGCACAAAGCAAGTGGAGAACATAGGCTGTTCAGAAAAAGTTAGCTCAATTCTGATCTAATTACACTCATTTCATAAAATACCTTCCAGTTATTTGCCAGTTTCCACAGGCATACGGTGCCAGTTTGGGGGCACACCTGTAACCAGGGTAGCGTGCCACTGAAAATCCAAACAAGTGGAAAGCGCTCAGTGCACGTTTCAGTCCTTTGCCGCAGAGACAGGTACTGCTGCACTTCGCCAGCTGATAATATGGAATAGTCTCATCCCATATTTTCTCTCTCCTCCCTCGCCGCAACAGGTAGGTCTGTCTAAAAATCCTTTCTGCGACGCGGTCCTGGGAGTGTGACCTGATGGCGCCTGCAGCTGCAAGAGGCCGATTCCTGCCTGGATTTGAACACCTGGAATAACCAGAGGAGTTTGAGGCAGGGAAGGGACACCCACACCTGGGTGCTGCGCTCAGTGAGATCCAGAGGAGAGCTTTACGCTTTTACAGAGCCTGACCGGTTAAAAAACAATTGACCTTCAAGTTCTTTGCAAAGCTTTGCCCTTTTGAAGCAAAGCGCCCTGCCTCTTCTCCCCTCCTCCCGGTTGTTTAAAAGCACTTTAGGCGGGGAAGATCTTCTTCCATACGTGCATCCAGCTCGTACCACTGTGACGCCTCAAGTCTCCCAGCTGCAATACCATAAGCAGCAGCAAAATTTCTTTGCAAGACGGGGTGGGGTTATTTTTTAAATGCAGCTCTAATTTATTGGTGAACAATAAGGGGTAACGTGCTACTCAAATATCCAACAGTCAAGCTGAGTGACTAATCCATAACTAATTGCTCATTTAATTGCACATTCTCAGTAGGCTATGAAACTTCTATATCTGTTCTTCAACGTGTGTTTTGTTACTTCACTGTATCAAGCAAGTGATATTGTTTCTGTTCCGCAATTAGTTTGCTTCTACAGCCATTAGTTTATGGTAGCAGCTCATAAAAAAAAAAAAAAAAAAAAAATCCTGTGAAGAGGTTGTGTAATCCATTTTTAAAGACTGGATTTATTTTCCCTTTTTTGCTGAAATAATGAAAATCAGTCTCAGAAACAAGGCTCCTGGAAAGGCAGGAAGAAAAAGACCCACACTGAGGATCTCCACTGAAGGAAAGAAGCAGAGCACCTTACACATTTTGTCCGGCAGCGATCACCAGGCCAACCAACACCATTTGATGTACAGCCGAGCAGCACGGGTATCCCCAGTAATCCATAACTGAAGTGTGGGGTAGGGTGACACAAGCTGAATTACGAGCCTGGTTTCAATCATTCCATTGTTCATTGCTTTATTTTATTTTTTTTAAATGAAAACGGAATATTTTCCTTTGTTACATTCTAAACATGTTAGACTTTTGAAACTTAATAACTTAATTCGCTTATTTATTAACACCAACATTTAATAGCATTGTTTTAATTTTTTGGAAAAACTATTACAGAATATCCAATCAGACTTGACTATTTAATACTGACTCAAATGCTTGTTGCATGCCAGGATTTCCTTAAACTGGATATACCATTATTCTTAAGATATTTTTTTAAGAATACAGAATATGGTCCTAAGCATCATTTGTGCAGGAACTGCCCTACAGAAAAAAAATTGTATTAGCTAGCAACATAATATCATATTATTATTTATAGATTTTTACCTATAGTTTGGAGCAGAAAAGGCTTACTTGAGGGTAAAAAATCTTGTTGTACTCTTTCAGATTACCTCCTGACATAATTTGAGTTTCTCCATTTCACCGTTTTAAATCAGTACTTGGAATACAATTTTTTCCTTATCAGGCTATCCCAATTAAGAATAACAGACCCTCAGCCTACCACACTTGCTGACATCCTTCAAGTGCAGTGTTTATAGGAGAATTCAATTTAAACTTTATCAACTTGGTAAAACTTTCCTGCACTTTGATGCAGTCATCCAAAATTAAATATTTCACAACAAAAATAGCCCATGTCAATTTATTCAGTTCATATTTCCATGCAATAAAAATGACTAACATGTTAAACTGCGAAACCCTGAAGTAGATCATAGCATCCTGGAGAAAATGTCAGGAATAATTAAGATGGAAACCTAATTTGGCAAGCACTGCTCCCAGACACTGGGTGCAGGAGAGGAGAGGGGACCAAGAGATGTAGGAACTGTTATCGATAATGCTACTTCCATATTTCTCTCTTGAAAAAAAGACACAACCAAACCAAAAACCAACAAAAAAACCACAGTATCACCAGTAAAAATAGAACAGTTACATATTTAGCACGTTGGGTTTTTTTTCCCCGTGGACGGAAGCTCTTGTTCTAAGGAACATCAGATTTAGTGGATGACCTTCACTATCCTTATCGATATGAATTTTGAGGAAGAGGTGGGAGTACATTTAGATCTTTACATAGCTCACAGGCAGCAGCACACCCGCCCGTGTTTAATGCAAGCACGTCACCACCACCAGCTCTAGCTTGGTTAGAACTCCTCTGTCCTTGAAACACGGCTAGTCGAGATGCCACTGCAATGCAACTGCTCCTCAACAGAAGCGCCAGTGAGAGGTGACAAGTGCCTCCTGCAATGGGAGGAGAGGGAATTTGCCATAAATAAATTGCCTCTGTGCCACCTTCTAATAAAAAACAGAAGTGGTTCTGCTGTTATTCTGTGTTCCTGCCATTATTGTCATTTTGATGGTTTTGCACAGCTACGTTACGCTTTATTAACCTTTATCTGTAAAAACAGACCTTCTACGCACTTGCACTTCAAGTCATGAAGATGCCTTCTCCCAAGGTAGCAGCCTCTGTTCCAATAGGGACATGCTACCTGTGTAAAAAGCATTTCTATACTAATTTATCTAATTCTGAAGTGGAAACGTGCGGTTCAATTACACCAGCATCGCTTAAACGGCTGTTTTTCCAGTGCAGGCAAAACTCTTACTGCCATTCCCAGTTCACAGAATGCCCTTTTCCTTCCCCTTCTTTCTCCATGCCCTTTTCTAAACTGACCTCTAGCAGACAAAATATCACCCCCCCCCATCTGGATTATACCCGCTAGTGCTTACAACAGAGCAATGACATTTTATCATTAGCCAGCGCATGTATTTTGCTGCCTACCTACAGCCAAAGAGAGAGGTGGTGATATATAAAAATTCTAATTCTATTCATACTGACATTTACTGTGGAATTCCAGCAATCGAGAAAACCTCCCCATTTCAAGCCTTGCTCACAGACAAATGTCCTAGAAAAAGATGGAGAAGTTTTCAAGCCCTGCAAGGAATTTGCAAAACTAACTTCCTACATGAGAAAAACCAGAGTGTTTTAGTTAATGAAAATAAAATACTTAAAAAGCTACCAAATGAAAGTTATTGAAAGATAAAGTGATCATCTCCTACTAAAGGTTAGTCACTAGCAACACATTGGTGGTTTGAAGGGTGTTTGGTTTAATTAAAGTAAAGCCACTCTCATTACAGAACACCAGTTCAGTCAAAAGGGAATTGGACATTTCCACCTAAATAAGACTTTAAGGAGCTTTTTAGTGCATTAATCCATCTAGTCATGACAGACAGCACCAGCTACAAAAAGGGGCTCAGCTGGAAATAAGAGAACAGTTTCTTCTACCAACAGGGGTGCGGGAAACAATTTGTGCTTGCCGCTCATGAACCAAAAAGCAATTATTTCCATTCCCAAATACAGTGATTTACTGACTGTATCCAGCCCAAGGTGCGGCGCGACAGAAGAACTCCATAGCAAAGCACATTTTGCAGGTTTTTCAGGCTTTAGACATAACGGCTGGCCACCCTTTGGAGCCAGCTCCATCTTTTTAGTAGCTGATCTTTCCTTCAGCAAGGCTATTTAACATAGCGTTTAAATATAAAGCCATAAACATGCGCTTTAAGTCTCAGAAGTCGTTAGGCTCATCCCTGGGCGTAAAATTAAGGAGGAGCATCATGGAATCAAGGGAAGTCTTATTCCTCTAGAAGACACCAAGCATTTCTTTGAGGAAACATTTTGTGTACTGAAGGAGCACCTTGGGCACGAGAGACTGAGTCAGTAATTGCAAAAACAAACGGGCCTTTGCTAAAACAGGGATGATAAGAGGCTCTCAAGAGGCTTACATGGCATTTCCTTAGCACAGAATTTACTCACGTAGCTCAAGGGAAAGTGTGTCCGCGTGTTTGACTCATCTGACACCTCTTACCATCGGTACAGTGGTGGAACTGTAAGGGCAGAGAAATTCCACGGGGGTGGTTGGGTTTTTCTGCAAGTCTTTTCCTCTCCCCCACCACTTTCAGTGAGATTTCAGCTCCGTCTGTCGGCGTGGCATGAGAGCAATATAGAGCAAGTTTCCTCTTCCACATTGGGATTTTATTTTAAATAATCCTGCAGATACTTTAACACGCATGTAATTTGAAATTAAAACCTGAAGTATTTTCAGGAAAGTTTAAACGCACCAATTCTCAGAGGAAAAACCTGACACCGGTTGCTGTAACTGACTCTCGCTCCTCACTGTCTGTAAGAACTTTGTCCAGTTCTTGCAGCTAAGAGCTGCAGGCAAAACTCACAGCCCATTTCCTTATGTTACGCTGCACCAGGACTTAAAAGAATACTGCATAATGATAAAGAAAAGCCTTCCTATCCTGCAGCTGCCCCCTTGTCTACTAGAAAAAAAAACTGTCTTGTTCCCTTAACTCGAAAAGTGCAAAAACCTAAATTGTCATGAAGTCAAGTTACTGATTTCAGCAGGGAACCAAAGAAATGGTCACCCAAATGCGGTTGCTTGGTTTAAATCCATCCAGTTGATATCAACGGATTAGTAGCAAAGAAATATCCATTCCAGTACTTGTGGTCACACCACGTATCTCCTCCCTGGGCAGGAGACATCTCCTGAAGCCAGTGTTCCTTCATATTCTATAAGTGATACAGTTCCAGAAGAAAACTGGAAAGAAACAATTCAAGATCAAGAAATAATTTGAATTATTTTTTTTTAAACCCCCCCCCCCCAATATGAAGATGTTTGAGTCACTTCCTGCCTCTTGACTATAATTTACAAGGCAACAGATTATGTGGAGGTTTAATATCTAATTGTTTTGTAATTCAAAACGAACAGTTGCCATGGCAATCCCTACATGCTATGTAAGATGTATTATTTAGTGAAGTGTCTCCTTAAAGAAAAAGCCTACCCAGACACTCAACGAGAGGCCATAAGCCAACCTGTCCTCCTAAATGTCTGCACACTCGAGTCATCTCAAAACCGGAGGTTTGAAAAGAAGGGGGTCAAGAGAATAGACCAGAACCATTAGCCGCTTTTTGCTTCTCTGCTGACAAAACTGATGTATTTCTTGCATCGTTTTCTAGCGGGGAAATATCCTGCAGAAAATGCTTTTGGTTTTAGGATGTTGGTTTTTCTGTATGTTTGGGGGTTTTGTTTCTTTATTTAAATTAACAGCTTGACTTATACAGTTACATAAAGAAAATTCCTTATCAGCTATGACATTTTAATCCCCAAAAGGATTAAAGTTCCCCTATCATTTATTAGCAGCAGCCTAGAAATATCCAGTTTATTTTCTAGAAGTCACAGACTACCTACACAATAAGCATTTGAAATAATAACTAAACAGGTTTTATGCCTTATTCACTTTTTTAAATGCAGAAGGGCTTGTCTTCCAAAACCTAGACACAACATAAGCACGCTATGTAAATCCACGTGCTGAAAAAGCCCTTTGCTGAGAATAAACATCACTCCGCTTGATGACAGCACCTCTCCTGCCAGCCTCGACGCTCCTATTTTATCAAAACTAGTGGCCTTAAAAACCACATGATACTCTGAGGCTGCTAGTTAGCAATGTAATCATTTAGTTAGTGGTTAGAATAATGCGAAGAGATTGAATAATTTCCTTTAGCTGAGTAAATAAATAGTACCTAAAAATATGATGTATTATCATGGGATTCAATTTTGAATCTGGGCATTTTTGTACGTGCCGCAGCCCTTGTCCCTCTCCCGACTCTTGGCTGCTGCCGGCACATTCCCCAGGGAAAGCTGGCAAGAACAGCCAGAGACAAACAAAACCCCTTTCTGGAGAGCGTGGCAGCTGAGTGCATATGTAAAAATGCTTGCACCGATGTTTCTATATCCAAATACTAGTTCTAAGTTAATTAAAAATGCCACTCAAAAACAGAGTCGAGAAATCTTACACTGGGACATATAAGCCGATTAAATCTGATATTAATTGTTCTTCCAAAAGAAGGAGATTGAGCAATTAATTGAGGAAAGTTTCTATAGTTCAGCTCAAACTCGTACTTCACTAACCTTACTCATATTACTCGCTATGTTCTCGATGTTAGAGGAGCAAAAGGAAACGCGTGAACAAAAAATTCTTCCCCGAGGTTCCAGGAATCCTGTAATACGGCAGTTTTCTTAGCTGCTTTGTTGCCCAGAGCAATGAAGAGTTGCCAGAACAGCCTGGAGTCCCAGTATCTGATTTTTGCAGTGTCACAAGTGGCATTTCTTAGAATAAACCGTTGTGGGGAAGGAGGAGTTGTTGATAATGCCTTACCAGCTACATTATATGCAGAGCTGCAAATACTTATTTAAACATTTAAAAATGTATTTAGCCTTTACCTTCATCTAAATAGATTACAATAAGTAAACGAACACAGTGCTATTATTACTAAATATTGGTCATATTCTTTCCTCTTTAACTTCTATACTATTTCTAGAAGTAGTAAATTTAATAATTTGTGGTTGAAACCCTCTAGATTTCTTTGCTAAACTACAACAGCATTCCTTTACAACTCCCAGCTCTCTTTGCAGCATATATATCAAACCCCTCTTTCAACTCTTGCACTTCCAAACATTTAAACACCTTAATGGCTTTCCTCACTGAACCATAAAAAATATTTATAAATTCATTTTAAGACAGTCATAGAATGAGAAACTCATAACATGTCGTGAAATACAAATTATGTTTACTGGGGTATAAAAAAATACTTTGGGTCTATGTGTAAGTAATGAAGGAAAAAGCCAACGGCTTCTCAAAGTGGACTCTTGTTATAAGCAATTACCAAATGCAAGGTGAGAAGGTAATTAATTATTTGCTCCAGACTAATTTTTTAAATAAACAACTTGACAGGAAAAAGCAGTACCTTCTAAGACTTAATTTGAATTAAGTATATTTGATGGAGTTGCAAAGAATAATCACACTACTTTATCCAGTGTTTTTCACAAGTAAGTAGCTGCAGCATCTGCTTTCCTCTAAGGTTAATACTAACACCACGGTCTATTAATCTTTGTTACCTCTCTGCAACCGAGCAAGGGAAAAAATCACCCCAACACTGACATTTCAGGGGAAATGTTTTTAATCAAGATTCATACGTCATTAGGGATCCAGAAGAAGGAGGGCTTAGTTTTTTTTAAATAACTAATGACATGTGAAACACGGACAGCTGGTAGTCATTTTGGAAACCTTCAGTCATTTGGGACATAACTCTACAAACACAAGTACATTGAATCAGATTTGTAAAAAGTAAATTTAAAAAAAAATATATATAAAAATTAAACCTAAATTCAAACTCCAAAACACAGCCAGCAATTTTGACCTGAGTCTCAGGAGAATCGTGTGCCACGCTTGCTCTGTGGATTACTATGCAGATGATTAAAAACAGGTCATGCCACGGGCACGAACCTCTGCAGGTAAAAGAATTCCCCTCCTCAGTTCTGTCTGGTTCCAGACAGTGCCGAGCCCCAGGCTGCCCACCTCAGGGCATTTACAGTCCTGGCAGTATAGCACATACGTTCAGACTCTGTTAGAAAAAGTCCAGTTATTAGCTAAGAACTCTTGGATATACTTCCATACCCAGCTGGTCACCTTCAGGGCGTCACCTCAACCCATTTTGTCATTTCGTATCTTTTTCTAGCTCCGTCTGCAAGACGCCATCCCCGTAACTCTCATTCTCTTTCCCTTCAGTCGATAGCACATCCCGAGTAAGAGCTCATCGCTATCGCCAGAGGACCATCACAGTAGCACTACTTGGATAGAGGGACCTGCATTTTTCGCATTGGCGGACCAGGGTTCTCTGTGGAAAAGGGTCATAACATCTCTTTTCTGTTTTGTAGCAAAGTATTTCAAACAAAGCTTAATCTGCCAGATCCATAATGTAGATTTTTAGTAAGACCCTTTGTGGAAGGAAAAGGACATAAACCAGCTGCCTTTGAATTCAGATGGAAACACTGATGATCTATATCATCCAAGCCTGGTATATAAATGAAAAGCAAAAACCAGGCTACGGATTGATCTCTAGAGAAGTCACTTATGATTCACTGTGGAAGATGAAAAGCTGTCTATGTAAACAAATTGTTTATGGTCTGTTAAGCAAAAGTGAAACCAATGGACTGCAGCAGATGCAATTCCAGCTGACGATTCAATCTTACAAAAGTGCATGGGTCTGACCCCGCAGCCCTTTTTCATCAGAACGGTTTCGCTGCAAGAGACTGGAACTGGCAAGGACTGCGGTATTTGCCATCTGTGCCCCATCAGTCTCCGGTGAAAACAGTCAAAGCCTGAAGGAGCTCTTTGTGCTGCCATTTCAATGAACAGAGATGCTGCAGCCAAAGGCAAGATCTGGGACTACCGTAGCATCGTTGGATTCTTGTCTCGTGATCGTCCAGACAAACCTTGAACAGCTCTGTTCTCTCGGGTTCCAACCTTAGCTCAGTTAACAGCAGTCCTTTCATTGATTTGATGGACGTCGGAGCAGGTTCACAAGGGAACGACCAAGACAACGGGGATTTAGGCTACAATTCTTATGAGTAACTTTACACCCCTCCTCGCTCCGCCCCCAAGCCACTGAAATTCTCAGGGAAGGATATTGGACATGTGCAAGCAGGCACAGGACCAAAGGAGCACAGGTATCAAATGATCTCACGGTGTATTTAAACGCTGATAGAGATTCTTATTTTCTTTTTAATCAACCCTGCCTAATTTTCACCAGCCCGCCATTTCTAGTTTATTTTCAGACATCATTACCTTCAATCTTGGATTTCTTTGTTAATCTAAGGAGCTGGTATTTCCCGGGCTTGAAAGGCAGCTGCCCGGCAATGAGCGAAGGCAGTACAACATCCGCTCACACTGTCCTCCTTGGGGCAGACCGAAGTGATGGGGATTCAGCTAATAACCCCGATGTGCTTTCACACTCACTTAGTCACACTTACGGCATTCTTTAGAGCATCACCTCAGACCACTTTGGTTTTAAAATTAAAGAACCATCGGCATTTCTTGTTTACAGGTCCACGATAATTGGCAATGCACCAAGAAAGGATAAATACGGTGCTTGTCGTAGCTTTAGGGAAGGAATGTATGATCGCATACATTTACAGCAAAAAATAAGAGAGATTTCAAGTCCATTCTCCCACCTATCACATAACCGCGTTTTAGAGTTTATAACCACCCCACGAGTGCTAATTAAACTGGTCTCTGCAGACTTACACCACAAAAAATATCCGCTCTCCTAACTGTAGAGGTATAAGTAGGCGTTTGGTGCCGGGAAATATTCAAACAAAAATCCAATCAAGTGTGAAAAATAGGACACTGGAAATAGAAACATGTAGCTGATGTTAAATAGTAAATAATGAATAAAACAAGGCAGGCATTGTTCCAAAGTCTGGCCACTGAGCCAGAAAGAGTTTTCTTAGCCCAGATAATTGTCTTTAGGTAAAATGGCAAAGATTATGAAATCTGTAGCATTTTCATAGATGTCTGAGATGTGCACACACATAAAACAGTTGTCCTAATTACTTCTGAAGCGGATAACATTTATCTCATTACTAAACTAGTGCCAACAGCAGATAGGGAAGATGCTATGCCAAACAAGCTCTTAATAAATATCAAATGCATCTTTAAGAGCATTGTCTAAACGTCCACATCTCCAAAAGGCAAAAAAGACTCATAATCACAGGACAAATCTGATCTTAACAAGCAGGAAATCATAGGAGCTTCCAACATCTGTTTTCCTCTTATTAGATTAGCGGTGGTGCCACATCCGATGTCATGCTGTTGTACACTGACCTTCAGCGATTTAGCAGGTTTTTTTTAATTTATTTTAAGAACCAAGAAAGCTTTTTGGAAGCTACTTTTCTTGCAGGGAACATAAATATGCACATCATGGAAGGATGGATTTCTCTAGGAAGTGACGGAACTGCATGACTGGGGATTTGGGGAACCCAGCTGCAAATATCTCCACAAGACTCGACGCTGAGGACTCCAGAAGTCAACCAGCAGTTCTTGGAAATATCTGTTACAACTATTTTTGATGTTAGCATTTCCAGAATCCAGGGGGATATTTCAGCTGCACGTGTAAAAATTAGTACAAACACCTCACACCGACAGTACATGCTTACACTGCTTGTTTGCGGCAGCGCAGCTGATCTAAATCATATTGCCGGGTAAAAACTCTCTCCGCCAGGCCAATCGCACTGGGATGCCGTCTGGAATACAGGCAATAAGGATTCAAGCGTGCAATATTTAAGTTGCCAGACAAAGTTAATCCAAGTGTTGAAAGATCAGGACTTTGATCTTTCCTCTGGGAGATCCACAGGAGGGCAGATGGCCTTTAGTCCCTTCTGAGTTCCCTTTAAGTCAAACATCTAAATGCCTGTTTTCTTTGTGAAGAATTTCTTGCTGTTCTTTATAGTTACATTTCAAATTCTGGCTCATTTCTCCTACCACAGCTATTGAGAGACTTAGCATTATCTGGACTTTATCACTCAAAGCTATTTTATATTGAGAGAAATTCCACTCTTCAAAACTTTCACCTTAACAAATATTATTATGGACTCACGTCTTTCAGTTTACCACATCACCAAACTTTTTTATCAACAATTTCTGACGGCTACACAAATCCAGCCAAGGTTTTCCCCTTGCTCTTCCTCTAAAAACATGGAGACTTTGCGGTGTAACAGGAACCATGAACAGTAGCAGTATTTTATTTCGTTTTCTGTTGCAAGTGTGGAGCACAGAGGCAAAGAACAAGCAAACTCGCTTCCTCCAAGCAGAAGGGTTTTGTTCGTTTTAAATACAGAAGCCGTCATTCTGCTGGAAATGGCAAAACACCGTCTCTTACTAAGTACAAAGCTGACAAATATATTCCCCACGAAACAAGCAAAACAAATAATCCGTAAGTACTTCGCTTCAGACACATCAAATCAACCTCGGATCTTCACCACTAATTTACATAAAAAAGTTTCAATTACATTTTCCGGCCTTATCAAAACACCTCATTTAAAAAACTGGCAAATCACCATGGGAAATATTTCATTATTTTCCAAGGGAAATTTGCTGTCTTAGAAAGTTCTCGGCTACTGCTCTTTATCATTGTCAGAAGCATGACTTAATGACAGGTATTCCTGAAATACTTGGATCTAAGCAGACTGCTCTCTGAGTAGTCAATGTTAGCACCATCTGTTGTCTCTTTTTTCAAAAGCACACCTATTTTCTAGGGTTTCCTACTAAGGTTCACAAAAAACTGATTTGTTCCGTTGATTCCTACAAGATGCGGCGCATAAACGCTATTCGTAGCGATATCGGTTCGCAACAGTATCAGAACATCTGCTTCATCTCTGTGGGACTTAGAGGAGGCTGAGGTACATGTTCGTCTGGGATGACTCTCAATTAGACAGATAGCGTTCAGCAGCCCACAAAGTTCCTCTGATCCTTAACAAGTATTTGCCTTAAAAACAATTTTTTTAAACTATCTTTCTTTGTGTTTAATTAACCACAGAGGGAGAAAAAGGAGGAACAAAACCACTCCAGAATACAATAGGAACAATCGTGCAACTATGCAACAACTCATTATCTTCAGGAGAACCACCATGAATCACCACCATACCAGCCCTTCAAATGCCGGGCTAGAAAGATGTCTTAGTTAAGTCCACATTTGACTAATAAAAAAGCTCAACCCCTGTCGAATATCCTACAAAAGCAGCCGATATTGAACACTGCCTATTTGTGCAATCCCACCTCCGGAAGTTGGCCACTCATTTGTAATGCAGTCTGGGAGCAGAAAAATCAGGTTTGGGTTTTTGACGCTGAGTTTTCTCTTGGAGTCTTGGCCTTCCGTCAGATTTAACATCAGATCTTCAAGGACAAAGACAGCAAAGCTTGGAAGTTGACTCAGGTGGTGTAGCTTAAACGTGGACAGTTCTCCTTCCGAGGAAGAGGTTTCCAAGTGCACTGAGGACATCCTGGAAAGCTTAACAGCAGGTCGTGAACAGTTAAGTCATGACTTTGTCATGGATATTTTAAGCCGGCAGAGCAGCCATAAAAAGGCTTTTGCTACTGGCTGTAGACAAGGACAGCCTCATTTAGGGCAAGATGTTGATAGTGACTCAGTGTATTTGAACTTCACACTTTTACTGAAGTGCAGAAGTCTGGATCTTGCCACAGCAGCTAGGTTCTCATTAACGTAGGAAAGGACTATGTTTATCAGGGGAAATGAGTTAGAAATCCTCATCGCAGAATATGCGACCAGGCTGGGACTCTAGAGGGTATTCATGTAAATTCAACACCTTTTCGTGATAGTCCCCAGCAGAAGGCTTGTATCTCTCTGCTGGGAAGAAACAAAGCCCAGCGGTGCAGCGATTGCAGTTGCAGGCAGCGTTTGACGGCAACACTTCTTTCACACGCAAGGTTGGCAATATTTGCTATGCTGCCAGAGTGGGAAAAAGGAATCGCCTCATTCAAATCAAAGCTTTTACGCTCCGTTTTGTTAAGGCACTTGAACAGGTTGATAGTAAACACACTTATGTCTTTTCTGGAGCTCCTGGAGGAGCTCATAAGGCATTATGTACCCATTGCTCCATGAAGTGATACACCTGCAAAGGACATAATAGTCGTTGAAATCAAACAGGAAAGCTGAAGTATAGATAGGCTTTTCACCCTTGCAATCCTCACCAGGAATTTCTCCTAAAGCCGTAGCTCACCACAGAGAAACGAGGCTTTGTTCAGTGCAACGTTACTTATCCCAGAGTCTGAGAGTACTGATTTGCCAGAGGAACTCCCATTTCCTGATACTTCCACTATTTCAGAGTTTAGAAACAAGATTTATTACAACTAACAAATCGTCTTCATTCACGGGAGTTAACACCAAAGGGTCAGAGCATACAATTGGCATTGCAGGGAAGCAAGGAGCGAAAAGCCACTCTAGACTCCAATCTCCAGGCAATGCTCCTTTTCCTATTAAATCCCTTTTAATCCATTCTGTAACATAAGAGGTGCAGAACGAGCCCTCTCCAATTGTTTTTAATATGGCTTTTGAACATTAATCTTTGACATAGTTTTAAAACCCGTCAATCCTTTATGTGTTTATCTATGCTGATGAGCATTACGTTCTGCTTCAAAAATATCTATTTCTGCACTTCGGTAATTTTATTTCCCTATTGTTAAAAATGAAAGATTGGTTAAACCATTTCAGCAGTGCCTGTCAAGCACTTCCTTTCCCCTGCAAATCCTAAAGCTCTGATTCTCATCATTAAGTCACTGACAATAAAAAGACAGACCTCTTCAAATAAACCACCATCAACAAAGATAAATGCACAGAAATCGGCCTGCAGCATCATTGCAAAATAAATAGCATTTTCTGAAAAGGAAATACATCCACATGCACTACACAGAGCTCAAAATAGAACAATAATGACCTGCATTTTAAAAGCCCTCTTGTATCAAATGTTGTGCAAGGATTCAAAAGATTTTCAAACTTCATGGACCGTATAAAAAACCTCTCAATTCCACGCAAATAGAGCTATCAAATCCCCAAAAAGACAAGAACAATACAGTTATCAACTGCTTCTCTCCAAAAAAAAACGCAAGTCCAGCTGAAGGTCAATCCGATAGTCCGCCTAACCCAGTTTTTCTGGTAGTGGATACTTAAAGAACAAAGTAACCAAAGAGAAACGCACAAGGATTTGTCACCCAGGCTACAAACAATAAAAGAGTTGTATTTTTTTTAGAGCTGAAAGTGGTATCTGGTAGACCGCTGAATATGTCCTCCGGGAAATCCGTTACCCCTTTTTTGAATTAATCTACATTTCAAGTTGTTGCAAGTTGTTGCAATTTAATCACTTGTTTTCTTAAACATTACCTCCATTTTATTTTTGAAACCCACTGCTTTCTAATTTCTAGTGCCTTTCCTCTTTTATTGTGAAAAAGAGCATCCCACAGTAATCACTTCCTCTCTGTCTTCTCCTTAACTATTGTGACTTTTAATTTATATCATTTAACCTAAGATGAAAACTATGCCTCCAATCATCCTTCTTAGCCTGCAGTTGCTCTCTTAGTAGTCTGGGCTGAGGGATACCAAGCGGAGCGCGGCACAAGTGGTCAGACTACAGCTCCAAGAACCCATATTTGCACCTTCCCCAGGCGCTAGGCGTACAGTTTAGCATTCGTCCGAGCTAAAGTTGACTCACATTCTGAACTAAGCATTTGGAAGGCAACGGGGAGATTACAGTTGCTGCAATTAATCCATGTGTAAAAAAAGATTATCAAGAGTTTATTCAGCTTTTATTCTCCTATGACTGACTACAGTTAATTCTACTGACACCTCCAGCGACACACAGCCCAGTTCCAACAGCAGCATAATTGCTCCTACACTCTCTAAATTCTTTGCTGAGTCTGGAGCGTAGCCTTGGTTGCCACAGCGCTGCCAGAATATTATAATCAGAAAGGTATCAGGAATAGAAGCACAGCATTAGGCAGATGGTTGAGGTCCTTCTTTCATTTGCTTTTCAAATTAACTGTGTCCAAATGAGACTCTCAACAACTAAGTTATCAGTTTTCCCATATTAGCCCCTCATAGTCACACTTTGGAAGAACTTGATTTTTTTTTTGGCCGTCCTGTAGATGAATGCTGGTCCCAAATGTTCAGTTTGTATTTGGGAAAGAAAAGATAAAGGGTGCTTCTGCACCTAACTTTATGCGGTCAAGTTTTATAAAGCATCAAGTCTGTTTCAGCATTTATTACATAGAAATGCTTTATTCTTTCATATTGTACCTGAGATCACATCGGTGAGATACTGCCGGAGATTGTGTATATTCCACGCGAGTAGCCTGGGACAGTAATGCTTTCAAACGCCGCAGCTAGAGCTACAGAAGTGCAGCTGGATAGAGAAGTGGTTTAAAGTTGAAGCCACCATTTGAGGAGCTGGGGAAGTGAGTGTGATGGCGCGGCACACAAGGGTAACATCAAGAATCCGTGACAGAACTAAAAATATAGTGCAGGGCTTGGGAGGATCAGAGCTAATCTTCCTTTCTGCTCCAAACAGCTTCCAGGGTAAGAAAGTAACATGCCAGAAGAATGACATTAAAAAAAAAAGAATAAACCCAGAAGAGAAAAGCCAGCCTCTTTCATTTGGTGGGGCCATGCAACCTATTAGAACATCTCCTCTCTCCTTTCCCTGAATATCTGCAGTGCTGGCAACTATGCAAAACAAGATTTCTTGGAGCAAGAAGTGCTTCGTAAACAAATAGCCACATCTTAAAGTACAAAAAGAGCAGGCGCAATTTCAAAGGTTTGACAAGGTGCAGGTACATCATGACAGCGTGTCAAATGCATTATTCAACACACTACAAAGCGTAACCTGTCAAAGTTACAATTTATACCATATTTACTTCCCATCAGCAAAGGTATTAGAATACACCGGTGGGTGCTTGAGCAACAGAAATACAGTGGAAGAAATCTCCAACCTGGAACAGCAAAAAACCAACCCATTTTACTAAACTCAGATGTCTTGACACCGAAGGGGAATTTAACGAAATACTTTAAGCCAGAACTTTTTAGTAAGAAACCCTTTGCGCTTAGTTTGCAGACATTGTCTGCCGTGAAAAAAAATTTTGTAATCAGATTTCTAATATCCCTAGAGTTTCATATAAAAGTGGGTTCCCAAATTATACCATCTACCATTTCACTTGTTTTCTTAATGATCCAAAGAACCCCAGGGCATTTTCTGTACTTAAGTCTATTCAGCTAGGGACGTAGGAGATCTTGCCAATAAACTGAGCTTTAATAGACATGGGTTATCTTCCCAGATTTGCCTGAAGGCTCAACCGGCAGCGAGTAGGTCAATCTCCCTGCACACCAGTCTCTCCTTTTGGGAATTGAGGATAACACCGACGCTCACAGCACAACTCAGAAACAAGTCAAAGCAAAACAAGCTCTACTAGAGCAGGCATTATTCTTATAGTTAGGGCTGTAATTAGGCACAAGAACTTTTGATTTCCCCTTTTCAAAAAAAAAAAAAATTCTCTCAGCTGCAAGCAAACAAAACGTTCTGAAAAACTTATTTAAGCTTCCAGGCTTAAGCTGATAAGTAGAAACCTGGGTTGCCTGACACAGGCAAGCGAACGTAAAGGCAATGTCTTCCTTGAGAGCTCAGGGAACTCATGGACTTTATTGCTGCAGCAGCCGTCAGTGCCGACCCACGGTACAGAGCCGATGAGCAGCAGCAAAGGGCCGTTGCTTATGTTTATTGTAAGTCATTCACTAAAATGGATGTTACACGACAATAAAAGTATGTTGGGTGTCCGGGTGCAATAAAAAATTAATTTACCATTCACAAAGCTTCTCATTTAGTTAAATCCACTGTGTTTCAGCTACATTATCTGTATGTTTCTAACGTGTTTATTCCCTATATTTTTGCAGAGCTGGCTCAAACTGAGCTTTATTTTTTATTATTAATTTAATGCGATTTCTACGTATTCCTGGGAGTAGGCCGTCGTGTAACAATTATAATGCCACATTGCCATCTCCAGGCAAGCCAAAGAACTGTACAAAAAGCCCTTTCAGAAGTATATATGCATATACCTATCCTTTTAGAATAAAAATTTTTAAAAATATACACTCTCTTAAAATACTCTCCTCTTTCAGGCAATGTATGAGAGGGTGTCGGTCACTTGCACCATGTATTACTTCTAGAATATTTCCACAGCCACAACTGCACCAAGGGAGACTTGCACCCAGAGCAGCACCTCAATGCTAAATCTTCTGTATGAACTTGTGCTCTCCGAAAACTGCAACTGGGTTCTAAACCAGATTTCAAATGTACAGAAAAGCTACATCGGTCTACATTATTCCTAAAGTGACAAACCCCAAGAAAACAAGTCCATACCCTTCCATCAAGTTGCTTCTTAGAGGCCCAATTGACAAGGAGTCAGTAATTTCTTATATAAAACTTACATTTGATTTTAACTTATGCTGTCATATCCAGACTTCCAGCACAGTTTTAAGGAGCACTGCCAAAAATATGCCCTGTTTGAAATTTTGGCTAGGAAGGGAAAACTGGCACTGCCGTAAGGATTTCTCAGCCTCTCGCATGCTTCGACTGTAGCTTGGAGGCACACAATAGCTGTGCTTGCCCTGTTTTCAAGATAATTAAGCTGTTCCAACTAATTAATATACCCTTCAAGCATCACGATGAGAAATGACATAAGTAAAAGTTCTTGGAAGCGTTGTTCACTCAGCAACTTCCTTACTTTAAAATGAAGGGAGCAAAACTAATTTTTAAACCTATTTCATATAAACACAGGTTAAGACTATGTTTACAGTAAATTTTTCAGGAATTATCGTGGCTCATAACGGAATAATAACCAGGTTTGCAAAGACATATCTAGGTGCATAATATAGTCCAGGTGAGATGCAAAAAGATGCTGATCCTCTCTAGAAAAACAGAGATTCCCACATTGTCTCACACTCCCTACATCAAAGGTGAAGGTGGCTCGGCACTGACTACAATTCATAACAATTCTCAGATGCCACTTCTGAAAATGAAATATGGCCTTTAAGAGAAAAATACTGGCAGAGATCTGCACTTTCCTGGTAGAAACATCTTGCTACAGGGGCTGAGGAAGGAAACTAAGAATACTAACCAGTAATACATCCAGAAAAAGAGGCAGTTTTTCTAAAAAAAATCTGATGTTTTACAAGAAGAGAAAAAAAGGCAAGAAAGAAAAAATCCTGCCTCTAAAGCAGGCACAGACATAACAATAGATTCATTCTTAACTGCTTCAGCTCTTATCTAAAGTGGAAAAGTGGCTGTTTAGTCAAATGCGAAAAAAACCAGAGCATGGGCCATTTCCTCAGCGCATGTTCCTTGTCACGAAGGCACCATCAAAGACTTCAAGGCTGGCAGGAGAAAAACCCCCCTTTATAAGATTTTAGGTTTCTTTTTTGGGGGTACAGTTTCTCTGTGGTAGAAGGTGTCATCCTGACTGTATTCTGATGTACAGATCTCTTAAGACATTTGTAAAAATGTAAATACCCAGAGAACATGAAACTGAAAAGAAACTGATTCCTTCCAGGAAAAAAGTTCTGTACTTTAAGAACTAAAAAGCTTCATTACCCAAAAAGGAATTAAAACTACGGTCTCTGACAATGCTCGTTTTCGTCTCAACTGCTTCTTGTGGGCAGAGGTGGAATAAAAATAAAAAAAGGTGCCGGATTTCTCTATCTTTCAGCAGCTCGAGAGACATATGCCATCATACCGCATTAGCAACGCTTACAAGTATAGATGCAATGCACGTCTCTAGAGTAACCTAACCCTCACTGCTCCTGTAAGCAAAGGCATACTAGAAGATATTTTTTTTGTTCCATGATAGCAAGCACCTTGTATACATACGGCTTCCCTCAGCAGAAGTTTGAACTGCTGACCTGGCTCTGTTCCCACACAGGGCGGAGAATGAACTATGCCGACAACATCCACCTTCGCAGAAAGAAAACCTGCCAGGCTTATTATCTTGTTCTTTGTTTTGTGGTAATGCTATTTATACATCTATGCCAGTACCTGAACAATTAGTTCAATTCCAGAAAGTAAAAATTAGTCACATCCCTATTGAAAATACTTGTTCATTCACACGTACGATAAAGCAGAAATTTCAGGTGCAAAGTGAACCTCCACCCTCTGCTCTTTGATACCAGTAGGAATGTGCGCTGCAGCTCCATAGTTCTTCATAAAACCTTGTCCACCACAAAAACAAGTTCTTGGAGGGGTTTTGTTTTTAGCCTGCACTCTGACTGAACAATAAATCATTTAAATTACACTGGAGGAATAAGAGGAAATATCAGTCAAATCTCACTTGACACGTTCATCACCTATTTAATGTCACATCAAAATATTTTTCTTTGTTCTTCAGATTATGAAACCTGAAGAAAAACTACAAAGTCATACTCTGCATATTAAAACCCAGGTCAAACAATGGGTTTTGTCCTTATGATTATACAATTATTATATCTGTACAGATATCAGAAACAGATTGAGAATTTCAGGGTTTAGTTTGCCATTTAGAGAACAAAATTTATAAATCATTTGGGAAAAATTCTCTTGGATGGCATTCCCAAACAGGCAATTTCCTATGCGTACTCTGTCGCATTTTGTGGGAGCATCTACTAATCATGGAAATGTCATCATTTAATTTAACCAACAGAAAAGAAAAATATACCTGTTCATTTCTCCACCATTAGTGCTTTGTGGAGGGCTGTAGTGGTTTCTAAGTACATCTGCATTTATAGCTTACTCCTTGGCCTAATCTGTTTAAAAAACAGTTAAAATTCAGAGTAACTAAAAATCAGGGTACGTTCCCATGTGGGTGCCTCCTTAATATAGAGGTTCAGAACTTCAAGATGGTTTCATGAATATACCAAAGACCAGAGAGAGGAAAAATAGAAGCAAACATGATTTCATCACCTCTGAAGCTTGTCTGAAGGTTAAGCTACAGCTCAAAAATTTTATGGTTGCCTGCCTGTTACTTCTCATGCAAATGGAATTACTATTGCAAAAAATACAGTTAGTTTTTTATACTAATAAATTTCAAGATACTACAAAAATGAAGATAGTATCATTAGACTGATTTCACATATTACCTTCCCCCACCCTTTTTCTTATTTATTTTAAAACCAGAAATCACTCTATAGCCCACTGGCAGAATCAGGAATATGATCAAGATCTATATAACAAAGATTTATATAACGTTTCTGTGGGCATTAGACAAACAGAATTAATCTAAACAATTTCATCCACACGCAACTTTTCTTCCCAAGCTGCTTTCTCCACCCCTCACCCCAAATGACTTAAAATCAATCTGACCTTATTCCTTCTAGTTACCTTGTGTAAATTCTGAAATGACACAGTGTTGCTGGCAGCAAACAAACTTTTAAAGTCAGGTAAATGTTTCGGAAGTCGCCATCGGTCCGTATTTTCCAATTGCCTGTGGAAAAGTGTAGGATCTCTTCAGAAACCCAAATTACTCGGGGTCTCCTGAAAAGGAGACTTCAACACTTGAAAGTACGGTGGGTTTTGCCTCTGCAGCAGAAGTTAGAAATATCTTCTACAAGTTGTAGCGAAGTTCTCTGCTTTTTAAAAAGGCTGGTTTCTGTCCCTGCTCTGATACACAGAGCCGCCTGCCTGACATGACTCGACGTTATTGACAGGAATGTTAAGTGTTAACGCATGCTCATTAAGCAGGTTTCCTACTCTCCCGCTCTAGTGCTTTCAAGGGAACCATGGAGCGACCTTGTTCTTCCTACTTGAGCAGTTACTTTACTATTAACAAAGGAAATCAACTAGCAAAAAACCAAAAAAGACCAAAAAAAAAAAAAAAAGCTCGATTCCAAAGGAGTATGCAGATCTACAGTTTCATATCATACTGTGTCCACAGCAAGAGACTTCCTTTTGTCTACAGCTTACTCTGGCAAAACCAGATATATTTCTACAGCTGTCTTAGTTAATTGGCATCTAAACCAACAGCCCAACTGTTGGAGCCTCTTTAAATGGAGCTTAAATACTGTGGGGATAAGGCCAGAATCCATGCAAGTCTCCAGCACGTCACTGAAGCCCATGGACAGGCTGATTCACACCACTGAGAGCTGGCTGGGGTTTTTTTAACCCAATAGGAACAATTCAATTTTTATGTTGTTTTCTACTTGCGCTGAACTTCTGGACTCTCTAATGCTCTACATCCTTAAAACAGAAGCCATTCTTCTTCTAAAGCATCATTTCAGAAATTATGAATGATCTATTGATCATTAAGCTCTAGCAGCAATTTTAAAAGTTCCGAGTAAACCAGATATGAACCAAGCTCACCACCAGTTTGCGACGCCATTTGATGCAGCTGCACATACACAAGCTACATAAGAACCATTCCCTTCATCCCTAGTCTAAGTTACGCAGCAGCGGAGTAAAGGAAGGCCAGCCCCAGCACAACGTTTGGGCACATCCCTCAAGTATAAGGCTATTTTTTTACAAGCCACAGGAATACAAACACAGAAGTCTTGGAGATAAAGCAGCACACATCTTATTTAGACCAAAACACACATTTTTCTGACTGCAATTCTTGTAAGTGTATTGGCACATGTTCATTAGAAGGGAATTGGTCTTGGTTTAAGTGGCCCACTCTTCTTTACGTAAGGGTTAAATACCCTGCCTGCTAAGACTCGCATCATATTTTCTATATGAGTTACCTACCTTTCACTTTTTGGACATTTAACCGTATTATGCATTTGTATTTAACATTAAAAGCAGAGCTCCGTTTTTACAGATTGTTGCTGCTGAAGCTGCAGACATACATTATTAGTATTTTTTCTTCCCGCAAAGAAAGCAAACTTACAAAATGCATTTGCCAGCAGCTGAAATACGTTGGTGTGAACAATAGCTAAAGAAATACCTTAGTCATGCTCTTCCTGTATTATATCCCTCCCACTAAGTAAATTCCAGTGAAGACCAGAGTTTCTGTGAAAGAGAGAAGGGGTCTGGCTCTTCATCACGCACGTGCATTTCCTTCACTGTTGAAGCACTGTATTTCAACAAAATATTGGGCTTGTATTGCCAAAGAAGAGACTAAGGAATTCGGCAAAGGAATTCAGATTTTCCCTGAGGGAGAATCAGACAGAGCTACATAAGTCAACACACAGAGTTAAAAGCACCACTGCAGGATCTCCAGGATTGTATTCCCTAACGCATGTCCAAATTAAATCTCTCTTGATTTACTATAGCAAAATATAACAGCGTTACACCACTGCAGCTCAGCAAAAAGGACGGTGTGAGTTGCACTGCTTAGCCAGAGAACCGGCCCATCAGAGCAGAATATATCCAAAAGTAACTGAATTACGGTGCACATGTGGGAACCAAAAGAAGAACTTTAAAGTGTATGTTTTTCTTCTGAATTGTCTCTCCCCTGTTCAGCCTAACTTTTCTGCCAATGCAAACTTTTGAAAATATTATCAAACATTTCTAACCATGAAATATGAACACAAAGTGAGGACAAAGCGATGGCAAACATGGTGAAGGCCAAAACAGAAAAGGATTTGATCCATTCTAGACTTTCTTTTCCTTAATCAAATTTCGGACCTGCAACTTTGATAGCATCTCTACAAATGACAGATTTCTGCCATTTGGTTTTTTTTAAAAAACCTTTTTACAACAGTCCAATGGCAAATCATCAGTAAAACACAGATTACAAACCGAAAAGCCTCACAAGCGAGGACCAATTTAAAGCAGAACAGAAGTGTGAAGTGATGTGCTTTACCAATGCTCCGTTTCCGCAAGACACCAAGAGTCTAGGGCAAACTACAAATTCATCCAGGTATCATTTTCAAGCTCATTCCTCATTTTGTGGAAAAACATATGTGGCAGAGAAACAAATATTTACATGCTTCTGAGAATATTCAATGAGATCCGTTGACACAACAGGGCTGCTGAGGCCACCCAGCCCTATTTATTATGACTAATTTCCATAATCTATTGTGCCTGCATCTGCAGGCATTTAACTCAATCACTTTCAGAGGCACCTCTTGTTTTCCATTCCACTTCAATAAATGCCCTTTTTTCTCTTTTCACTCCAGTCGATTTTATTATGCCCTCATATGAAGAATTCCCTTTGGATAACTTGGGAAAGAATATAACAGTCCAGAGAAAACCTAGAGTAGCAGTTTCCAGGAGGATCCTTCTCATGAAGTGAGCTAACCTATCCGTAAATATTCATCAGTGCAATATCGAAGGAGTAAGCCGAGGTAAGAGAAGTCTTCCTGTAACGTTTAAAGAATGTTACTCGTCCCTTATGCTGAAACAATAATTTTTTCATTTTTTTTTCCCAGAAGCACCAAGCATACTGCTCATACAGGACTCGGGCAGTGCTGGGCTGTCTCAGTTATTTATACTAGTAACAATAATGTGTTTTTTAAGTTCTTGGCAGCCCCTGTGAAATTTATCTGCAAAATCCCAGAGGGGCAGGGAGACGTTCCCATTCTGCTGAAGAGGATACAAAGAAGGGTACAGCTATTTTCCAGGTATTGAAACCTACCGAAGAAAAATCCCTCATATTTCAAGTTATAACACTGCTTCCTGCAGAGTTATTTATTTTAATTTGAATTTATCTGCCTTTCTGCTAGTGGATGACAACTCCTAAAACAATTTTACCATCTTGGGAAAAAAAAAATTCAATAAAATTAAGAAAAATCAAACACCTTTGGAGATGTAGCAGGATATACGGGCAAAGAGACAGATTACTGTTGTCTCGCTCACTTTAGATACAGAAACAAATTGCACAGCTATGTCAGCACAGAGTTCCTTTGCAGCTAATAACCTGTGACGCTACATTGCTTTCGGGCCCAAAAAAATCTCTCTTCGTGGCATCATTCCGTATCCTCTGAGTGCATAAAAGGAGGATCAGGCTCTGCTGTCTTCTACTGCAAGGCGGGTGAAACGCAAGCTTTTCTCTGCCATCTGGATCGATCCTAGCACAGCAGAGGTGTATAGAGAAGCCCCAGATTAAGCATGGTAGCAATTAAAATATGCATCTCTACGGAAAAAGTCTTGCAGAAGGAAAAAATGGCACTTGCGCCAAGACTGTTGACTGCCCTGAGAGGCAGAAGGCAGTTTCAAGACTCTGTTGACAGCTGCTCTGTGACAATTAACCAAGTTCTAAATTGGCCTAAAACTTCAATTACTGCCTCTAGCTTTGGGGCCCCGAACATCAGAATGACATAAAGCTGTTGGAGCGGGGCCAGAGGAGGCCACCGAGATGATGGGAGGGCTGGAGCCCCTCTGCTGTGAGGACAGGCTGAGAGAGTTGGGGTTGTTCAGCCTGGAGAAAAGAAGGCTCCGGGGAGACCTTGGAGCCCCTTCCAGTATCTGAAAGGGCCCTACAAGAAAGCTGGGGAGGGCCTCTTGATCAGGGAGTGGAGCCATAGGACAAGGGGGAAGAGCGGAGATTTAGATGAGATATTCGGAAGAAATTCTTGCCTGTGAGGGTGGTGAGACCCTGGCCCAGGTTGCCCAGAGCAGCTGTGGCTGCCCCATCCCTGGAGGTGTTCAAGGCCAGGTTGGATGGGGCTTGGAGCAACCTGGTCTAGTGAGAGGTGTCCCTGCCCATGGCGGGGGAGTTGGAACGAGATGAGATTTAAGGTCTCTTCCAGCTCTAACCATGATTCCATGGTTCTACTCAAAAATATGTTCTCTCAGTCTTTAACTTGAAAAAGACTTGTGCGGCAGGGTCAGTTGAATCGCTACTGATTAGGAAAAAGGGACTCTCTTCCCATCTTCTGGGCTGCAAGTAAACTAGAGCATGAAAGTTAAACGCACTGGGGGATTGTCATCCTGGAACAGCAGTAGGCTCGCTCTCGGATAAGGCACGTGACTCAGATAACCACAGCTACCGAAGAAGACATGAACCATATTTTCCTGACTTTGCAGAAAATAGGTCGTAATTCTCCCATCTGTAAAACAGACAAACATAAAAGTGCACCAAGTTCTGCGAGTGAAAATTGTTAAGTGTATTCTTATTTGTAGCCATCAATCAGCCAACTTTCAGCAGCACTAAAAATTCAGTCAAAGCATCTCCCAGCAGAACTGCTCCAGAACAGGACAGGCTGCATAATGGGCTTGCTCACATTCAGTCGTGGTTGGCTGATGCAGAGTGTACCAGCCCTAGCTCAGCATGCTGTTCTGCTAATGCTTCCTCATGTACCCAATTATACTCTTGTATTTGTGAATGTTAAGTGAGAAAGCTTTACAATTACAGTAAATCGCCCTCTATGAATTCTGGAGCTAAAATTTTTTTAAAGAACATTCATTATAGGAAAAAATATCTTCACAGATAAAACCATGGGGAAAAAAAACAGTTTTATGACACATGAAATTCTGGCTTTCCCTATCTGTTTCGTTTAATTTGTTTAGTAGATTTAACTCAAGATGCAGCTCTTGCATACATAAATAGTCAATGTTTTGAACTCTATCCAATCTATGGGCAAGTGGGAAACTAAAAAGCGTCGCTGACATTTTGCTTTCATTACACAAGCCAAAATGTTTTATTCGAGCTTGCAGAGTGTTTGGCACATCTTCCAGTCGGAAGCAGCTCTGGCAAGGATGGAACCCCCCAGCTGTAGAGCACTGAGGAGCCAGCATCTAACAAGGCTTCAAGCACAGGTCAGTGGAAAGACCGACCTGACCACCAGCAAATGTCACGACAAATTTAGCTAGCATTGCTTGTAGCTGAAGCGAACCATAGGGAAAGAATTTATTTTGGTGCTCTGAAACACATGTAACCGCAAAACCTGTATTAATCAGTGGAAAACACACAATGTTTTATAAAATCAGCAGGATATTAACCGAAAAAGGGTTAACTGGGCATCATTGCTGTTGAGAGGGTGAGACTTACCAAACAGATTTTCATCCAAATCCGTGTATAACTGCAATTGTGAATCAAATGACAAAAAAAGAAAGCAAATAACATGAGTAGAACAAGTAATTAAGTGTGTGAAAATTTGAAAGAGCTGGGAAGTCCTTTACGTGGTCTGAAGACTGCTTTGGGGAATCTTGAGTTGGAAAAAGTGTTCTATGTAGTTAAAAGTCATAAAAGCATCCTGAGCTGACATCTGCCTCTGCATGTCTTGAGGGTCTGCAACCAAATACTATACATGAAATTGAGGCAAGACCAGTGATTTCCATCATAGAGAAAGCAGAAGCTGTAATATGGACATGAAACCAAGTTAAAGCAAGAAATAATCTGTCCTTCCCACTTTCTCAGATGTCATAAAAAAATTTGATTAAAAAAATGATAACAAGACTGACAAATTATTCAACAATTTGACATGAGTGAAGGCCACGCTGAGCAAGACAGTATAAAAGGGGCTCATGACACCTTCAGGCGAATTGGCGATCTACTCCCGGGGCGCTACAGAACGTAATTTCCAATGCTGCGTATTATAGTGAGTGACGTTTATTAGGTTACAGGAGGAAAAAGCAAGGTCTTTAGAAGGTGCTCAGTCCGAAGGCGAGAGACTCCAAACCTTTACAAATAGTAGTAAAGTGAGGGAACAACTCAATTACTGTATCTGCTGGTACTGAAAACAAAATGTGTGCCAGAGGCACAAAGAACAAAAGCAGTAGCACGTAAATGAAGACATTAGTCCCAAAACATAATGAAATTCAGATGGAGTTACGTATAACAACAAGAAAAACTAAACGAGGGTTTCACTGCAAGCAGCGCGGTAGCAGCGACAACCAAAATGACTTGAATTAGCCGGTCTCAGACGGTAGCTGCACTGAAGGCAGAGGGGCTCGGCACTCGACGCCGTCCCAAGGGGAAACCGCTCCAGGGCAAAAGGGCCACCTCAGTCCCTGTCGTGCTGACAACTCCTTGGATGACCTTGGCGGGGAGCTACATCTTTGTTCAGCAATGGTTATGTTGCATCAGCTGTTTCAAAGGCAGGCCTCCTCCTCCCTTTATTTTTTTAACACAGCCCAGAGTTGTAAGTTTTCCCCATTTTAATCCTCAGCCTGAAAAATATTTTAAGAATACTTATGTTAACTTTCAGCTAATTTTCTCAGAAAAACATTGAAAGAGATGAGTAACACCAAGCAGTGGTAGCTGGAAGAATAATAATAATCAGACTGTGGTGCACAGATTAAAAGATGAGTGAGGCAGCATCCCTGCAGATAAAAGTGGATTAGTGATAACTGATAAGTCCTTATCACGCATATCTGCAGGTATCAAAAAAATAAAAAAACAAAGAAAAGGGTCAAAAGAAGATTGTGTGTAATCACTGAATGGTGGGGAATAGCAAGACAAAAAAATAAGTCTCTGGGCCATTAAATGCAAAAGTCTTAACAAAAGAGCTTTTATCACATATCTGTTTTCCACACTGCATCAAAACAATCTCATGCAGCAGACAAAAAGAGTGTGGCAGCAGGAGCCAAACTGTGATATAAATTTGTCACGGCCTCTGGCTGCATAAATCATATATAAGGACTAAGTTATCTTATTTATTATTTATTAAGGAGTAAGTCATCTGATGTGTTTTCAGATAAAGTACTCTTAAAGATATTTGCTAGGAGGTCCACCAAGGTTGGACCTCAAGTCCTTCAAACTGGTTTTGAAATCTGAGTGAAACTGGATCCAGCTTGGTCAAAAACAGAGATGTCATTGAGGTTTCAACACCTTTATGCCCTAAATCCGTACAAATACTTATGCTATAGAGGCAACTAAACAGCTTCAGTTGGCAATGGCAGGCGGGTTGTAACCTATTTAATCTCTACTCATGAAAACATACAAAAAAAAAAGCTTTTTCGCTCAGAGACACAAGGGGAATTTGCAGGGCTGCCAGCTAATGGGCAAAATAATCCTTCCACCTATAAACCTGTCTGATTTCCAGATCAAATATGCTATAGTGAGTAACACAGAATCTCATTGCACCATTTCATTTTATATTTGAAGAGAAGTGCCACGCAAAAGCTTTTTAATGACTGCTCCTCTCTAGTTATCAGCTGTCTTTTCCAGCCGGTGCACTACTCTTTCCAAGCTCATTGTCTGTTACGTGAAATGTTTGATGACTGCAAAAGGAAAACACACCCAGGAGAGTATTTTTCAGAGAGATTCCCAATAGACCCTCGTGCCCAAAGTTTAAAGACTCTTCAGCCAAAGTTAAGAGCCAAAAAAAAATCTTTGAAACAAGTTGAAGAAACGTTACTTCCTGTGTCTCATCACAGCCTGTGCAGGAACTTGGGAGTGACTTGACACAACCAGATTTCAGGAGCCAGGGAGGAAGACATGGCGATGTGTCTGGTTCTTCAAGACGATTGCAGTCCTATGGTTTCTTGTTAGATGTGTGTCTGAGATGCACTATCTTTGTAATTACAAAAAAGAAGCAACGTTGTCAAAGACCACGATGATGAAACGCTGCATCATTATTCTACTGTACTTGAGCTCAGCAAAGGAATAAAATAAGACCTACTGGTTTTTCCATGAATGGCAGGTCCTGTCAATACACAGAGGGACAAGAAAAAAGTCTCCAAACGATTACTGAAATTTCCGTCGTGGCTAGGGGGAGGAGCAAACGATATAAGTGTCATTTTGTAAGACCTTGAATAATTTTAATTCAAAATATGTATTACATTTTAATCAAACCAGCTCTGTGCTATTTCTAGCAAAGTAATTTTCATTCTGGCTGTGTCATGGGGGGCAGTTATGAATAAGCTAGGGTCTCTAATATAATAACTATTAGAAAATTGTCTTGCATTATTCATGTTAATTATCCTGAACCAAACACTGCAGACAGGAAAATGTATTTTCCATTGCAATATTTTTTGCATCGTAGACATTTTTAAGAATTGATTGGACCAAGTTCCTTTCTCAAAAATAAATCTTCAGACAAAAAGAACGACAAATATGCGTGTGCCTTAGCAAACAACAGGAGCTCTTCCTCTGTTTGGTTTTTTTTTTTTGTTACCTTCAGTTAGTATAGCTACAGTGTATAGATTTTGTTTCTCCATAAACAGCTAAAATAAAAATAAAAGCCTGTGCCCTGAATTAGCAGCACATTCAATATTCATGGATATCTGAATCATTTAAAGAAATCATCGGTTAACAGCAATAGTGACTCTTCTGGATTGCCCCCACTCCAGTCAGCCTAGTATTTTGACTTAAAATTTTAAAAGCAGCTTGCTTTGTCGTAAGTAACATTGTTATCTCAGCCTATAACAAAAATAAATCACCTATAGCTGCTTCTGTAATTCAAGCAAACATATATTCACCTAGGTGGGCAGAGACCTTTAGGATCATGGAGTCCAACCGTTACCCCAGCACTGCCCAGTCCACCACTAACCCACGTCCCTCAGCACCACGTCTGCCCGGCTTTTCAATCCCTCCAGGGATGGCGACTCCACCCCTGCCCTGGGCAGCCTGTGCCAATGCTGGACAACCCTTTGGGTGAAGACCTTGTTCCTCATATCCATCCTAAACCTCCCCTGGTGCAACTTGAGGCCGTTTCCTCTCGTCCCATCGCCTGTTACTGGGGAGAAGAGACCGACCCCCCCTGGCTACACCCTCCTCTCAGGGAGCTGTGGAGAGCGAGAAGGTCTCCCCTCAGCCTCCTCTTCTCCAGGCTGAACAACCCCAGTGCCCTCAGCCGCTCCTCACAAGACTTGTGCTCCAGCTCCCTCCCCAGCTCCGTTGCCCTTCTCTGGACACGCTCCGGCCCCTCAGTGTCTTTCTTGTGGGGAGGGGCCCAAATTGGAACACAGGATTCGAGGTGGGGCCTCACCAGTGCCCAGGACAGGGGGACCACCACTGCCTCGCTCCTGCTGGCCACACTGTTCCTGATCCAGACCAGGATGCTGTTGGCCTTCTTGACCACCTGGGCACACTGCTGGCTCATCCTCAGCCAGCTGTCAACCAACACTCCTGGGTCTTTTTCTGCTGGGCAGCTTTCCAGCCAGTCTTCCCCAAACCCTTAGCACTCCATGTAGTTGGCTTGACACAAACAAAACAAGCACGAGAGAAGTTTATATCGACTGCACCTATAACACAACTTTACAGGGAAACATCCACCCTTCTGTACTGAGACCGTGCTCTGCCAGCAGCCGATACCAAAACTGAAACTTCAGGAGATGTTGGAAACATCCCTACTGCTCACCAGCGTACTGTCAGCAACTGTTAGACACACCATCAGTAGATGGCAGACAATTTCCTGGGTACCATCAACCCAAATCATTAATTCCTCTGTTTAGGTATGTTTTGGTTTTGTTTTTAAATAAACTCCTAGTGTTCGTTACATTAAACAGACAAATTAATTGAGCTCCCTTGGCTGTCTGCACTGCCAGACATTCTTCAAAATGCTAAAGAAAGCCTTTATAAAAGAAGCAAAACTGTGGTAATTTCATAGGTAAGGTGACATTCGTATTCTTGTTGTCCAAGATTTATGAAATTAACTTTATGGAATGGCCAGGGAATTAATGGACCTCTAAAGATGCGGGAGGAGAAGGAAAGAGAGAAAAAGAGGGATTTAACCCCTGCTTGATTTTCACAACTGAAGCAAATCTCAGCGAAGGTGTTAGCTAGCAAAAATTAAGGCATAGGGTCTGGGCTGGGGAGCTGCTTTTAATTCCAGAAAGTTGAGGAGGTTATGTACCTTTTTCACGGCAATCTATCAACAGTGACTAAAATAACGAAAAGAAATTTAGCAACATAAAGCCAGCCAGGTCATACTTATTTGGCTCCACAGCTTCTCAACGTCTCTCTCGAACCCATTATCTCTGTATCTTTGAGAATGTGTAACATAAAGGCTATTAACTCCCCTTGTAGGTGGAGACCTGAACATAAAAGCTGACAGATTTATGCTACTGCAAATACAGACACTTGTTCATTTTAGCTTCTGTGATCAGTAAAACAAATTGTCTGAGCTCACTTAACCCTAAAGGGCAGAGTTTCTTTATTACCGTAATTCAAAAGGTATGTTTCAGATAATTATAATTAGAGGATTTACATAATTATAATTCAAGTTTCTGGTACGTTTATCAGGTATTTGCAGATCCAAGAAGATAACTTGCAGGCAATCTGCTGAATTTCTGCAGAACTTGCGCTAAAAGACAGTGCCTATATGTACTTTCAAAGAAGTCAGAAAGTTTTTTGAACAGGACAAAGCAATAAGATACCTCCATTGTTTGTATCCTGGTACAGAAGAGACCCTATAAGAAATTGAAGGGATCTGTAGTTTAGACCTTGTTTCTAGAAGCCTTTTAAGCGTGTCTTTTCCCATATCTTTCAAAAAGGACACTTGCAAAAAAACCAGGCTCTGAATCAAAATTTAATGTATGTCTTTTATTCTGATCTTTCAGAGCAGGCTGCGTTAGGCTTTGTGGACAACAGGCAATTCCAAGTACTACATTCATCAGTATTTGTTTTTAAGAGATGCTAAATGAAGCTAATAAAAGAAAGTACTTGACACATAAGAATGAATACACATGATTAAACTAACACAAGTACAGAAAACACAGTTTCTTTCTACTGTCTCTGTTACCTTCTGCAGATTCTTGTTTTCACCTCTACAGGAAATGATTGTACCCAAACTGAAATAGATTTTTTTAACGGTCAGGCTTGCTGGTATTTTCCCCATTGATCACTGCGATTACCTAGCCAGACGTCATCAGGAAGAACATCAGTATTCACTATACTACAGCCTTAATTCTGCTGTTAGAAGAAAAATTTGAATGTTTGCTGAGGAAGCGGCAAAGTACACGCTGAACTCTGGCATAAGCACCTACCAGCCATTTAGTAGTTTGTCACTTCTTTTATGATTTCCTTAGTGTCTTGATCCCTGCTTGAGAATGCTACCAGTTCATACTCACCGTCTTCCCTCTGCAGCTTACGCCCCTGTATGTCATGCAGGTTCATACGCTCACAGACTTTACAAGCCTGAATATCAACCGGCACAATTATCCCCAGTAACAATATACCAATTATCACGTAAACTATAGACACAATAATGCTTCTTAAGGACTTAAATGACCTTTTTATCAGCTAAATAAAAATGAAAGTCTACCTATTGCTAATTATATGTAATTCTGTTTTGTACCGCAAAGGCAAGACATGAAGCAAAGCCGTTAACGACCTAACAGACTCAATCAGTCGTTTTACAGCAAACATGTCGGGCAGTGTAGAGCAAGTTACACGGGCTGATCTTTACTACATTGATGCCAGTTTTACCTAAGAAGCAGTCCAGCAAGCAGGACGTTATGCAGGACTAAGGTCCTGCAAGTAGCTTTTTCTCTGGCAATTTCAGAAAGCTACTTCATCTTTGTGCTGCTGCTTCATGTATCGTCACCAGTTTAATGGGCAAGGGCTGTTTCTTACTGCACAGCACCACCCAACACGTGCACAAAAAGTTATGCTAGAGGTTCCAAGCTCTACTGAGAAATGTTATTCAGAAAGGTTACGGCATCAGCAGATGACTATGAGAAGCCACTTTCACAAGTTGATTTATATGAATGTCTTCTGGAATTTCCGACCCATCGAAACAATGTCAGGAGGAGGATAATAATTGTGCCCATTTCAATAGTATCTTACAGCAAGAATTTAGAGTCCTTAACAAATTCATTAAGGTCCTTCAGGCAGATATTTGGCTTTGTGTGCTGGAATAAGCTCAGACATGGCAATGTGGACGGATCCATCTCATAACTTTGACAAAGTTGAAGAAAAGCTTGAGAGTTCAGATTTCTGTTTGCCTATCTTGGCAAACTGCACCACTGAGAAATTCCGGGCCAGTTACAGCAAATAGATTCCACTGGAGAGTACCTGAAATGAAAATGGCAAAACCAGGGCTTTAATTATTAGCCCACATTCCCTGCTTTTCAATATTTCATTAGTAGTAACTCCCCTAGATATTTCTAATTATATTAAGCCAATAAAACTGTAAAAACCCGTGCTCGTTTTTTATGTAAATTTCCTCACTAGACAAAATAAAACAACCTTAACGGTTGTCTGTAGTGTTTTGCCCCTTCATGTCTGCCACAGGTTTTAAAGTCTGTAAGCTAGACCTTAGCTCCAAAAGTCAAACATAAACTCTGTACCTTGACCTACTTGGATTTAGATTTCCAAAGTCTGATCTGAAGTCAATTCTTTAATAAGTCTTTAACTTCCTACTTTCTAGCAAAAATTTCGAGAGCTCCTACACAAGTTAATATATATCACAGGATGCATACAGAAAAGTTCTTACAACCACTCTTATTAGCATCCAAGTCAGACATTTAACACCTTCTAGTCCAAAACCATTAATAAATTTGGAAGTTGTTTCACGAGCTTTCAAATAAGTGTTAAAGATGACTACCAAAACTATCGAAGAGCAGCATGACGTAGCAGATTTCAGAGGAATTGAGCTTTTTCCTCCTAGTACGTAGCATGAACTTGCCATCCTCACTGATAATTGAGGTTAGTGGGGTAGCGCTGAGAGTGGCACGCTGGGACCTTGAGAGTCCCCTGCAGTCTCCCTGTCTAGTGAAAAGGATCATATGGGACCTTTGGCAAAGCCACTGCAGCAAAAACACTCCTCCACAAGGGGAGGAATTTGCTACAAGTCGACCCTCCTGGGCTGCAAACACATCTAATGGGGTTTTCCTTCTCTTTTTCAATTAATTATTTATTGGGAAAAAATTCTGAGTCAAAAATTTTTCAGTGGGATCTAAACCTCATCAAGAAGAGAAAGAAATTCTTGTCCAAATGGAGATGAATATACAATAGGAAACTATAAATTAATCCATACTGACGGTAGTACAAACAGCAAAAACAGAACTTATAAATCAGTCTTATTTCCCAAAGACTGCATCTATCTCCACTTATTATTCTCTCCATAAATCTCTTTTGCTAAAAGCAATATCAGGTTCCCAGCGGCATCATTTACTTTTACAAGCTGCGTATTATAGCCTATTTTGAACACAAAATTAGTCCAATTTAGGAAGTAATTTTTTAAAACTTTGCAGCTCAGTTTTTCAAAAAATAAGCCAAAGCTTTAAACAAATTGGACTTGGACATCCTGCCCCAATGTCTCTTCTGTATTTGTGAAAAATTTCAGACTTCCTTCCTGTCCTCCGTATTTTCTTGTCTTATTTAACAAATGGAGAATCACACTTCACTAAATTGTATATTAAACATGTCTCTTACAGTTCATAAACACGATTATATAGACACCAAGAGATGAGGAATTAGTGCAGAGCTTAGAGCCAAATCCCGGGCTCACAGATGTTCAAACGCAGTGTTTATTTCTCCTCTTTAGAGCTGACACACACAGCTCCAAACTCTATGACAAATACTCACTAAAGCTCTCCAAGAACAATGTTTAAAGTGGTAGGTCAGGAATGAACATGAGCCGGGAAAAAAAAAAAGCCTATGGGATGTCTTTCGTATCACACTTCATATTTTTTCCATGCCACGAACTCCAATGTACGAATGGGCTGATTCTGGTATCCAGCTGGCCCATGTTCTACATCACTGTTTCCTGCACAGTTTTAAGATGTAGTCTTCAACCCAAAGCTCCTCATGGTGTGACCTATTTATTTAGTTCATAAACTTTGAGGCAAAAGCCATTCCGCATTTTAAAATCGTTTAGCCAGCCTTGCCCAGACGTGACAACCATGTGGAATCTACCAAAGTAAAATAGTTAAATACTAGGGAAAAAAAATTTACGTTTCATCCTGTGTGTCTCGTTAGAGTCAACTTTTCAACAGAGTTGTGGCTGCCTTGGACGAATTGCAATGCAAAGTTTGATTTCTAATCACACCAAACAGAAAACGCGTGATTTTCATTTTGGGCTACAAATCTGCAAACACACGATTGCTGTCGACAGCGACTCTGAACTGAAACACACACGCATCCTTCCTGCCTTGCACTGGTGGCTGACTATTTTGATGATACTACAGTGAGTACTGCAGTTTACCTCTGTCTAGATAAAAAAAATAAAGAATAGTAGTTGTTTCTAAAGTACTACAATTTGGAAAGCCCAGCAGCATTTTCAAAAAGCAATCTTCATTGCAAGAGATAAAGACTAGAAGTAACAATTACTGCAGAACCACTCTTCGTAAGAAATGGTCAAAAACCTAAAAATGTCAGCTCTTGTTCCTGACACCGCTGGTGATTTTAATTGCATTTCGTCCCTCTCAATGAACAATAGAAAGGACAGGTGAATATTAGATTTTAAGCCTCTGGACCTTTAGTCCAACAAATATAAAACAAATGTAAAATCCTTATTGTGTCCTTTGCAGCACAGTAAGGGTGTTGAAGAACAAATTCACAAACACAAGGCCAAGAGAAAAACTTTTCATGGGACAGATTTTCCCAAAACCCTTTGAAATGACAATGCTGTCAGTTATGTTGTACTTCCCAAACCTTAACCGCTTGCACTGTTGTAAAACATAAGCTAAAGAAACTACTCTAAAAAAAGAAATTATTTGTCTAGCTTAAAGCATCTATCTCAAAATACCACAGCACAAGTCAAGGAACAACAAAAGACTAAACAGTAAATATTTCTGTGGGAGAAGAATATTTCCCTCTAAGACTCAAACGGAAGCAGAGACCTGGAAGTGCAACAAAGGCACAACCTCCAATAGACATCTTCTTAGGTCATTAAGGATAACATGGATCCTCATTAAATTAAACATCACTCTATAGCAATCAGAAGAAAACGTGCCCCTACTTTTGAAAAACATCTCTTTTGGTCATGGAGAAAAGGTATGCTTCCCTCATCCCAGCTCCACAAAGAAAAGACAAGAGCCCTTTCCTAGAGCCTCTTCTCACATCAACCTCACTTTACTCCTTTCTTGATTTAGAGGTAAAAAAATTTTTTTGAATAGCAACAAAATGGAATGTGCTAGACACTTCATAAGGTTCGCTCTCAAAAGATTTGGGACATTTTCTCCTATAATGTTCTTTAGATCATCTGCTTCATAACTGAGGAAAATGTTGTAACTTTGATTCTTTTAATTATTAAACAAAAGAGAGAACAGATGGAAGAAAAGTCTTGAAACTATTGAAATTAAAAGTTTCCATAACCAGGAATTTTGATTTTTCCAGCATCTACACCTTCAAATTTTTTTCCAGCAAGTTTCCAAATGTATTTAAACTTCTAAATACAGAATTTACACATTTCCTAATAAAAAAACCACTTTCTTTTCTGAGCTGACCTCTTTAAAATTCAAAAACCCCAAGATTTGCCGATAGCATTTTGTAAATTCTACGTATTGTTCAATTGACTTGGAGATCTGCCCGTGTTGCAGCGTCACTGCAATGCAGTAGGATTTGCATCTGCCCTTGTAGCACTAAACCCTTCCAGTATTTGCTTGGAAAGATTATGTTTCTACTTGAGTTCAGTGATTCCTCCGGTGTTATTGGTTCAGTCAGCCTGACCTCCTGCCATAAATCATGGCATCAGTGCAAGCTCCAAGAGCTAACGGACATGACTGGCCAGCACGGACACACAGAGTGCCTGGGAAGATTGCTATGAGCAATGAACCCTACAGCTCTGCAGCTTAAACTCGATAAAACCCACTTCCACTTTCAGGATTTCCAGCCTGGTCGCGTTAATGGAAAGTCTCCAATTGACTCAAGTGAGCTTCGTGAGTAGCCTTGGGGCCTTAGCAGGTATTTTGCAAGACGCTCTCACTGTCCGGCTCCTGAATTACACAGGGCACTGGGCTCTTTTATCCCAATAGCCCAGCAGGCCAAAGGTGCTGGTTTTTTGGAATCAGTTCCCCTCAACCACCCCTCTCAGTCCCAAAAAAGAAAGAGCTTTTAGTAGCACATTATTAAAGCACTAAATAGTAGAGAATTAAGAGCAAATGATTTGCAGACCAGTTGTTAACTCCAAAGGCACATTTTTGCACAGTCCTCAGGAAGGTTCAAAGGATTTCTGTAGGTTAATATCTGGAATATGAAGAGCCAGAATAATTCCCCACAAACATATTCCATACGACATAGGCTTTTATTTCAGTCGCTATCCCCAAATCTGTCTAAACACAAGCATGTGCAATTAAAAAAACACCACAAAAAATAAATACACCAAAATTTCTTTTTAGGGAACCATTCTGCTGTACGCAATTCCCTTGACAAGAAAAAAAAAAAATCACAAGAAATTTGTAAACAGATAATGGAAATGCAGACACATAAGTTTTAAATAAAGGATGGGTATGATAATTTGGAGGAAACTTTAGCCATTAACTTTCTTCGCAAAGGAATTTTCTACACCTCAGGGTATTTTGTCATATCAACAAGTCTCTTCAAATAGAGCAGCAAAAGATATGATTCTACGGCATCAAGGAAATCTTTCCAACAAAAAAGTGAATTAAACCTGAAAACATTGTTTGGACACAGCTATATAGTGCCCACACAACTCTGTAAGCATTCTTGATACCCTTTAAAGTGGTTCTTTAAACCAACTTTCAAATATCGTTTGTTTTTCTTTCAATTTTAAATACAAATGTTAGTTTTCCCTTTATAACTTTCTCCACCTTTTTACTGAAAAAGCTATAGATTATGTTCAGCACATTAAGATTTCTCTGTCCACTCAATCAAACCTTGGATGAGCATTAACAAATTAGTTTTCACCGTATTTGTACCTATAAAATAAGGACATGCTCATTTATTTTATATCTAGATCAGAAAGCACTTGCGTTTTCCAGCAAAACTAAAAAAAACAAATCCTGCTTCTGATGAATATTTGTGCTGAGCCAAGTGATAAATTGTTGCTGTAGAAGAACACCTTTATCATTGGGAGCCTGGACTGTGCTAGGACCCAGAGACTATGACAAATAGCTTTCTTAAAGAGAATTGGACATCAAGGGGCTTTGAATCAAGGCTTTACCTACAGCAAACCTATGTCAGATGAAAGGCATAGCTGTAACCCACATTATTAGAACTACGCATATGTAACATACATAATGGCAGCGGATGACTTCTATCCTCTAAAGAATGCAGTGGGATGCCCGACACTAGCTGCTGCATGTATGACATATAGTATTGAGACAAATATCTAATTTCCTTAATTTTTATGACTAAAAATGTTGCAACAACTTGGTTTCTTTTTTTCCCTATTTCTCTTCTACACAAAAGCCGAGAAGTTCTCCAGAGTTATTCGTGCAATATATTTGTGGAGGTTAATTCAGGACAAAAATCGCAGGAAGCAAATTGCACAGAAACTAGCAACATATTCCCTTTTATATTGTTTCTGACAATCACTAGCAAAATGTGTTGGTGCTACCAAGGGAGCCAGTTCTTGCATTACTCATTTTAGATTGTGGTCCAGAAGAATAAATCCTTCCAGAGATCTTGCTGACATAAAGCTAAAACATAAGTCTAGATTTGTAAAGGAAATGCATTAAACAGCTAAGATACAGTCGAATACAAATTTAAAGGAAAAGAAATATATTTTCTCTCCCTTGCCTGTATACTATTAAAGAACAAAGGGAAGGCAACCACATGGAAACACTTAAGCTGCTGATACCTTCATCAACTAGTATACAGATGTACGATCTACGGTCGTACTACAAGAAATAAATCGCTTTATTCCACTTAGATTCTGGAGGTTACTGCAATGGCAGGTAAAGTGACCTCTAAGAGAGTAACTGCACTTTTTCGATAGAAACTTCCCAAAAATACTTTCTAATAGAAAAGTAAAGCACACAGAGATTATGAGGGAATTTTTCCTCTATCAGGAGTGAAAAGAATGCAAAGTTAGGACTTTGTCCTTCTGGACATGGTAGAGGATCTTGAAGTGAAGAAGCACAGAGTAAATAAAATGTAAATATTTGACGTGAACAATTTTAATTATACCTTTAGAGCCTGGAGGAAAAATAACTGATGACAGAATAAGCCAAAAATGCCATTTTTTCCTGGTTCACAGATACACTCCACATATCAACTCGGCTGTTTTTGATACAGTGCTACAAAAAGCATAATATCAGAGGGGAGAGAAAAGATGATGCAGTCATACAAGGACGGAACGGATGTGAGGAGACAAAGCATCTTTGGTGGTCAGCTCTACCATATATCCCTATGTGCCCCATAAATCACTGTTCCTGCTGTAAAGCACGGAAACATTTTCCTCTTGAATATCTAGTTCTTATCATAATAGTCTGTAGGACCACTGCAAATAATGGCCACACCAGGTTTTAACCCCTACTTCTCCTACAAAATCACCACCAAATTTGCAACAATATTTTCTCAATCAGCATGGCTTAGGCACTAAACAACAGAGCAGAGAGGACCAGGATGTCCCAGGAATGCTATGAAGCCACACAGTGTGCTTTTAATTCAACTAACCTGGGTGTTTCATGAACAGCAGCAGAGATCATGTGAAATCCCTTGGTTTTCAGAAAGCTAGCAAGAAAGTTTCATGGAAGTATCAGACCTGAAGACTTAGGTTGTTTTTTTTTAATCGTCACTACACAAAGCTTCAGGATATATAAACTCCATGTTCAGCAGATCCTATTTGAAATGCTGAACTGTGACCATTATACCCTTAAGTGACTAAAAGACGTCAATAGCCATCAAGGCAGTTATTTAGCAATGCGTAGCTACCGCTAACCGCTGCCTGCAATGTTCGTGAGCTTGCTTGTCACTTGAGCATCTCTAAGCATTCAGGTCTGGTTCATCTTGTCTTTGATAACCACGTTAAAGTCTTTATGACAGCATTCACAGGCAAATTTTTTTCACTTACCTAGAGGTAAAAATAAAAAGACAAGACAAGAAGATTTTTAGGTGTCCAAAAAGTTTAATTTTAGACTACTGAATAAAAATAACAAAATTCAGCATTCTCAAAAGGATTTAAGTTTATTTTCAGTGCTTGTTTGTTAAAAGGTATTAGCTGTTTTCTAATGGAGGTGTAAACATCGGCAGTGTCCTTTTCTACACTGTGCATCGTGAGGCTCATCTTGTTTGTTAGGACAAAATGCGAGCCAGCAGAGAGAAGGTGTACGCAGGTAACACAAGTCGTGTTCCAGCCAGCTTTGGAACTTTGTTTGCAGCCAGTACAAAGATACGAGCACAGCCACCGCATTTTTGAAACAAGGACTTCACTTAGAGCAACCACAGCCTTTTGTGCTCACTTTGGTAAAAGGCTGACTTCAACTTCCTCGCGTGATAGTTTAACACTCCCAGAATTCATTCAGATATCAACCATATCAGATCAGTTTACACTCCTCTTTCCCTGAAGAGCGAGCTATCAGAGCTGCTATACTACGCTTTCATACAAACAGAGTAGATCAACTGATACTGTATTTAAGTAACAGAAACATTTTCAGTCCCCATCCACAAAAGAGAAGCAAAGCAGAAGGTAAACCAGCAAGGGAAAAAGTTCTACTTGTCTTAAAAAAAGCGCATCTTTTGAGCCTGACTAAAACTGAGCTCCGATGATGTGTCATTTCCCGGCCTGTCACACAAGGCTGCTCAACACAGGTGTTGGAGCAAGAGAGCAAAATCAAATCGTCTGTGGTCACCAGACAGAGAGAGTGAAAAACCACAGTGGCTGTCAAGGTAAAAGAAAGATATACGCCTCGATATGCCAAAGGCTGGAGCAATCATAGGAAGCATCAAGCATGGAGGAAGAGTATGACAGATAAAAATGTGAATATTGCACTCCACAAAGCAAGCTGGTGAAGAAGTGGGAACTGAACGCTGGGGGAGGTGTCAGCTTTATTTACTTAAGTACGCTTTAAAAGATCACCTGGATGTATGCTGATAGAGGAGCCTCCCATACATCAACCAAGGAACGATGAGAAGATTTGCAACTCACACAGACATCTTAGTCCAGCCTTTTTGTGACATCGCTTAAGCTTGTCAAGTAAGGCTGCCCAAGGCTGAAAGTTGATCTGCAAAACTTCAAATCATCAAATTAATTTTTCCTTTGTAAGGCCTCTATCCAACTTCATTTGATTATTTTCTGCTGTTAACAGAGACAACATTTTTTGCAAAGAGATGGCTCTTCTTGGATGACTGCCATTCCAAAACCTTTATAAAACAGTTGGACAAGCCAATTGAGTGTATGGAAAGCAGTGGCTGAAATGGTGTTCCTGGGAGCTCAGGACAAACGACAGCTAGATGCATGCAGACCAAGAACGTCCTATTTTAGAAGTTGTTTTCGCACTAGAAGTAACAAAAGTAGTAACTTCTCTGGCTAAAGTAGCAGAAAGGCTGCTCTAATAAGTTGACATAAACCATCAGCTAGCGATCCATCCATTCCCTCCCCTGGCAACACAAAGCCCACCAACACAAAGCCCATCCACCAGTCCACCAACATCGAGCTGTGGCAGAGCAACCTGTCTAGCCCACAATATTCACAGGCAGCTCTGAACTTTCAAGGATAACAAATGCTGACAGCACCCACACATGGTTTCTGCAACCAATTTCACTGACCTCATTCCAAGCGTAACACAGGTAATGAAGCATTCACCCCAGATTCTGTTGAAAAGGTCCTTTTCATAGTGGAAAGCATGTGAAATTCTTGTGCATTCATTCCTATTTAGAAAAAATCCAAGACTTGTTGCCAGCACAAGATGTCAGTGTGGGTGAGAAATCCATTGTCACTTCTACGACCTGCCCTTTCACGCTTGATTTGGTGTGGATCCTGAGTACAGCAAGTGCTGCTTAAGGTCTTAACGGGACCTTTGGCAAAACTTACCAGCTTGTCCCTCAGCAGTGTAAAGCAGATAATGCTAATTCATAGTGCACCACGTAGGAAGGGCCAACTGTCCCCTATAGATTTTTTCTAAAAATTCAAAACCTCTTCAACATGTAATTATTTTTCAGGTCTTGCTCAATGTGAAAGAAATAGCCTTTAGAACAGAATTTTATGCTCTGTACCTGAGCAAGGCTGCATTAAAAGATGTTTTCAACATCTCTATTGTAATTATGTTGCTCTATTTTATGAAAGAGCTGAATTTATAAAAAAATCACAATATTTGGGATGGTATTACAAGAATCAATACATACGTATTAATACAGAAAGAAAAAATGTTCGACAGAATTTAATCAGAATTACAGGAGTTGAACAGGGGATACTTTGAACACTTTGGAGAATACAGGCAAATCAAAAAAGACTAATAAAACCTAAACAGTATCACTTAAGTGTTTAAAAATAAAAAAAAAGTTCTGCTCAAGAGGAAAATTATAAACCTAAGAAACAGATTCTGCTCAAGAGGGAAATTATAAGCAAAAGCAAATAAGTTATTCTCAGTGAAAACACTAATTTTTTTTTCAAAACTTATGTTTATTTCCAGCTACTGAACTATTTCATACGTATTTATAGGGCAGAGATTCAAATAATCTGAATTTACTTCACTTAATGCTATTTAACATTAATGTGGGCCGAGACAAAAACCAGTGTTTTCTCGAGGATACCGATTAGAAGGCCCCGCTAAGAATTATTACAAATCACAGCGGTGTTTTAAAATGACTGTGCAAGAATAGCAAACATGGAAGATCATAAAGCAGATTTGCAGGTATGAATGGGTTACCGCTATGTCTGCATGCAGTGTATCTCCAGAGGGGCAGGACTACGTATTGAAGGTATCAAAAATGGAGCTCTAGATGGGAAAGGGTGTTTTTTTCCACTAGGAATAACCGTTTGTACCGTAATGGAAATTTTTATTCATACCAAAATAGTTTATTTCCATTTGAGTTGGAGAAGGTTGCATTTACTATTTAAGCAAACATTTAAGATCAGTCATTTTAATTGAAACACTTATAACAACTGTTAACACTGGCAAAACTGAAGGTCTCCCATACTGTGCCCTGGCTGGTAGGACCTCACAAGGCAGTCTGTTTCCCAACGTCCTGGTGAAGGGCAGCCAGGCACAACAAGACCAAATTAACCGTTACAAGAGTGCACGAGGGTAGAGCAGTGCTTTGAACACCAAAATCCCAGGGCTGCTCTTCCCTGCTCTCACTAAAAGCTTCAGTGTGCTGAAACTGCTGTTATCATCTAGCATACAGCACTATGAGCCTGCAGGCCTTCCTCGTCGAAGTGGCAAGCAGTGATGGGTGGTGTTCCTCAGGGGTCGGTACTATTTAACACCTTTGTTGGTGATATGACAGTGGGATGGAGCGTACCATCAGCAAGTTTGCCGATACCATCAAGCTCTGTGTGGTAGTTGATATGCTGGAGGAAAGAGATGCCATCCAGAGACATTTGGATAGGCTTGAGAGGTGAGGTGTTGCCAAAGTCGTAAAGATTAACAAGGCTAAGTGCAATGTCCTGCACGTGGGTCGGGACAATCTGGGCTCAGCAGACAATGGATCAAGAGCATCTCTGAAGAGAAGGACTTGGGGTGTTCGTGGGTGAGAAGCTCACCATGAGCCGGCAGTGTGTGCTTGCAGCCCAGAAAGCCAACTGTATCGTGGGCTGCATCAGAAGAACCGTGGCCAGCAGGGTGAAGGAAGGGATTCTGCCCTTCTGCTCTGCTCTGGGGAGATCTTCCAGCATTGCTGCCTCCAGCTCTGCGGCCCTCAACATCAGAAGGACATGGACCTGTTGGAGCAGGACAAGAGGAGGCCACAGAGATGATGGGAGAGCTGGAGCCCTTTTGCTGTGAGGACAGGCTAAGAGAGTTGGGGTTGTTCAGTTTGGAGAAGAAAAGGCTCCGGGAAGACCTTACAGCCCCTTCCAGTATCTGAAAGGGGCTCCAGGAAAGCTGGGGAGGGACTTTTTACAAGGGCAGGTAGTGACAGGATGAGGGGTGATGGCTTCAAACTGGTAGAGGGGAGATTTAGATGAGATATTGGGAAGAAATTCTTGCCTGTGGGGGTGGTGAGGCACCTGCCCAGGTTGCCCAGAGAAGCTGTGGCTGCCCCGTCCCTGGAGGTGTTCAAGGCCAGATTGGACGGGGCTTGGAGCAACCTGGTCTAGTGGGAGGTGTCCCTGCCCATGGCCGGGGGGGAACATGACGAGATGATCTTTAAGGTCCCTTCCAACCCAAACCATTCTATGGAGACTGCTATAAAACAGACAAATCATCTTGCCAGGAGACGATAATCAGCCTTGATTTTTGTCTAAGCCTGCTGAACACTCAGTGACGCAACTCTAAATATGGGTCAAATTGCCAAACTCACTCGTTATTTAAATACTACTTCTGCACTATTCAGAAGCCAGCATTCATACTTTAATTGCTTTTCTAATCAAGTCTTCTTCCAAGTCTTGACACAACAGATTCTTCTTGATAAGGCAAATTAAGATCTGTACCGAATTCTAAAACATCACAGTAAATGACTCAGTTATCTTTTTGAGCCATGTTTGTAAAGTGTTATATTTTAGAATTGGAACAGTCNTCCTGCACGTGGGTCGGGACAATCTGGGCTCAGCAGACAATGGATCAAGAGCATCTCTGAAGAGAAGGACTTGGGGTGTTCGTGGGTGAGAAGCTCACCATGAGCCGGCAGTGTGTGCTTGCAGCCCAGAAAGCCAACTGTATCGTGGGCTGCATCAGAAGAACCGTGGCCAGCAGGGTGAAGGAAGGGATTCTGCCCTTCTGCTCTGCTCTGGGGAGATCTTCCAGCATTGCTGCCTCCAGCTCTGCGGCCCTCAACATCAGAAGGACATGGACCTGTTGGAGCAGGACAAGAGGAGGCCACAGAGATGATGGGAGAGCTGGAGCCCTTTTGCTGTGAGGACAGGCTAAGAGAGTTGGGGTTGTTCAGTTTGGAGAAGAAAAGGCTCCGGGAAGACCTTACAGCCCCTTCCAGTATCTGAAAGGGGCTCCAGGAAAGCTGGGGAGGGACTTTTTACAAGGGCAGGTAGTGACAGGATGAGGGGTGATGGCTTCAAACTGGTAGAGGGGAGATTTAGATGAGATATTGGGAAGAAATTCTTGCCTGTGGGGGTGGTGAGGCACCTGCCCAGGTTGCCCAGAGAAGCTGTGGCTGCCCCGTCCCTGGAGGTGTTCAAGGCCAGATTGGACGGGGCTTGGAGCAACCTGGTCTAGTGGGAGGTGTCCCTGCCCATGGCCGGGGGGGAACATGACGAGATGATCTTTAAGGTCCCTTCCAACCCAAACCATTCTATGGAGACTGCTATAAAACAGACAAATCATCTTGCCAGGAGACGATAATCAGCCTTGATTTTTGTCTAAGCCTGCTGAACACTCAGTGACGCAACTCTAAATATGGGTCAAATTGCCAAACTCACTCGTTATTTAAATACTACTTCTGCACTATTCAGAAGCCAGCATTCATACTTTAATTGCTTTTCTAATCAAGTCTTCTTCCAAGTCTTGACACAACAGATTCTTCTTGATAAGGCAAATTAAGATCTGTACCGAATTCTAAAACATCACAGTAAATGACTCAGTTATCTTTTTGAGCCATGTTTGTAAAGTGTTATATTTTAGAATTGGAACAGTCGTGCCGCTAGAGAAGTCAGAAATATTTTCCTTAATAGCACAGCAGCAGTTATTTGAACTTGCTTGGCTATGGTTATTTATACCTTTCACTCTCCAACTGTGCTTCCCTTGTAGTCTTTTAACATAAATTAAATTGCTGCTCTGGATAAAGAGGGCACAGCTGTGGGCTACAGCCTTCAGATAGCTTGGAATATATATTTTGACTTCAACATTTATTTCTGATTGATGCTGCTGACATCCTATTTGTGATAGACACTTGTATATAGTGTGTGTCTCTGTTCTATGAACTCCGGCAGACCTTGGAAGCATCTCGTATTGAACACAAGCGCTAACAGCACAGAAAGCTGTTTGTGCCCTCTACAAGTCAGTTGTAGAGGAAATTTCATGTGCAGCAATATCAAAATCACTGAGTGGAGACTACAGCCATTCCCTTAAGCTGGTATTTTCATGTTTTATCTGCAGCTGTAGTTGAGTGCATTATAACGTCGACAGTATTTGCACAAAGGTTTACAAAAGTAAGGCTAAACAGCATGCCGGAGCTTTATCTCCTGTCCTCTCCTCAGCTGACAACTTTATCAAAGATAAAAGGATTAATACACAGCTACCTCAGACAAAGAGACGGGAAAAAGACGCAGGGCCTCTACTGCAGTGAACAACATCCAACTTGACTGCCACTGAAGCCAACAGAAGTCTTGCTTCAGAGCTCAGAGGACTTTCTCCTGATTGCCTGGCCAGGATATTAAAAAAAAAAGCTATTAAACTGGACAAGGTGTTAAAAATCCCCATCCGCGATCAATGAGTAGATGCCTAACTCAGGGAATGGGCAAGACAGGCAGGTCTAAGACTTTACATAAGAAAAGTTGATTTGGGAGCAGAATACAACCTGCAGTGCAAAAAATGTAGGCACAATCTAATCTTTACCTGTGCAGCAAAATGGTAGATGGTGGAGCATTTTACAGTCTGATACTAGATTCTAGAAACAGGACAAATTTAGTAGTTTTTTCTTGACTCTCTCTACTACGAAATAATACAATTTAATGAAGCCAGAGATGTGGTATAGCAGATAGTTCAATGGGTTTTATTTAATTTCAGGTCTCTATAGCCCTTCGTTCAGCTTTGTCCAAGAGAACACAGCAAACATGAAGAAGACGGCACAGGTCCTGCAGTGCTGTGCCTTCCTAAGTCAAATTTACATTAAAAAATTTAATGCATTCCCAGCCTTGACAAAATGTGGTGATAAATGTTAATGGAAATAGCTGTGCTACTGTCAATGGTTTCATTATTATCACAAAAAAATGCATTAATATTTGTTTTATTAATGGAAAAATATAGCTTAATAACCTAAGCCTTTGCTAGCAGAGCAATGCAGAGGTTAATCTAAATTGTGATATTTTGGAGGTTTTGTTTTTTTTTTTAAATCAAGAAAGGACACCATCCTATACTTGGGTAAACAACTCTAATCACCAAAATTTACTATATCCCCTTTATTACTCGCTTTCCCTCCAAAGCAATACCTCTGCAATGTTTGATTATGCAGTACATCACAGATCGATCAACTTTGCAGCGGAAACAAGTATATATGAACAAATCTTTCCATTGTGAGCAAGAATTTTTTTTATTGCATCCAACCTTAATAATGTAACGTTATCTGGGTTAGTTACCCAGCAAGACTTAGATTTCAAGACTCATTTCTTTTGGAAAGTCTCTGTCTTTTAAAACTGGTTGGGCATCAAAGTTACACAAATATATACTCTGCTTTGCCAGCCGCATTTACACGTACTCCCATAACCACATCATGAACAGACACTCATATCCAGCAATCTTAATGTCATCATCGTTGCTACCAATAAATTAACTAGGAACGGCTTTTTTTCCAGAGAAAAAGGTGCTCCGTTAATTGGAAGTCCTTCACTGACAGTAATTATTTCCCCTCTTTGCCACGGTATGCGTGTCACTTTGAGCAAGCCACCTCATCTCTAAGGATGAAGTTCACTTTTAAAAAAAAAAAAAAAATCACAAAACAATATTCCTTTAATAGGGTATTATCAACACAAATATTTAAAATGCCACATTCAACTGCTGTTGGATTGAGGGGGATGTTGGTGGAGCCAAACAACTGATGGTATTTCTATCCTGCCACAGATTACATTTCTTATGAGCTATCTATATGGGAGCTCTCAGAACCAAGGCCCTCCTTCCTTTAACACCAGTTCAACCACACTGAGTTGAAAACCAAACCTTAACGTAGGACATAGACAGAAAGATTCAAGTTTCAGTGGGTGTAAAGCAACACTGAGGTTCTGCCTTTGAGACCTGGGGATGCTCAGAAATTTCAAAGGACAGATTATACCTGCATTCTCAAAACCATCTCTCAGGACCTGTTCAAGGTCTATTTTTTTCCCCCATAAAAAGTGAATAGAAAAATATTTATTTCTGATGAAGCACAGGCAGAGAGCTGAAAAAGAAGGTTAAAAAAAAGATATGAGACACCTCTGTAGGCCTCATAATTATTTCAGGTCTCCATCTTCCAAGAAATGATCCGGGCTATGACCTAACCCTCTAGCCTTCTCTGGCTTACACTCTGCTTCCTCTTTGCTTACATGATTCCCAGAAATAAGTACTGCATAGCATTCTCCGTCATTACACCTAAAACAACTTATGCTGGAACCCTTGACAATGTACAGCTTTCAATAACGCATGTTCTGCCCATATTGAAGCTCTTTTATTTTACAAAAGCACATGAAAATGGATTTAGGATGATGGAGAATTTAGCCCCAATATAGACAAAGTTTCAGAACTTTGAAACCAGACGAGTTTAAATTTCCCAAGCTGATGTTTCAAGCAAAAAACTAACGTCTTTACAGTAAATCTTGCCTGTTATTTTGACAGCATTCCCGCTGCTCTTCCAAAACCTCAATTTCATGAAGGCAGTACTAAAGGCATTTGCAAATATAGTCTAAAGGCTAAAGAAATGCACATCTCCACTCTTTTGGCCTCACCAGACTAAAAGACGTCCTCCTGGAAAAATAAAAATACAACATGCAAAGGTTTTATGGAAGAAAGTTTAATTGCAGCTGCCATTTTCTGTTTCCGTTCCAGCTGTGTTTTCGTGTTTTTATACGATAAGGCTTAGGAAAGAAGGAGAATAAGATAAAAGGGACTCCCATACTCTATTTCCAACTCTGTCACTGGCCACATCGTCTTTTGATACCCCTTAGGCTCAAGCAGTCACTTGTCATGAGGGCACTGAAGGGCTAAGGTAAGAATGATAGAAAACTTATTCTCACACATTTCTTGCATGTCAAGACCTTAAGACCAAGAAAGCCTTTGTGCAGCAATATCCATGCGGAGCATTGCAAAAATCTCACCCCTTGCTTGATCAAATTATAACTTTCCATTTGTGCTAAAGGCCTCCAATGTAAAATTTCCTTTCCATCACTCGCAAGTAATCCACTGGGTCCACAACACAACTTTTTCCAGTGCAGGAAATCAACTATAACCTGTGCCTCGGAAAAAACCATAAAGCTCTCGCAGTCATACGTTCATTGCCTGAATTAGGTTTCCTCTCACCTTTTCTCGGAAGCCAGAAATAAAAAGAAATACATAAAATGAGATTGCTAATTTATTTTTTTTGCCTCTCTATGAGGTCTAGCTTACCTCTGAAACTCTACCCAGAGCTACTTCTATTAAATGAACTTGAATTTCAAGATCTTGCTACACACACTTCCTCCTTGGAAACAAATTTTAGTTATGAAGAAGCTGTATTAACACAAGAGCCAATGACACGTCTCAGCCGAGTCCAGAGCTATAATTAAAACTTGCGTGGAAGGAAGGTGGGTGGCGTCAGACTTCCTACCATTCTCTTTAATATATTGCTCCTGCCTAGTTCACGGCAAAGCCACCGTGCTATTCAAACAGCGCGGTCCTTCGCCTTCCCACCCCTGGCCCTTTATAAAGGCATGCCCACTAACTGGTCACCAACCACCTTCCTCAAAGTAGCATATACGATGCGGAAATTTGATTGCTACCCTGATGACAGCAAAAACTGTATTTAAGCTAAAACCTTATGTGTCTACTTTGCACAGCCCAGGGGAATGGTTTAAGGCCTTGGTACCACGTTCTTCGTTTGCAAAGAAGCAGGGACTTTCAGTAGTTAGTTATGTTCCTATCTTACACAACTATATCCAGAGTTTCCTCTTTTTATTTTTTCTGGATGCAAAGAATCAAATCTTGTTACCCATTTATAAAGGTTTCAAGTCCTTTATTTCTGCAAATAAGAAGGATAAAGAGAGCTAAAGGCTGGAGCTTTTGCTCAAACTCAAGAGAAAGCCAGTTCCTGATCCACACAAACATCTCCATCGCAGTTACGCTTAAGATGGACAGAAGTAGGAATGTTTTAAAAACAATAGCATGCCAGAAATGATCCATAGAGCAGTTGCAAAGCCAAGAACTTACAAGCTGAATCTGGCTCAGCACCATTCTGAAGGAAATGATAGTTGTGGACTAAAAAGTTTTTCTTCCCCCAAAATTGCCTTTGTAGAGGGAGTCTTTCTTTGCTGCTTGCCCCTCTTGTTGTTTCCGCATCCCAGAGCACTGTCTTTTCTCGCAGAGCTTGTTCCAAATCTGCTTCCAAAGGAGGAAATTGCAGACTTAATAGGGTTTCTGGATTTCTTTGGTGTTTCCCTCCAAAAAACCCATTCGCTCACCTCTGTGCTATTATTCGACACTTGAGTATTTTTGCGATAAACAAGTGAGCAACAAACAGAAACTCCTTCTGCTAGGAGATTTAAAATACAAGAAATAATGCAACCAGAGCAGGTAATTCCTCACTAGGTACATTAGGCATTTCAAATTAAATTGGTTGGGTGTGTTTTCTTATGTTTACATCCTCAAGCAATTTTAGATTGGCCCAGGACTGACAGCAGGAATATATCCTGTGTGTCATACAAATCATTAAACCTTAAGCAATTTCATTAAGTGTTTCCACACTCGTAGAGCAAATGACAACACAGCTGTTTGCTCAGTTTTACTGAAATCTTTGCTTACACAAACAAAAAGATCCTAACACGTTAATATGGGCAAAAGCTGGTACGACAGCAGATCTTTGCAATAGGCTTCATAAGGATAGTTAAGATCCTTAAATGTGACCGTGAAGGGATATTGTGTTGCAGAATAAATTATGCCATTGCCTCGTTTTATCTGATAACCAACAGGTCTTTTTCCTAGATAGGACATTAGCTGAAAGTCCAGTGAATAACAATCTAAATTAGAGAAGATTTCTTGTGTATATTAAAAGCAAATTTTCTCTTAGATCTATGAGAAGCAACACTTATAATAAAAAAGTCACCCTGTAAAACACTGAAATCAGAGGGCCCAGCAATCTGTTTCCCAATCTATGACAATTAGCTACTTCCACCGAGCCTTTTGGTGCCGTTCCTGTCCGCTGCAGGTTTGGAGGCTGAGGAGTGTTGGTTTGTATGTCAGTCCTTCAACAACCAGTTCTGAGAGCCGTTGGAAAGCGAGTTACGCGCCTAAGTCCTAATCCTCAGCACCTACTGTGCACGGTCCACACATCGCCCCATCCTCAAAGCGGTCACTGCCCTTTCGGAGGCGGTGACAAACAAATACCTTTTCAGATTCTGTTTTCTCTTCTTCCCTTTTACAAAGCCGAGTGAGTGTGCGTACTTCTATAGCGTCGATTGCCTCTGCAGGCTTTGGTCTCTGGTTTTCTTACTGGTTTACACATTGCGGGGCTCAGCCACCGCTTTTTCACTTCTTGTTTAGTCTCTTAGCCCCATCTAGTGCCAAAGAGAAATAAAAAGCCTTGTTTTCCCACCAGCCTAAAACTAGTCTTCCAAGTCCAAACCATAGCACGACTCCTTTGCTTCACGGCGAATTCTTAAGCATTTATTTTAAGCAGTGCCCCAGTCAAAAAGATTTTGCAGCCTTGCTTTAGGCAGCACAGGATTCTCAGGTTTTCCCAAAGCAGAACGACTTCGAAAACTAACACTCGCGTTGTGGGAGGATAACTGTAATAAGGAGAAAATATTTCCTATAACAAAAGCCTGATTCTTGTAGCTTGCATTCTTTTTCTGTGTTCTGTTTTCAGTGGAATAGGCAGCGGTTACTACCTTGTGCTGTTGTGGCTAAGATTCGATCAAAATTCATGATTCCTTTTTGACAGTGATTTCAACATTTTCAAACATTTTTGTTTCAAAATTTCCCTGGAGTTCTTCTCTGTAACAAATCATTTTTATAGTTTTGAAATTATACTTCACAAGCAATGAATAGCTTTTCTTAGAGATTCCTGAGCTATTTTTTGGTGGCAAACTGGTTTCATAAACACTATCTGGCAATCCTACAAAAACACATTCCTAACTCTGCCTCTCCAAAATTTACAACACACAAAATGTTCCTGAACACTTAAACACAAATTACTTGGAAGTATTGCATTTTCAGTTCTCTAATGATAATTATGGTGGAGGAAAACCTGCGCTCTCCCCACCCTGCAACTGTCAGTAAAAGTCTGTTTTGGTAGAAATATTAGCTTCTCCATGGAAAATTTGAAAAACAATGCTTTTTAGAATTCAGAGCTTCTTTCCCATCACTTTTCCTTAAATGCAAATAAAGAAAGAGGATAATAAATAAAGAGGATAGATACACTGCATTTAAATTGTATTATAGTGGGATCAAAATCTAATTTTTTTTTTCTAACATTTCCTAAAATATTACTGAACAATGCCTAGCGCAAGAACGGAAAGACTTGCTTTTGACCTTACAAGAGCCCTGATTTTTATTTTCCTGCCATAAATGCTTGATTAGACGATTTATTATCAACCTCTTTGTCTACACATATTTGTCTAGTCTTCCATAGGAAATATCCACTGCAGTAGAGCAGGCAAGACAACTCAGGAAAAAGTCTTCTGTGATTTACATTCCCAACTCACGAGTTCGGGCTTTTCATTTGGAAGAGTCGGGGGTGTCCTTACCTGGCACTTGCAGTCCAAACAAGTTGTACTTTGAGTACAGACCTTGGGCTACCTGTTATTTCAGATTTTTCATGTCCACACTGACTTGCAATTACTCACAAGCGTACTGGATAATTCCCAGCATTAATTTAACAAAATGGATTTTTATCATGAGTCTTAAATATTTACTCAGTGCAGGAAGCATCCCCTAAGAACAGACACTTTACCACATGCTCACTGAGGATCACAACAGTGCTAAAATATCGTGCGTTACCTTATTTAACGCAACAGAAAGGACCGTGCTGCCAAGGGAGTAAGTACGTGCAAAACAACTTGAATTTTAGCAAAAGAATTAGTTCATTTTCTAAATGAAGAAATACATCCTTTCAGACTGATCATGGACAAATAAACATGAGAATGAATGACAGACATATGTTAGCGTGCTGCCCACAACGCTCATTAATATAATCCTGAATGCATCAAGAAAGGTTCAGAGAAGATGATCAAGGGTAACACTACTGGCAAGAGTAAATTGCATAAAGAATATTTTCTCCTGATTAAAACCCTACCTTTCTACTGGAGTCACAGTAAAACTTCTCGATGTTACCAGGCCAAGCTGTGAAAAGATCAGGCTTCCTCTCCACACCCTCTATTAAGAAGCTATCAATCACCACCACCTTTCCAGCAGCATCAACACTGGTGTGATTGCCCCTAATCTTCTCCAGCCAGAGTCAGATTAACTTATTAGCTCTTTATGTTAATTTAGGTGATTGTGCCCCAAAAGAGTTTGGGATGACAAGATTCTTTGCGCAGAGCACCATGGAGAAAATTTTCAAGGAGTTTAAGATGAGCAGTGGACATTTATATCTCTGCTTATGGAAAATAAGAGGTGACAATCGCTTTGAGATCTGCCCTGTAGAATAACGATGGTTACCGTGCAAGCTGAAGCTTCATTCTTCGGTACTTTCCAGCTTATATTTGCCATAAGTTTTGGGCTGTAATCACAACATGTCTGACCAAGCCTTATACCCGTATCCACGGCCCAAGAAACCGGCAATGCCACACCGTTTAGCCTAAAAAAATGACTTGAGGTTTAGTACGTGAACATGCATAGATTTAAGGATTAATCTGAAACCAGCCAATTCCTATGTGTCTTTGTTTGCCAGAACTTGTCCCACAGTAGACCCCAGACAGGATTAGATAGTTATTCACAGAGTTTTTTATTTTTTTTTTGTTAAAGCCAGGCACATCTTGGCAGCCGTGCCTTGCAACAGCTGGCACCATCTGCACAGTATCTCCAGTGTTCAGCCGAGACAGGGCCGCTGCCCACAGGAGGTCTGCGGCTTTGTTTCTGCACAAAATCGCTCGAAGCGTCTGCAGTGTTACTTCCTAGAACAGACTAGGAGCGTTTTTACAGTGAGAAAATGCTGCTGTGGTGCTAGAAGCCATAAGAAAGGCAATTAGCCCAGGCTAGAAGCCTGCTTAGGATAAAAGTAATGACAGTTATGGAATACTCCAGGGTTGTTTATGTCTAGGCTAATGTTGTAGTGTAAACATGTTAATATTTAATAACATTAAAAGCAAAATCAACCTCTATGTATTCCGTTATAATTAGCTTACATGTTAAATCTGACAGTGAAGTTTTCCAAAAGCGTTTTCAGCAAAGCGAACCAGCAATTCCACAGCAAAGCTGAAAAATTGCAATAGCTGTTAGCAGGAAAGGAGACATAGTGCCAGAGTATTTCAAGAAAAAAAACCAAGGTAAGCAAGATTCCTGTGACTAATAAAAATGCTATATTAGGCACATGTTGAAGCTATTATCAAGAACAGCAGAGAAAACATTCAGCCAAGGCTTTTTCTTTCGCAGGACACCAAATGCCCAGTTTGCTTGTTGCAGGACCACTTTCATGTCTCGGAATACCTGAAAGACCACTCAAAGGACATCAACTCTCTGGAGGGAAAAATCTCAAAGGCTGAATTCAAACCGACGTTAAAGGCTCCTACTCCACGTAATGCAAACCATTCTGTATATTTGTGTTTGTGCCATTTACAGTTCTGGTGTGGTCTCTAGGAGAAGGGACAGGCGGTGAGTAGGCAATGACAAGAGCTATGCACTGAAGCCAATTTTCAAAGAATTGAGAAATTTGTTAATTCTTGGTAGCATATAGAGAGAACAGTTTTCCTGGTTTGAGGTAAAACAGGACCAATTTTGTTCAGTAACTTTACTTTTTAGCTAGGCATCTTCTAGCTGCTGAAATTACCAGCATGTTGTACAGAAAACTGTTCGCCCTCAGAGTGATAAAACCCATGTTTATAGTTGATGCCAAGGAATCGGATGCAGAGAGGCTCCTGCTTATCCTTATTGCTAGAGCATCCAAGGCCAGCCAACTTTGTTACTTGCCCCGTTGGAGGGCCAGAAGCTGAAAAGCATAGAAGAGTCACACCTGCAGGGAGGAGCAGACAGGACAGGTGACCCAAAACTGACCAACAGGGTATTCCATCCCATCTGCCTCATGCTCGGTATAAAAGCTGAGGGATCAAAGGGTCAGCCCTCTCTTTCTTCAATGGCCGGCGTCCGAGGAGGACTCTCTCTACGTCTGCCTTTGATCCCAATCCGGAATCTAGTTCCAGTCCGTCACTGAGTCCAGTCTGAGACTTCACCAGGGCCTGCTGGTGATGCGATTGTCATCCTGGGAGCTTCATATTGTTTTATATATTTCATTATTTTCTTTATATTATTTTATTATTAATATTTCATTAAAGTAGTTTAGTTCCTTCTAAACTCTTGTCTCTCTTTTTCTCTGTCTGTCTTGCCTCCCTTTGGGAGCGGAGCAAAAGAGAGCAAGCATGTATCGTTCAACTGGATTGGGCCAATCTGGCCCAAATCACGACAACCATATATTCTTATATTTTCATTTCTGGCATGTTAACTACCTAAATACACACAGGCTTATCCGGTATTTTAACTGGGTTGAAAACATGAAGTGAAGCAATGAGACTAGGGCTGAATAAAAGAACGGGGAGAAAATCTGAACTGGAAATCAATTAAACTATAAAAGCAAAGCAAAACCAGATAGAACTCCTGTAAGGCACACTGCAATTTTGAATACTGGATAAAAGCATGTGCTGGTGACTCTTTTCCTATAGGTAAAAATATCCTGTTTTACAGAGAGTCTTAATGTAAATACAATAACTCAGCGTTATGCTAGAGGTTTCTAAGTCAGTCACAGGGAAATAGAGAATAAAATACAGTAAAAATGATAAATCATTTGCATTTGGAGATATTTAATGAATCAATCAGTGCTTAACCCTAGTGTTTAAAGGGACTGAAGGGCAAGAAATTGATATATTCCACAGAGTCCTCAGAAACAACTTGAAAGCGTAATATCAGATGACAGGATAAAATGGGTTTATAAAATGAACAATACCGTGATTTGGAGTGACCTCCAGCCTCCCTAATCTTTAATAGCAAAACCTTTTTGACACCAAGGAAAGAGTGATGGATCTTTTATGGCATTCAGCTGCTTCTTGAAAGACGTTAAAGGCTACCTGATATAGTTTATCTAGCTCTAGTCTTGAATGATCAGAGAGGCTAAGGGGATTAAGAAGTGAATCTGATGCAGTCAGGGGTGCTATATTTTGGAAAGATAAACTGGCCATCAAAACCAGTGACTTAGAATCATTAAAGAGAATGAGGGCAAACATTAAAGCAATCTGAGAGTGAAGCAAAAGAAAAAACTTGTTCCACAGTCAGAAAAACCAGCAGAGGATAGAGTACATAAAGAAAAATCCCCATGTGACAGCTAAGGACTGTACTGCTACTTCCAAACATGTTGTTTGACCTTGCACAATGTAGTCGGATGGAATCTCAGTCCATTTATAAAATAGTGATACAATTTATCAAAACTACTTATCACATAAAATTTTACAAATGTATGTCTCAAAAGATTTCATAAAGGAGATAATCATCATCACGCCAGCTAGACAGATAAAATGTGCCTTGGTGAAGAGCAGTTATTTTTCCAGAAATACCCAGATATAGTCACTGGATGTAGGCTATTAAATCAAGAACATAAATTCACCTGAGCTCCTAGGAATAAGCGGAGGCAGCACAACGGCCTCATTACTCTGTACCATAGTCTTCAGTACGCTGTCATTAATTATTCACCTTTCGGAAAAATTACATCTGGAAGGATAGTCCGTGCTCATGTCCTGAGACAGAAAGCCTTCTTCAGAGCAGGGAGGAAAAGCAAAATAGCTGAAAGAATAAGTCAAGCTTACAGGGTTTTGCAGCACACAAGCTCCCATTTAAAGCAATGAGGGTTTTGCATGTGCAGGGTTTGACCCTCATCAGTCTTTTCATCTGCTCTTCAGTAAAGTTCCACCTCGGATTTCCCAAATATGATGTACAAATACGATACTTTATAATAATGTCCTGTTCAATCACAACATATTTTTAAGTCAAAAGAAACTGTGATTACTTCCAAATGTGACGCATCAAGGGGAGTAAAAAAAAAGCCAAGTATGCTCTTTTGATTTTGATATTTTTTTTTTTTTTAACAATAAAAAATTAGTCGAAAGTCTTCAGCAGTAATGTACTTACAGATAGGGATCACATTTCAACTGGCATTTGAGGTGTTTATTTCCACGGCCACTCATTTATATCTGGGCACACCCTCATCCACATGAATCAGAGTCCAATATTATACTTGGAATAGACATCCTCCGAAGTTGCAACAACCATAGGGAGAAAGCTTTGCATCTCTAATTTAGGCACCAGTTAGCTGTTCGGTGAACAGCAAATTGATAGGTACATCATTTCTTTAGGGCTGGAATTCCAAAGAGATAAACACGGTGCAGTCCTGGGTTCCACTTAATCCAAACAATTACAACAAAGCGAAGGCTCTTCTAAAACAAGTACTCGTAATGCTGCATTAATTTCCATCGCTGAAAAGAAAATCCAAATGGAAACTTCAAAAGATGAAAGTGGGGAAAGCCTGGATTGTGGCTAGAACTTGAAAAAGCACCAATAGCCTTTCTGCTTAGTTCAAATTCAAGCTCCGAATTATTAAGGCCCTTTGAGAATCATTCCTTTCTGAGGCAAATATACCTGTCCTTCTCTTAGAACTCACGCAGGAGTGATAATGCCCGGGAAGACGTCATACTTCCAATGCCAATTACAAGAATATGATGGATGTGCTGTCCGAATTAAATTTACATGAACACGAGAATACGGAAGGGAAAACAAACAGAAACTAGGAGGAATTAATGATGTAGTTAATGAAGAGAAATCGAATCTCATTTGTTGTTTTGCGAGGCAAAGGCAACTTTTAACGCCATTGTGGTACTAGCTGAACAACATCAAATAGATGTTTAGCCTGTCAGAGAAAGAGTAATAAATTATTTTTTTCATGATTTAATTTTCCCTTTTAAAGCAAATACTTTATTTGGTTCAACTTTAAAGAGAAAACCACATTAATTAAAATGACTTAGAAATATCAGGCTAATGAGCTGTAACATAGACATTTGCAGAATGCAACGTGTTTTTGTGAAGAGGCATTTAGCCAAGAAGCAACGTTGTTTTACTGGAAGGTGTATTCCCCGATCAATTAGGCATAGGTGCCTAATTAAAAATCAAGTTAATGTTCAAATAAGTATAAGAGAATATCTGTAATCTGCAGAAATACAAGAACAGCTTGAATACTACTTTGTTTTACTACTTCTGTGAAGAATGATAGAAATTTCAGGAGCAAATTCCAGAAGCTTGTGTTTCCAAGGTCATCTTTGGAAAGCAAAAGTTGCCTCAATGTTAGAAGTGAGCAAGTTGGTGGGAATAGAGCAGGTATGGTGTCAACTCCACCTGAGCTAGCTCTTTGCTCGGCATGTGTAGAGCCCTGTAATGAAACCTGCCTCACCAACTGCTTCTGGACATCTTTACCGTAGGCTCTATAAAGAACCGAGACACGCCGCGATGGTCTGTCCAACTACCTGATATACCCATCCTGACCACCCTTTTTCTCAGAGCTGTCTGTCGCAATGGGTGACAAAACGTCCCTCTGCGGTAAAGGAAACAGAGTTTGCAGCATTTTGGCTAAAGTTTTCCTTTGCTATAAAATGGTCTGGGATTTCTCACAATTGTTTTTGAACAAGTTTGCTTACATCTGGACTTTTATTCATATATGGACACATTATATACAAACATATGGGGAAATGTGGTTATAAACCTCAGATTCAAAAGGCAAACAAATTTTTTTTTGCACATTTTTTTGTCATTCAAATAACATAGCTAGAATAATTCCGAGACTACTTTCCAAAATTGGAACATAAAAATCCCTGTACTCGGCACTGGTGAGACCCCACCTTGAGTACTGTGTTCAGTTTTGGGCCCCTCACTACAAGAAAGACCTTGAGGTGCTGGAGTGTGTCCAGAGAAGGGCAGCAAAACTGGTGAGGGGTCTGGGGGACAAGTCTTATGAGGAACGACTGAGGGAACTGGGGCTGTTTAGCCTGGAGAAGAGGAGGCTGAGGGGAGACCTTATCACTCTCTACAACTACCTGAAAGGAGGTTGGAGAGAGATGGGGACTGACCTCTTCTCCCTAGTGACAAGTGATAGGACGAGAGAAAACGGGTTCAAGTTAAGCCAGGTGAGGTTTAGGTTGGATATTAGGAAAAATTTTTTCACTGAAAGGGTTATCCAACATTGGAATAGGCTGCCCAGGGAGGTGGTGGATTCGCCATCCCTGGAGATGTTTAAAAAAAGGGTAGACATGGTACTTGGGATATGGTTTAGAAGTGGTTCTGTCAGGTTAGGTTAATGGTTGGACTCGATGATCTTAAAGGTCCCTTCCAACCTTAATGATTCTATGATTCTATGATTCTATGATTCAAGGTGATAAACTTTAATACCATACTATAAGCTATGCAAATATTTACCTCAATTAAAAAAAATCAGTAAAACATGCAAACAGAGAGTTATCTGTAAGGTGCAGGATGAAGGCAGACTGAAAAATGCCATTGGAAGTTTGACATCCATGTCTCTTCACAATGTCACCCACCAGGTCTCACATACATACAGTCGCGCGTATATGTATTCATCGTACATGATTGTGAAAAAATGATATGCCTTTTAAAGGAGGCAGACTTAACTTTGGCTGTGACATGGGGATAAGACTTAAGTCAGGGATGAAGCGTTCAGCTGCAGGTCACTGATGGATATGGCCTTAGGCATCTGAAGACCTAGACAAGATACGATTCAGCGCACTAGACCACCGAAGTTAGGCATCTACATCTTTTTAAGTGTGGTCCACTGGATAAATATATGTCTGCCAATAACATCTTATAAAGAGAAATCTACATACATAGTCAGCTACCATGACGTTTAATGCTACAACTCTACACTAGCTATTACAAACAAGCTCATACAAGTCACACCCCTAAAGTCTTCACCCTGAGACACATTTCAAAGATCTATCAAAAAAAATTACTTTTGCCGCCAAAGATTAATATGCCTACATACACTGTGGAGGCAAATCAGCAAAACCTGGCTTTTCCTTTTCTTGAATAAGCTGCTTTCCTGAAGGACAGTGGCAGAGAGCCACCACTATTTGTCAGAGGGGATGAGATCCATGGCAACACACATTTTGACAGCTGTAAGCCTTGGAATCCCATGCACGTGTACGTTGCCTCCTGCCAGCACAACTGCTCTGTGAGACAGTGGCAACCACAAGACCCGCAATGTCCCTATTCACCAGAAACAAACCAAATGCATTGCTTGTAAAGCAATCTTTTTCCTGGTGGGAACGTCTTCCATCTGAAAAACAAGGCTTTAGATTAGCCACATTTTGCATTACAAAAGCAAGATTTAATAACATTTTAATAATATCTCAGTCTACATATCTAAAATGAATTTGTTAAATGTTAATTACTGTTAAAAGGAGAAGTTGTTACATTAAATAATTCTGGGTGACAATTCAGGTCTCTGTAATAAGCACGAAGCTAAAGCTGATTATGAAGAATGTGATTACATAATTGATTAAAGCAACAAGGTATATTTTTATCATGACATAGTTATTAAAGACCATCAGGTTAATTGGAAGTCAATTAACATGGATAAAGTTAATTGCCAAAGCCGTCTTGTTTTCTTTCAGTAAAATTCAATTGCACTTGGACAAACCCTCCCAAATTTGTCAAGACAAAAACACCAAAAATTGTATAATATATTGGTGCAAACGTCAATAAGTGTTTGTTCTTTAAATAGAATTGGAAGAAACTCCACAGTAAGTAGCACTCATTTCCCCTGCCATCTACCTGGCTGTTCAGATATTTGCCCATCATCCTCGCCTCCGATGTCACTGGGGATGTGTTGAACAGCCAGAGTTCCCAATGGCAAGCTCGCGGAAGAAATGATGAGGCAAAGAGCCAGCACGGAGCAAGCTATTTGCAGCCAACTCAGAAAATTTATTATCGCAGGCTGTGATATGTGGAAAGCAAGAGATTTCCCGTTTTCGGAAGGTTAAAAATACCAACAAAGCTGATACTTGTATCAGTGTGAATGACGCAAACCAATGCCTTTGCCTGCATTTAGTTGCGTGTTGGGGTTTATTTGCTACTTTTGCAAGAAAAGCAGCTCATTGCTACAGCCAGCATTATTTATTAATTCATCCCAGAAGTGCCTGGAAAACATCGCTGAATGAATTTAAAATTATATGGGTATTTAAAATGCAACTGGTACCGAGTGGAATTTACCAAACACAGGAACAGCCAGGTGTCTACACACACAGACTTTAAGCACTAGGAGGTGTGTACCTATGGCTCAGGCACCTAAATATCATTTTTAATCTAAGTCAGGATGCCTCCTTGCTTTCACAGCTAACCAGGCTATAGCACAGAGAAATCACCCAAGGTGAAAAAGGAGTTGGAGATAAAGAAAAAAGACATATTGGGTTGCTGGATTTTGAATCCACCACTTAAATTTACCAGGTAACCTATAAGTGAAGGAGCATTCTAAAACATTAGCCTTTAAACACGTCACTTGGAGCTGGGGCAACAGGAAGTGATAAAAGCAGTCTTCATCTGGAAATGATGATTTGACATGTGATACTGGAGTAGGAAAAATGTCATTCCCCTCGATCACCCTGCCAAAAACAGAGGTTTTGCATAGCTTTCATGATCGCTGCTTCTAAACCGATTAGCCACGGCCTCTCTGCAAGTCATATTTGTCTGAGCTTGCTCTCAATGGGCTCAAACAGCTGGAGCAGGACAGCACAGGAATAACGACCAACACAACGCTCTTCCGCCCTGCCTCGGGGTGGGAGGGTGGCGTAGCTCTCAGCGAAAGTCCTTGTCTCTAATTATGCTGAAACTGTCCGTTTTGCTGAAAAAAACTAATAATATTGCCAAACACTTAACCAAAAGCAATAGCACCTGTTCTGGAGAGGAATTTTTTACATCTAAGTACTTCTGAAATTCGGCAGTTTTTTGGTTTTTTTGTTTTTTGGTTTTTTTTTACTTTGAACAAAAATTGACAAAAGAAAACAAAATGGAAACAAGCAAAAGTCAAGGGCTTGTTTTCAGAGGTAGCAAGTGCTCCTATTCCAAAGAAGACCTGCGAGCATACAGTGTCTCTGAAAACAAGACCGTGAGAAAAACTCATCTGCGAATGAACGTGGGCTATTTAAGACCAGGAACCACTTCTCAGGTAAAATTGCACAAACAGTACGTTTGATTGGTGTGAAATAAAGCAGATGTCAGTGGGAAAGCTGCTAAGTAAAACTCTGGAAGTTACAGAATGCATTTTATTGAGAAATCATTGTGCTTATAAGGAGAAGAGTACAGAACCACATTAAAGAAACTGAATGAAAGAGGCATCCAGGAGACAGAGGAAGAGATTAAGCTGCAGTAGCTGTAATGGCTGGTAAAATATTCTGGATGTCTCGATTTCTGGAAGAGAACCATAATAATTTAAGATAGGATTAGCCTGTTTAGCTTGGAGAAGAGAAGAACGAGAGGGGACCTTATCGATGCTTATCAATATCTAAAGGGTGACTGGCAAGAGCATTGAGCCAGACTCTCTTCAGTGTCGTCCAACGACAGGACGAGAAGCAACAAGCACAAACTGGAACATGGGAACTTTTGTCTGAATACTAGGAAAAACTGGCTCAGGCTGCCCGGAGAGGTGGTGGAGTCTCCTTCTCTGGAGACGTTCAAAATCCACCTGAACGTGCTACTGTGTAACCTGCACTAGGTGACCCTGCTGTGGCCGGGGGGCGGAGGGTTGGTCTAGATGGTCTCCAGAGGTCCCTTCCAACCCCTGCCGTTCTCTGATTCTGTGCGGGCATTTTGCCTGAAACTTCAGCTGTACTATGCTGTGTGGTCCATGGCGGGCACTCTAGGCACATTTTTTTTTGGTGGGCATGACAGACCGTGGCCAGAGAGCCTTCACCCTGCTGTACAGGGGGCTCAGCCGGAGAGCTTAAGGCTAGGGATGTCAGCGACCTGCCAACCCCCAAGCTATGGGGCCGCCCAGCTCTCCAGCAGTAAAAAGGGCTCCTTCTCTCAAATTCTCGTAATGAATTTTGCGGATTGTCGTGGCAGACTGACTGCTCATTAGGGAATTAATTTTGTATTCTAGTGGGTGTCAAGAGCCGCTCTGGAAATTGTGTTTTGACATTAATTGATGGACACTCAAACAATAAGCTATGGTATGAGCGAAAATTCAAGTGCTTTCCCAAAAAGGATCAGTTTTACAAACAGCCAAGAATTTGATCAGGATTAGCATTTTCTTTCTAAATGGATTTCTCTCTTATAACCCTTCCGCCCAGTTTGAGAATATAACTACTGCCTAACATTGAGAGGTTTGTCCTTACACATGTTAAATGATGAAAATTTGTGCAGAAGAACATCCAAAATTCTAGCCCATGGACTACTGTGTCCCAATTGAGTCCCACATAACACTAAACATCTCCTGCCAGCTGCTTGACATAGCAGACCCAGAAGCTTCATTTGGGAATGAAAGAGCAATATTTCTTCCGGAAACAAGTCCTAAAAAGGGAAGATGTGTCTATCATAGCAATATGAGCTCTAGCTTTCCATCACCGGTTTATGTCATGTCAGTGTGTATAGAGAATACTCAGCTTAATATATTCTGTTTGTCTGCCTTTACTTGCAGTGGGTAAAGATAAACGTAAAAGAGATGGGATTTAAGGGCAAATTCAGATTCCTTTCCTTTCCCGAATTCCAGCAATCGATTCAGAGAGATCTTCATAAAAATAACCTGCTAGTATGGATTCTTGCCTCTCACTGGCAAAAGAAGGCACGAGAAATTTTTCTAACCCTGGTGGCTACGGCTGTTAAAACCATTTCTGAGAAGTGAAATGCCGTTAAGAATAATTGCCAGTGTAATTCTTAGGTTAACGGGCTCGTTCCTGTAAAAAACTTGTGTTAAATTAGTTGCAGATACCTCAATAACTGTTGATGGTCTGGTACTGACTAATTACAGCTGCAAATGCAAGATTATACAGTGGCAAAAGCAAAATGGAGAAATCTTTTCTCAAGTGACAGTACGTTTCCCTTTCTAATCCTTTCGGCTTTTATCTGAAGATCAAACAGGAATGTGTCAGAAATCGTAGCAGCGGCAGACCGTGGACATACCCCTCTGCTCAGCCGGCGTGGAGGGTGTCCAAGCTCAGCATGTTTCCTCAGGCTGGTGCCCAGGGCCCGACTGCACAGAACAAGGCTGGCACGGGAGATTTCAAAAAAAAGATATATCGGGGAAAAAGAGATGTATTGGGGCATGGGGTAGGAGAGAAGGGGCATGAGACAGGACATGGAAATTCCCTTCGTGGCTCTTTGGGAACATTCAGGTTCAGAGATCTGCATTTCATTGCTTTTGTCTGTTATTTTGTTTTCTTTCTTATCTTTTGCCTCTTATATTTCTCTTCTTCAGAAAGCGGGTATCTCCTGTTAATATCTCTGGCTCATGGAATGACACTGCTCTGGTTTCAAGCAGTAACAGTGGGTAGTATTGGACTACAATAGAGAACAAATTTCTCTGAATATTTTGAATTGGAGTGTTTTCTTCTCTCCTGATTGCAGGTTCAGATGACTTCCTGACGCTCTGAATGCCAGACAGCAGATAAGGCGCTTCATAAATCCCAGCTCACACTACATGAAATATTTTCACAGGTTGGACTCTAAAATCCACGTTTCTCCAGTATTTCTTTATGTTGTAAAACTCAAGAAGAAAGTTTTTATTCCCTTCCTCGTGAGCTGCTATAGGTGTAAGATGTCTCAACTGCCTGAGGAAGGTAATGAGGAGATGTAACCAGCAGCAAGCTGGAGTAAGAGAAACAGGGATTTGATTTGTTCTAGATGTGATTCAGATGGACTTTAGAAGCTCCAAGCAGCAAGGCAATGGTTAACTCCAGCAGCAGGTAAGGAGAAGCTAGGAGGAAATCAAATTCTTCGAGATAGAAAAGCTGGAGGGGCACTAAAAGAGGAGGAATCTCTCACAAAAAAAGCTGAGAAATAAATCAATAAAGTAAGAAAGACGTGGTTTCTAAGATGAGGCTGGGAAAGTGCGAAGGCCACAAAGTCGGCTGGTGCCTTCTGTAAAAGGCAGACCGCAGATGCTGCTCACGTTCCAGCTGTCACGGCTTCTGAGACACCTCGCCGCGTTCCTCCTGGGTGAGACGACCCGTTCCAGAAGTTACGATGAATTTTATATTTCCCCTTTCCCTATGCAGCCTGAGAAAAAGTCTAAGACATTCCAGAGCTGCTGTAAATCCCGATGAACTCTTACAGCCTCCAACACCATTCAGGAATTGCTGCTCTGCAGGTTTTTGGTCTGTGCCTTCTGTTCCCCAACAACATATTCTAACCAAAAAAAAAAAAGAAAAAATGTCTGTGAAGCCCCTCATTCTCCAAGTTCCCTCTATGGGAGGGGCCTTTTATCCTAGGAGAAGTTTTGTGATATAAGATATAAGCATCTTTTGCAGAATAATATCTTTAAAACCAAGTTTCTAAAGCAGCATCAGTGAGTTCCTTATGGTGGCTCAACATACCTGAAAACTTTCTTGAGTGTTTTGTATTTATTTGTGTCTAATGTGTGGGCTTTTTTCCCCCCTTCTTCCCAACGAAATAATTATAGTTATTAGGCTGTCTGCTCACCTGTTCTCTGCTTGCGTATTTGGCATCTCTATTGCTGAGCGTTGCCTGCATAGAGATTTTAATTAGCTTTAAATGAAATATTGTTCATTAATAGAACCTTAGGAAAGCAAAACATACACCAATTAGCTCAGGGTGCGGAGGGGAAAAATACATACTGCTTGCAAATAGGAGTGTTCCTTTTTGGTAGACCAGAATAATAAAAGAGTTTATACTCCGCATATCTAAGAAGGCGGTAGAAGGTGGCCCACTTACGGACCTCTTGAGACTAAGCGCGGTGCAGGTTAGTGGAGTGTAGTGAGAGGGCGAAGCACTTACATCAGGTCAGCAATGGTTGAAGCCTGGGATGGTCAGCTTCTCCCTCTAGATGATTTCTTCCATGCTACAGAGGAAGTCAGAATTAAGAGTTTTGAGAGATGCTTTAGAAGCAAAAAAGCTTCTAGCTGCTGTTTGCTACCTCTTTATATAGCGAGCTAAAAGAAACAAACAAAAAAAAAACCCAAAAAACCAAATAAAACAAAACAAGCCACAGAAACCAAAACAAAAACCACCTAAACCAAAAAAACCCCGCCCCACCACAGCAATTTCGGTAAAGAATAGGAGGGGGGGGGAATTTTTGTAGGGATGGAGCGCATGCAGCCGCAGCCAGCCAGCCTGCCGCAGGGCTCCTCTCACAGGGCTGCCAGCTGCCTCAGATGTAACATTTACATACAGGTCTGCCATGGGGGGAATTAAACGGTACAGGGACAGAGCCGGGAGATCAGCAAGGAAAACTGCAAAGAAGCAAAGCAGGAACCTGGAAGGGCGATGAAAGGCAGAACCACCAGAGGGAGCCCCAAAACCGCTGCCAGCGGCGAACCACTCGGGTGTACTTGCTTACCAGTAGGCAGAAAATAAGTAATAGCTACCGGTTTAAATTACAGCCTCTTTAGTCCCATAAAGATGCTTTATTTTGCACCAAAGGAAAAGGAAAAGGAAAAAGAAAAAGGAAAAGGAAAAGGAAAAGGAAAAGGAAAAGGAAAAGGAAAAGGAAAAGGAAAAGGAAAAGGAAAAGGAAAAGGAAAAGGAAAAGGAAAAGGAAAAGGAAAAGGAAAAGGAAAAGGAAAAGGAAAAGGAAAAGGAAAAGGAAAAGGAAAAGGAAAAGGAAAAGGAAAAGGAAAAGGAAAAGGAAAAGGAAAAGGAAAAGGAAAAGGAAAAGGAAAAGGAAAAGGAAAAGGAAAAGGAAAAGGAAAAGGAAAAGGAAAAGGAAAAGGAAAAGGAAAAGGAAAAGGAAAAGGAAAAGGAAAAGGAAAAGGAAAAGGAAAAGGAAAAGGAAAAGGAAAAGGAAAAGGAAAAGGAAAAGGAAAAGGAAAAGGAAAAGGAAAAGGAAAAGGAAAAGGAAAAGGAAAAGGAAAAGGAAAAGGAAAAGGAAAAGGAAAAGGAAAAGGAAAAGGAAAAGGAAAAGGAAAAGGAAAAGGAAAAGGAAAAGGAAAAGGAAAAGGAAAAGGAAAAGGAAAAGGAAAAGGAAAAGGAAAAGGAAAAGGAAAAGGAAAAGGAAAAGGAAAAGGAAAAGGAAAAGGAAAAGGAAAAGGAAAAGGAAAAGGAAAAGGAAAAGGAAAAGGAAAAGGAAAAAAGAAAAAGAAAAAAAGAAAAAAGAAAAAAGAAAAAGAAAAAGAAAAAGAAAAAGAAAAAGAAAAAGAAAAAGAAAAAGAAAAAGAAAAAGAAAAAGAGAGGCAACAGGCAGAAAGACCGAGTCTAAGTGTTAGACCGAGGGAACTGATGGAGTGAGGATTCCCTCTGCCCTGCCCGCTGTGCGAATTAATAAAAAAGTGTTTTTAAATCAATTCTTTTCTCAGGGCTTTTGTTTTGTGTGCATGTAGGGGTGGAGAGATAGACGGTGCTTTATTTTTCAGTTTGATACTAGCTTTCCTTTGGTCACTTTCTACGTTATCATTTATCCTAGAACCACCTAAGTTTTTTCATCATTAGATTTCCTTTTAGGGTTTGTTTGGGGGATTTTTTTTAGGTTTTTTTAAAGTTTTTGATAGAAAAAAATTTCTTACCTCCAAAATGTCATTGATTTCAGTGGTGCTATTCCTGACTCATGCATCTGTAGTTCAAATAAGAATCTGACATGCTAACTTCCCAATTATTTTGATGTAGTTTTCCTTTTAATTTAATCCAATTTTCCGCAACTTGCTGTGATCTAATAGCAGAAACAGCCAAATAAAAATACAACCCTTCTAGAAAGCAGCAGTACTTTTCAAATTTATGCCAAGTGGTAAAAACATTGTTTCTATAAATCTAATTCTTACCTGTTTTGAAGTAACTATGGGTAGGAATCACTGAAGTGCTTCAAAGTTCTCCTGAATTTAGAAGTTATCATAGTGAAACACACCAGATATCTATTTTGTTTCCGTCACTTTTGCAGCAACAGCATCCACAGTGTTTGATTTCTATTCATACAGCTCTCAGGAGAGCGGTTGGTTTTGCTTTCAGAATAGCTAATAACATTTTCAAGTCAAATCAGACGTGAAGCTTCTCAGCATTACTTCAAACCTGTAACAAAGAGCCGTTTATACAGTTAAGAGCAGAAATAGAAACTCCTGGTCTGATGGTAGAGCAAATTCGGTCTCCATTAATGCTTCACAGTCGGCATCTTTGCAGCTTTAGCAGGAGAAATCAGATTTTTAAACCTAAGAATCTCTAAACTTCATAATCAGGTCTGTCTAGGAACCCTTCTTACCATCAAGTCAGCTGGACACAAGAGGGACAGAGGCGCACAGAGAAAGACAGAGTTTGGATCACGGCTGGCTGAGGAGAAACCCAGGCTCTGAGCTAGCCAGACACTGACGAGTTCCCATCCTCAATTGCACAGATTTATTAACACGGCATTAGAGCCAGCCAAATTAACTTTCAGTCGAATATTGCCAGCATTATCTTGCTAGGTCCACAAATAAAAATATGGTATGTTTTTTAAAGCATTTGTCTGAAAACCAAGATTCCCTGCATGCTGAAGAGCACTTTTATCTTTAAATCTCAATGTTTTGGTCTAGATCATTTTCATTCAGCGTTTGTAGTGCCTTACTGTAGTGGGATTCCACTGAGGGATATTCCTGGCACCATCACAGGACTACCTCTTTTCCCCGAGAAGGCAGAACCCTAGCCCTTCCAACGTCGGTGGCAGACTTCCCAAGATGGGCCCAGGGTGGCACCTGGGATGAGCTGAACACTCAGCAACTCTGAAGTTTTTTTCCTGCAGGCAATTTCATATCCACGTATGTGATTATGCCCTCCTGGTTATTTTTACCTTGTTAGTATAGGAGGTAAAGGGAAAAAATCTTCTTCCTAGGCTCCCTTCTGTTATGCTCACTCTAAATTTCACATTCCGTCTTCTAAAATATCTATCAGCAATGTCAGCGACAGGCTCCTTACTCACAAAGTCATTTGACTGGGACTTGGCAGAATGCTTCCCATCATTTGTCATAAATCATGAAAAGCTGATGATAATTTAGCAAGGAGGGCTCTGGAAGGAGAAAGATAGAATCAAGTCTCAGGCAAGCCACCTGGGAATAAAATTCGGAGACACTGGGGAAGCGAGCAGCCTCAGAACATACTATTTTCTTTTGCCCTTTTAACTCATAGGCTCGTGACTCACTTCTCTGTCTTGTCACAAAACCTTCTAGTTGACAGCGATGGCCTCTCTGCAATTTATCATCTTTATTAAAGAATAACTGAGCTGATAGGAGATATCTAAAACTCAAAATTTTTCAGAATTCACATACTGTTTCATGGAAGCTTCTGACTGTCGTCGAGACTGCATTTAAAATTCAAGCTGTGAAAAACCTCTTTCATCTCCCAAGTAGACAGGCACCATCTGAATTTGGATATTATGTTTCCAAATCCGTATGTCCTGCCAAAAGCCGTCCTTCTCTTTGGAGTTCAACAAGCCATAACCCTTTTCACTGAAGTGATTTGCATCTGCGTGCCTCTAAAATCATTTTCTGTAACATCTTGTCTATGCGGTCTGTTTGACTTGCTCTGTAAATTTGTACTTCTCAGGCAATCTGAGACTTGATTCGTCTTTTCTAACAGGTCCCGAAACGTCTAGTTTTGTGATGAAGGGAACTTTTGCGTGCCACTTCACCTCCCAGTGCACAAGTCCCTGACTTTGGAATGAAGATGTGGATTCTGTGCTGTGGGGGGTAATCAGGGGAGGACTCCATTAAATTCATCAGTGAGGAGATGTCTAGAAGTTACCAAGGGGAGGACTCCATACGTTGGAGGTTTGAGGCATTTTATTGAATCTTGGCTAGCATCAGACAGCGCCCCCCAGTTACGGGAGGACAGACATTGCAGGATTCAACGTGCATCCATGCATGTGTGTTGTTTACACTGTTAGCTAGCTAAACAAAAATAGTTTGCGTTACAGAGATTCTCATCATTCACAGCTCATGTTAGTCTTGGTGAGTTTACTTTGAATCTGGTCCATGGTTTGAACCTCATATTTTTCACACATCACTCTTCTAAAATATATTACTTTTCTAAAATACACTCCTATTTTTTCCTTTGTATTTTAAAGGCCAACAGAAATGTAACAAAGACAGCTCAGATCAGACCCAAATAAATAGCCTGCACTTGCACCGTTTCCTTTTTTTTGGGGAAAGCTCAAAATCTCACACCTAAAAATGCTGCCTATCTAAAGTCCCTGAGACCAGAGGTCTTGCCCTGCCTTGATGTATGTCAGCATAACACTCACAATGAAAATTTTGCTTGACATCAGCTGGCTGTTCCTTCAGTTGGAACAGAAATGTAGCCATTTGGAAATCCAGATTACATTTGGAAATACAGACTGATGTTTTCACACGGAGAATACTCGATTTCCTTTTGTTTTGTTTCCCAGTTACGTAGTTAATTTCTTATGAGTCTTAAGTTGATGTGACTGCAATAAGCAAGCTTTCCTTTCGTGAATTTAAAACCAATTATACTACATAATTCTTTCAGAGCGAAGCCGCTCTGCTTTAGGAAGATCAGGATGTAATGGCTGATGCCACCCCGGGAAGTCATTAAAGGAGCACAGAGAGCAGTCTCCTGTGAGAAAAGGCACCAGAGACTCTGAATTGTTTTATTCATTGTAAAACAAACAAGGAATATAGTATGCAGAGGCCAGTGTGCTATTATTGGAAGGAATTTTTGACTGAGTGCTTAGAGCAGGCTGTCCAGTTTTTTGTGTGGCTCGTACTTTACCAATTGACATTTAAATACTTCATTATGTATTAATGCAAGATATAGTCAGAATTTTTGATGGTTCCAAAGGGGATTAACACTCAGATGCTCAAAATCAACAGAAATTAGGTGCCCAGATACATCTCGAGAACGAGAGCCAACGTCACTTAAACCAATTGAAAGTGATGGGGACTACAGCCAACAAGTAACTACAGAGAACGTCTCTCCCGCATTTAAATACAGCTTAAGTCCAAACCCATCCTTACTCCGCTGGTTGAGCACAAACCCTCCCACACATTGGCATGTCAAACTCAAGGACTCGGTGGACAAGCCTTAGCTTTAATTTATCCAGACATCTCAATTTAGCCCTGGTTTGTTTGAGATCGCAATCCGTCTGGTTTTACTTCAAACTGCCATAATACATTTCAGTTTCTTAAGTATAAATGTAAATTACCAGTTGTCAAGAGCTGAATTATTGAGGTAACTCAGTGAAACAAACTTTCTCTAATAATATCACAAAGGAACACGAGATGTATCGAAAATCAAGAACTCCTTTATACGAGAAATAAAGTTGTATTCGTGCAAAATACAGGTAAAAAAAATGATGCAAATACGTGCCTAAGGAATTGTTAGTAGTAAAGAAAAAGTAGCAATAAACCCGTTCAAAATATGGTGCAAAAGTACTCTCTCTGCATAGGGTAGATGGGTCACAAACATAGAGGGGGAAACCACAAATTCCCATGCTTTCACCCAAATAGAGGCAACTGGCAGGAAGGGAGGTGCGGAGAGATTTGCACGGGTGAAGCACAGTAGCTGTATGTTAAAGTAAATGAGTGCTGGAGCAGAAAATAGTGAACTGCCTCTTCAGTCTAACTTCACTCAAAACTCAAGTAGTTTTGTCAGGCCTCAAAACCTTTCAAAAATAAAATCGAAGCATTGAGCTCATAGTATCAATTCCTTTTGTGACAAGACGAGCACACAGCACAGTCCGTTACTAGAGCCCCCAAACAAATGTTTCCATTGAATTTCGGTAGTACATAAAGCCATGGGCTGGCTTTCTCTCCAGGGGCTGAATTCCAAGACGTAAAGAAATTATCTAGGGGAAATTCAGCTCAGCTGGGGCACATAAACAGTTCTGGTAGAGAATGAGCTGTTTCTTTATACGACCAGTGTAACTTGCCTTTCTCTCTAGCATCAATTCTGACTTCTGTCTGTAAATCACGGAGCTATGCTGACGTCAGTGGAGTTACACCTTTTTGCAGCAGGGGAGTTCTGCTTGGCCTGGCAGAAGGTGGTTTTCTTCTAGAGAATATCCTCTGTTCAGCTTCTTTGGAAGCCCTGTGGGGAAACGATAAGACATCAATGCAAACTGCAGGGGGGGTTTTGTCCTTATTTTTTATATTAAAGCGTGTTTATTTGGAAAGCAGAAAATTTCCCCCAAAAGACACTGCTGTTAACCAGCACATTAAAATAGAATTTCACATAAAAAATCCAGGGATCCATATAGGCCAGACTAATTTGTTTCCCTCTGTCCTTTCATTGCGTAGATATGGGGCAATGCTGGCTTTGCGCAGGCAGCCAAATAAAAGAATAGTAACTTTCTGGTTGTTCAGCTAAGTTGCTTTGTAAGTATTGCTGCAGAAGAGCACCTGTGATTTGAAGACTATTCTAACTTGTAGTTACACTTGGACATTAAAATAATGGGGTATTAAAATTACAGCAAAAATGGGGTGACTCATTTAGTTCCCACTCAGTTTACGTAGAATTTTACATTGTAAAAACTGTAGGATGCTCAAAAATGACTACTACGGCTTCTTGGAGAAACACAGGTGGAACCATCTTCCATTGTACTGTGTATTTTCTTCATAATAACACGGCAGAATAATGAACTTATTTTGGTAGAATGTTGCTTGGTGGTTGGGGGAGTTCTGATGAAGGAGTATCATGCCATTTTTATGTTTTCTCTTTGAAGTATTATGGAACTTTTTATTGGTTTTGTCATCAGTTCATATATTGCAGTGTCGTGCAAAAGAGAACTTGCAATGAAATGTCTTGAGTGTTTCCAGACTTTCCAAAGGAAAGCTCAAACCAGAACTTTTCCAGTGTGGGACGCCCTGTCACAATCATTAGCCAGCAAATAGGACTTGAACTGTGTATATGGTTTTCAAGTTCCATATTTTCCCCGTATAATAAAGGTTGCCATACTGAGTTTGGATTCTCTTGTTGCTTCTCTTCAGGAAAGGTATCGGACCTCCCTGTACCATGTCCGTGATGGAAGGAGAACAAAATAAAGTAGGCAGCAACACATGTCCACGTGGGAAGGCAATGGGAGCAGGAAGTGTTCATTACTGTGTTATTTTTATTATTTTAAAGAGAAGAATACTTTATCTTCCAGCTGCCTTAAAACCATTATGTGCTCTTAGTCTGTATTTTTAAGCCCGTTTATTTCTGGTTGTGCCTGTTTTCACACAAACAGTAAGCGAGTAAGTGCCATTTTCATCTTGCATTTCTCATGACTATTCAACTTTTCTGCCTTTTACACTTAAATCCAACTTAATCTATGCAGAGAAACATGCTTGAAGGAAGGAATGGACTGCTGGTGAGGAAAATAGCATGTTTTATAACTTGAACTCTTGTGTCTTTGAAGGAAAAATGTTTGGACTCAAGGGACGTGTCTGCTGAAAGCTGCCTGGATGACCTTAGTCAAGATATATGACACTTCTGCTCTTCATACTTCAGTCAGTTCTCCCTTCCTGCACTTGAACTGTTGAAGTTTTTTTTGGAGTGTAAGGGTTCCTGGCCATGTGTTTGCACAGCAATGGAGCTCCAGCCCTGCCTGGCAGTGCCACAATGCACATGCTTAGCAAAGGCGAGTGGAAAAGATTGATTGTCACTGCAGGACAGTGTTGCTCTTTTTCCCTAACTTACCTTCATGCATTGCATCTAAGCACACCCAGAAATCACCACTTATCTTTAGGCACCAGGTTCTCTTTTCCCATGTGGAGCAGCAAAATGAAAACTGAGGTCTTCGTCATCAAATGTCTTTATCTTGAGTACCCGAAAAAAATTTTTTGAAAAAAATTTCCTTCTGGAGCATCCTCCTGACGGCAGTGGACCAAATTTCAGAATCCATAAAGAGACAGACTGCATTCCCCCAAACCTAGCCCCAGGCTGCAATCAACTCTGTAAGTAGCATGAATGTTTCAGGCTGGTAAGAGCCTCAAAAATTCTTTTACAACATCAACTAAGAAGTCTTCCCAGATAAATGCTATCCATTCCCCAAAACACAACTGCATCCAAGGATAGAAAAGGTTTTTTTGGTGTGACCACGACACGATGCTTTGGCATCAGAACATCCTTTCCTAAACTAAATGGGGGTCGTGCTCTTCTAGTACATATCATAAGTTTTGTTCAGTACTTGGTTCAACGGCAGGGTGGTGGGCTGTTTTTGTTGTCCAGATGCTACCATAGAAAAAAGAGATAGCGGCAGTCATTTAAAATGGAAATTATTAGAGATTAGTTTGTAAAATCTGACCACAATCTTGCCAAAAAAACCCACCCCTCAAAATCCAATTTGTTGCTCATAGATCCATGAAGACATCATTTGCATTGTAAAATAGGAATTAAAGCACAGAATTAGCGTTTACTGCTGACTTCTAATCAAGTTAAGCAAGCAATGTCTTTCAAGGCTACTTGTCACTTCTTCAGTCAGCAGGATCAAAGCTAAGGCGTATTTTGCTAAAATGCAGTGAACCTCTTATTGGAATGGGACTGTGTTCTGAAACGGCACAAGTTGTTTTGAAATGGTGTAGGACCCTCCTGACCCAGTCTGTTCTGGCACCAGATTGTCCACTTACTGGAGCCCAGTCCTAATAGGCTGTAGGATGATGTGGAAGCCTCCTGACTCATCACCTTTCTCCCACTTCTGGCAGCTGAGTCAAAGCTAGATCCGAACATTGAATTGATGGTAAGGGCAACTCCAGAAAATCCTATACGCCTTGCTGCAAACACGAGAGAAGACAGATAAATCACAGCCGATAAATAATTGACTCCTTGTTTAGATTAGTTGTGGGGAGGCTGGATCCAGCCTCTCAATAGCACTGCAGTTCAAGAATTCGTTCGCTCTCTTTGTTGAAATCAGTGGCTGAGAATACAGAACCGAATCCACCGCAGTGACTAGAGGAAGAGCTTGGAAACTGAACTAAACCTCCTTCCCAGGGTGACTTTCCTACAGTTATTTGGTGACTTGGCTTTCCTTGTATGCTCTATGTGAAAGCAAAATCCTTATAATCTCATTCTGAACTATTCTTCTTGATGTATCCCAAGGCCCAAGTCAGGTAAAATGAGGCCAAAAATCCCCATCGGTCCCAGATGTGTTTTCATTCCCACACTAAAGAAAGCTCAGTCTATTTCCTGGTGCACTTTCTGCTTCTACTCAGTGTGGCCGAAAATCAAATCGGTCACTTTACTCCACCACAAGTATGTGATCTGGTTACAGCATTGGCTCATATTTACTTTAGCAAGCAAATCACAGGGACACTCTAATCCTTTAGTGCTTCCATCAACATTTTTCATGTCAGAGAAAAAATGAGTCTACAGACTTTTTAAATGGGTAAATATACATAGTGCACAATATGTGCTGTTCCAAAAGGTTGAGAGCCATATGACTGACAGATAATACTGTTCTTTTCCTGTTCCAGTTCTGTACTATGAACAACTAAATAAATGTTTGAAAGAGAAGTATTCCTGGTTTTAATGCAGCAGCACAGAGTCACCCCAGTCTGTTAAACTTAACTTTCTGCTTGTACCTAGGCTGCCTTCGTCCAGCGAAGCACTTACACTTGTGTTTGACTTTGACTTCCAAACACTTCAGGTCTACTTTATATCTGAATATTTGCCAAAATTACAGGCCAAATGGGATGATCATCAGAAGGGAACCATGCTCTCCTTTTTCATTTGCAGAGAACAGCTTGCTAGACATGGAGGAGAGCATCTTTTTCCTTTAAGAATATTGGGCATTAAGGAAAGAATCCTGGTCAAAATCAGGAGAAGAAAATGAAATCTGAATGACGCTAGGGAAAAATAATACAGATCAATCAAAGCATGATTGCCTTTTTAAATGTATTTAACTATACTTACCTTACAACCCCAAAAGAAATACCACTTTGGTTTTTCATTTCATAATAAAATAGTGAGGTAATGTAGATTTTTTTTTTCTGACAAAATTTAGAAATAAGAAATTTAGCAAAAGCTCCTGTCATTTTGGCAGAGATTTGTGTGCATAATAAATAATTTTTCTTTCTCAGAATCTTGTGCTGAAAATTTCTAGACAATGACTTTTGTTTTGCAAATACAGAGGAAAGCATTTGCTATGCACTGATGGGAATTTCTGCCTTTTCTTCTATTTTTCTTCCTGTAATGCGTGTCTGCTGATGAAGAACAAACTGAAATCTGTTTTTGCTACAGTGCACACTCACAATTAGAAAATAAAGCTTGTTTTGGGAAACTGAAGAAGCAGACTGCCTTCAATAAAGTTACTAGTTGTGCCACAAATATCAAATAGAAATTCATCCCACTTAATTTAATGCAGATGAAATATTGTCTTCCTAAAGCCATGCAGCATTTTTATCGCTGCACACTCTTCTCTTTCTTCTGTCCTTTTGGTCATTCGAAACCATTAAGAATGAGCCAAAGATGCCTCTAGTCCCTTACCTTTCCTCAAAGTCATCAAATTAGCTTAAAAATGGAGGCAGTAATAGCTGGCTCAGCGTTACTTGTGTATCTGGTTTTTATTCAGCAGTAATGTTGCCCTTCTCTGTGGCAAACTCTTGCCAGCCTTACTAATGCTGTAATTGATTTAATTCTGTAGGAAGCCAAATTGTCTTCAGGAACACTTCGAAAGAGTCTGCTACTCCTTGCCCTGAGCTGATAGTCACGTCCGGGACCACAAATTCCCCAAGGGAAGAAAGCTAGCAGAAAATGTCAGTAAAAACTAAATAGCATCTTTTCCACCTTGTGCTTCTGGAGTGGTTTCTTTATACCTGTATCCATTGGGAGAGAGGAGATTTATTATAAAACAGGCAGTCTTCCCTGGCCACGCGGGGAAAGCATCGCAGCACCCCAGAATAAGGTAGAAATTTATACAATAAATATTCTGTACAGGAGCAGGCTGAGCTGGGATAGCTTGTGAAGACCAAAGCTTAAGCTGGATTGTGGGTACCTCCACAGGAAGTATTTTCTTAGTCAAAATTTGGTACAATGATGGGTATGATACACACAGCTGATGCCCAGTTGAAAACAGCTGGTAGCAATATGTTTGCAGAACCCAATAACATCTCTCTCGTGGGCCAGATGCTGCCATCATGATCTCTCCTGTGAGCTCCATGGAATGAGCTTTGTTGATACTTGTGTGATTGCTGCTGGATCTGGGCCCATGAAAGGCATACTGGATGTAGTTAGCGAAGGGGCTGGTTGGACATTTTCTCATGAAATGGGTTTCCGTTGGAAAATGTCAGCTTCTCAAAAACCTAAACTTTTCGTGGGAACACATGTACCACATGCAACAAAAATGATATTCCTGGTCACAGTGGGAAAAAGGGGAAACAGAAAAACACAGAAAGGAGGGGGAAAAATTCTTCACTAACCCAAAATTAGAAGTATGAGTGCTAATGATATTTACATGAGATGCTCAAGTCCCGTTCCAGTAGTTATTTCAATGCAAAGAGAAATAACTGATAGGATGGTGTACTTTCAGTATTTAACAGATGCGAGATGAGCCTCTAGTCCTTGATCAAATCAAGAAAACAAGTTTTCTCTTGATTATATTAATGTTTCTCTATCATCTTCTCCTCATTGCACATTTTTTTCCACAAGCCTATCAAACTGCTCTCTTCACCTCTTTCTGCATAGGTTTAGCCAGGCATGAAGTGGTAACAGTAGTGCTGGTATGTATTTTTTGAGCTTAATTAATGGTCATAAGAAACTTCAAAATTCTTGACAAGATTTTCTTTTTAGCGCAAGTAAATATTATTGTCTTGTTCAGACTAGAGCCTGAAACGCAGGATAAATTTGCGAAAGGCATATCATGTTGTTGCCCATTAATAGCAAAGTCATTGCAGACCTGAGTTTTAGCAGATAATGCTGTTGTGAAGGTGGAACACGATACAACTGAGCACTTGGTCAGTGATTTCGAAGACTAAGCAACTTTTAAGAGTAGAAAACCCTCTGTGTTCTAGCTCATCCCCTTCATGCACCTTTTAGCGAAAGCTGGCTCCCCTGCTTATTTAGGAGTCAGGAGAGGAATTAGCACGTTAGAGACAAAGGGGAAAAAAAACCCAAACTGAGTAACAGGTGCTGTCACCCACAGTGCTTCAACTTTCTTGTAAAGTCCTAGCTCTCAACTCTGTATATGGTTTGATCAAACTTGAATTATATATGACAAAACCCCACTTAAGATTTTCCAAGTAGCCTAAGGATGTAAATTGGTTTACACTGGCTTCCATGAATTAACTGGATGCTTAATGCCCAGGGCCACAAAGGTACATAGGAACATAATTCCCATCTAGGTGTTTAACTCCTAAAATCGGTAGACTTTGTATCTTTAAATACTTGCATGTTTAGACTTAACTTCCTCAGTCTTGAATAATCCTTACATAAAATATTAGATGATTTGGTTACAACACATGCAATGTGGAGTAGGAATGAAAAGAACACAGACATATGTACAAAAACATCCACACGTAACCACCTGCAGCCATTAATTTCAGAGGACAACAAGGCTTAAATTGCCTGAAACAAGGGCTCCCCTTAGCGAGGTGAGGATGCCCGCGTCAGCTGCATATCTAGGAGATGGAATGAGCAATTTCAGAGACGTATTTAAGTTACTAGATATTGTATAACGCCAAACCCAAACTGTTCTGAGGAGTACTCGAGCTCAGAGAAGGCCATCTGGTGGCAGAGCTCTCCAGGGTTTTAAAAAGAGCCTCCTTTGCAGACACAGTTCCTTACGTATTCACATGCTGATTAACCATCTGATTTGTTAGGCATTTAATTCTGACAGCTGCTTTGCAAAATTTAAGTGTGTGCGTTAAGCACTCATAAAAACACTTATGGACATTATTGTACATCGTACGCTGTATGTGCCAGGCAAAAAATTAACATAACTGGATTGTTATTGTCTCCAAGCAAAAAGTATTATTAGCACAACTGGAACATCTCCAATTCTCTAGCCAATCATGCTCAGTTCACACTGCTAATAGGATCTTGCTCATTTTAGAATCCAGAAGCAAGACATATCACCAAGATGAGAGCATACACGTAGAGCTAAATGCTGAGAGAATGGCTTAGCTATATAAATGCCAGATCAAACCCTTACCATCCCAGCAGGATTTGCTAGGAAGTCTTCATCGTTCCTGGGTAGACATAACAGAATAACAGCAGTAACCAAGGCTGTCTTGATGATGGTCTCCATCTCAAAATGCATTTTTGTGAAGTCTCTCACTATAAGCAAGATTTCATCAGTTCTTTCTTGTAAAGCATGGGCTTACTTTCCCAGAGCCCATTGGAGCAGTTCATAAACTACAGACTGGCTTTGTAACATCATTGCTGTCTGCTCGTGCTTTCATGGCCTCTTGTGGGATCCGGCAGTGAGGGAGAACATCGTTCATGGCAGTGAGCAAAGCCACGCGCTTGTCACACGCTTCTGAGCCGCTCGGCTCCATGCATCTTCTATGTGGTCACACCTGAGAATCCTGTTAGAAGATTTCAGAGCGCAACATCTCTGGCTGTGGAGCTGTACGTCCTCGTGCAATCCTGGAAATTCCCCCAAATCTACGTGTCTGGTACTACTGAAAAGCGTGGTCTACGCCACTTTTCATTCCTAACAGCCAGAGGCCAGGTGGGCTTGGGGTCAGATGTCCTTTAGTTTGGTGCATATGAGCGAGGATATTTCAGTGTGTGAGGCACTCAAACAGTTTTGTCTGCAGCTGAAGAATCAGTCTCAAAAAGCCTTTCCTCTTCAGTCAAAGACGGCAAGGTCAGAACACAGTTCATTGCAATCTTTCAGACAACAGAGGTCAAAAAATAATGCTGGCGATGATAGTTAACAGCAGCGCTTGCATTGCAGTCACAACTCATTAGTTTGCTGTCGCATCTGGGTCCACGCAATATTGTTCATAGCTTTTCACTGTCTCGAGCTGTCATAAACTGGTAGTATGTATTACAGGAAGATATATTAATGGGATAAACAGCGGGAATTTGAGCGTTGTGTAGAAATTCAGAGAGAGAGGATCAATACCACTTTTAACAAACAGCTTTTTTTATGATATTGGTCTGCTTTTCCTTCTTTCCCTCCTTCTCTTCTGCTGTCGGTCTCAGCAATTGTACTGGACAGTAAACCTGTGCTGGAGGATGATACGGAGAGTTCTTTTATCACACAGCAGAGCAATAATCAGGATTAAGGCACTGCTGTCTCCAAATGCCGACTGAAAATAGTATCAATGGCCACCACACCAATACCCTTTCTTCTTTTAAGCAACCTCCAATATCTTTCCTTCTTTTTCAGCCTCCAAAAAGGCTGCATGGTTTTCTTCATTAGCAGCCTCTAAATTTCTTTGATTTCTTTCCTCCCTGAGTGGTATGATGAGGAATCTTGTCACAGCGTTCTTTTCCTTACTTTTTGCTATGACCTAGCAGTAAACAAGTCATGCCATCAAATGTGCAAATGCTTTAGACAAAATATTAATTAATATTGCACTGTTCCTGAAAGTCAGTTAAAATATCAGCGAGGAAAACAGTGGCCAGCAGATTATGGTTATCTAAAAGGAATTTCAGGAACATTTTGAAGGTACTAATCTTGGGAATATTGGACTCGCTCTCATTTTCTCGGATTGAATCACACAGTAGAAAATCACATGTCAATCAGCAAACAACAACACTAGTGCAGTTACAGTACACCAGGAGGATAATAAAATGTGGTTAATAAAATATAGTTCAGAGATGAGCATAATTATAATTCAAAAGACAAAATTCTCCACTCTTACTGACTGTTATTTATAAAGAGCCAAACCGTAAGACTGCGTTTCAATTATCCCTCAGTGCCAACGAGATAGGAAATACATGAGACTTTATCTTAGGCATGCAGAGTAACAGCATCATCCATCCCACCGAAATTCCTGCTGCAAAAGCTGAGCCAGACAGTGAACGGTGCACAGCCTGATGTACGAGGCTGGCAGGGGAGCTAACCTGGAGTTTGGGAAACAGCAGGGTGAGGTGTTCCTGGCCATTCCTCTGTGACTACTACATGTGTCTAGGATGTTTTGGCTCTCATTCTCCCAGATTTAGCTGGGTTGAGGGCAGTAAGGTGAGAAGTTATGCTTTATCAGGTTAAAAATATCTGTCTCGACCGCTTCAATGAAACATCAGTGTGTTCATTCCAGGGAAGACCGTACATCACAAGATACATGCCTAGTTAGCTACTCCTAAATACGTGTTTGATTCTAAGCCTAGAAATGGTTTATATTATTAAGAAGTCTAATAGTAATTTTCTTTCCACCTGTGGCTAATATTCTGAGTGACTAACACGTAGCAGGCTGTTGAACAAAGGAAACCAAAAACTTCTGTAGAGTATCAGGAAGTTTTGCCCTCTTCCGTCACTTTAAATCCAGTACTCGGTTTTGTTTTCCCTTGTATTTTGTGGTTTCCCCAGGCTGCAAGTTAAAGCTCTGAGTCAAGCTCTCACAGAATTTCAATGAGACCTGGGACAGGAAGGATTTGGGAATTCAGTTCTTAAGGTAGCAGGTGCCTTCAGCTAAAGGTCTGGGCAAGCTGGAACAGAAGCCGGTTTGTTCACAGAGCTGATACATGCGGGCACAAAGCTGCCGTTAGGCAAATGCTCCCACCTTCGCAGACAGCCATACTAAGTGGTCCCATCCTACTGAAGTCCGTGGGAATTTTGCCATGGACTTCTGTGAAGTCATGTTTCTTCTCCACTGCACTCTGGTGCTTAATCATGGGCCCTCTTCTGCATAAAAAGTTCACTCAATCCATTAGCTTTCTATAGACTTTTTATTTAATATAACAAATGCAGCCAAATATTTATGATGATTTTGCAATGGTAATTGCATAGACTGCTCCTCTGTGGCTGAGGAGTAGTCTGCCAAAACATCATTATTGTTAATTAACCAAGTCTGGTTTGAGCCAGCTTCTTCTCCCACTGAAATCAATTGCGCACTTTCAATGAATTCAGGTTCTTTAGAATTTGGCCTCCTTTACTGCTAAACTCTGTATTTCTTTTGTTTTATTAGGCAAGGTAGCCTTTCCAGCAACTCCTAAGATTTCTGCTTTATTTTAGCAAGTTTCATTGGATCAGCGGCAAAAGTCTGAGGGTAAGCTCAGTAAAGCAGGATGGAGTTACTTTTGTGTATCAGATCTAAGGGGTTTCCGTAATGAACCAGCCAGAATAGAGGGGTTTTTTTCCCATTTTGAACTTGCTAAGGAAAGATGCCGCTATTAAAAAGGGTGGAATATGCTACACACTTGGGCACCGCTCAGTAAAAGAGTTAGGTCTGTTCCTGAATTGGTAGAGACTTTGAGATATAAATATCAATGCTTGGAGGCTTTTGAGCTATTACTGACTGCTGGTCAAATGCTCTCGGTGTCACTGCTAAAGAATTTTATTTGTCTTGTGAGTGCCACACTGTACCTCGTTTGTAGACAATCAGAGCATTTCCAGTCTCAAAATTCTGCCAACACAGCTCTTCTTCACACGTATTAGAACAGTACAAATGGAAAAAGAGATAAATGAGGAAATCATAGATTTGTTTGAAAATGTTTTCACTATAAATATTAAGCACCCTAGTTTAGAATACAGTTGTTAAAAGGATATGAGAAAATCTAGGAGGACGCTGTGTTTTGTGCTTCTGAGCTGTTTTCTGGCATGGGGTGGCATCTGGTCAGGCCACGCAGAACCTGTCACAGCAGCTGATCAGAAATAGATCCAAGAAAAGCCGCAGAAATCCTGTTTCTAGGTACAGACATGTTAAAATTGAAACCCAGAGGAATTCGTTTCCCACCCTTCGTGTGCTGTCTTCTCAGGGCAGACTTCACCCTTCATGCAGAAAAGGCAAGTCCAAGGACTCACTTGAAGAGTAAAACCCAGAGCACTTCTCCTGGTCTTTAGTGGTGAATTTAACGTGCAGCAGGTAGTCAGGATCTTCCCAAGTGCCACGAGAAGCAAGCCAGTACGCTGCCCAAACCTGCCGCAGCTAGAATGTGTACCGCAGGGAAAGGCGAAAGGAGCAGCAGTGCTCGGTTCTGGAAATCCTGTTACTGGGGGAAAACTGTCTTTTCCTAAGGTCTTGAGCTTTCAACTTCAATTGACTATTTGTTTTGTTTATTTTAAAAACAAACAAACAAGCCCTTCTTATTATACTACAGAATGTTTATTTCTCAAAATGCTTGCTTCTTTTTCCTCAATCCCCCTAAATGGCCTTGGAGATCTTTTGTGATGAGGCATAAAATAGTCCTCTGAAGTCCCCCAATGGGTCACGAACACTTTTTTCTCCTTCCTAGACTAGAAATAGCCACTGCATTCTAATATTTCTCTTACATGTCACTTCTCAGCTGGCTTACTAGATTATTCATCCGCTGGGGCTCTAGCATTGTAACAACCAGGCCACCACCTGTGTGCTCCCCTCCGACGTGAGAGTACAGGAACGGGAATGGTAGAAGACTCTTAGCTGCGTTTGGATGGTTTTGTACAGACTGAAGGTTCCTCTCCTGTTCTACATCTACTTCTGAATCACCCAGTTATATGGTTTAAGCCATCCGACCTAGTTTTATTTTTGTTTTTAATACTGGCTATCCTTTTTCAGCTCTTTATGTTCTTTTACTTCCCCTAAATCTGCTAATAGCTTTTTCCTACAAACAACAGTGATGAAGTTTCCAAGAGCAGCCAACATCTTTATTAGCCTGGGGGGGCAGATTATGCGTCCTCCCTCTAAAGATGGATAGGAAGCAGCCTGCAGGTTAATGCTTTAATCAAAGACGGATGAGAGCACCTTGTCTTAACCCCCATCACTTGGTTCAGAGGAGGAGGCACTGGCATGTGCAAGACACCCATTTCATTTATCAGAGCTAGAGAAATTGGATTTATTTGCATTTTGGACTTACCCTGACAGTGCTAAAAATAAAATATTCTGCTGTGCAGTCAGTTTAAGAGAAGCACCTAATTTTTGGTGATGTGTAGAAGGATTCCCCTTGCAATCTTAATTGCAGGCAAGTCAGATGTGAAACCCTGCACTTGACTGGAATTAAGCACTGGGTGTAAACTACAGTGTTTGTTCAGGATATTTTTCAAAAGCAGTGTTCAAATGGTGGTGGAAAGAGACTTGATCAGACCTCATGAAAAGAGTTGGGAAGCTTTCCCTTGACTATCGTATGCTGAGAATCAAACAATATGTCTTAAAAATAATTATTGACCGTACCAGATCTGCTTCTAAAACCCTGCAGTGATGATTGTTTATAGCTCTACAGTAATTGCAGCATTACTGCAATTTTTGTGGTGGTTATGCAGTTATTTTCATTACAGTATAATCTAGAGACAACAAATTAAATCAGGGTCCATTGCTAGGTCTTATAAGAAAAACACAAGAATCCTGCCTAAGAGTTTGTAACTAAGAGGGCTTTTCAGTCTTGGCAATACACGTTATCAGTGTGGCACAGATATCTAAAGGAAGGTGAGCAGGAGACGGCTATTTACAAAGGTTTATCTAAAATGCAGTCTCAATAAGCCTGCATTTTACAGTATTTGTTTATTCCAAGTACTTTAAACCTTGCACACTAGTTAAATTTAAGAACAATGATTATCTTGGGTCCACTGGCTCTTTGCTGGCAGAAATAAGGACTTCCAGGATCTCCGAGCATCTGACGGCTATCACCTGCTCTGGTAGAAGTGGGTTATGGGTGCAAGGGTTCTTCTTTCTCCAGCCTACTGCTGTCCTGGAGCCTAGCAAAGCTGCATTAGAGAGCAATACTCTCAGATGGGACAGAGGGGTTCTTTTTCTGTAACAGATGGAAAAACGAGGGGCTTTTGGAAAACCAAGAATTTTAACCCCTTATGGACAAAGGCAGGAGATTTGAGGACTAAAAGATACGAAGCTGAGTAAGTGTAAAGGATGTTAATACAAGAAGATACTTTGCTTCATGTTGATGGAAGAAACAGGCTGTGGTTTAGCACACTGACACTGATTTATTCCTTACCTCATTTCATTGACACGTATATAATTACAGAAATTGCTCTTGCAGGCAGGGAAGAGATTTCTCACTGTCAGGGCTGAACAGATTGGCTCCATCACTGTCAATGAAATTGTTTCATTAATGTAACCATGTGAATATTTTTCACAACCTACCGCTAGTTCAATAGGGGTAAGTTAGGACCAGGAGTGCTGGTAAGCGGGTAGTCTGTGCTTCCCTTACACCATTCTGTCACCCTCTAGTGACTGAAATCTTTGAGACGGTACAAACTAACAGCTCGATCTTTAACTGCAAACAAAGGCTTGTTTTTTAAATTAAAACATCCAAGGTTAAATCCCTGCTACAAAAAAAACTACTGCACAGAGACATAGGAACAGCAGACCTCTTCCCGCATAAGTAATAGGGTTGTCAGGTGCCTTGTATTCACAGTTCCCAAGGAATTCAAGGGTCCTATTGCTCAAATTACCTGGAATTGAACAGGAAAATCTATCACAGGGGAAAAATACTGCATTGGTAGATGGACATGTGGCTTAAACATGTCCCGGGTATGCTTTTCTCCGTCCTCTGCATGCATGACAAGGACAAATCATGTAATCACCGTTCCCTTCCGTTGTCCAGCTGTTTAGGATGGAAAAGGCTACACACCTTGAGCACTGAGCAAGCCGCTCGTGGGGAGCAAGCGGGTCTGTTGTAGTTCCCTTATCTCTTTTGAAATGATTGTGTAGAGGCTTTGGTTTTCAGGAATGTAGCTGCTTTGAAGCTATATATTCGTAACCTGTTCCTTGACTAAGCCAGCCCTGGCAATCGGCTGGTCACAGACCATTTACTGCAGCCATTGCTTTAAGGCCTCACTATTCGTCTCACATACTTCAGCTCAGAGATCTTCGTGGATTGTTTCTTCTGCCTGGATGACCCACGCCCTCACGATGACATTAGCATGATGTAGAAACACATTCTATATTTAGCAGTCTCTCTTTCTTTTTCCTTTTTACCGTCTTTCTTGGCAAAACGCTTTTGTGCAAATATGTTTGGGAAGCGAACAAAGGCTACTACCAGTGCCATCCAGCATACTGGCATTTTTCTCTGTCAGTTGTTGCTAATGGATTAATTTTCTTCAGCATTCGTGTTGCTAAGCATTCCTATCACCACTAGGCTCCCCAAACCAGCACGCACTTAGGCACCACAGGTTGAAACAGAGGTGTTAGGCATATACAGGGAAAAATCACTAAAACTAAAAACACAAACAGAGATATATGGAACCTGGGGGTGCGTACTTGCAAAAGAGAGGGGTCATCAGAGGTGTTTAATGCCTTGAGATGAACAGGAATTAGGCACCTCATATCCCGAGGTGCTCGACAAAATCCCTGTTGATCTGTATCTTTAAAAGCCTCCACCTCCCTATTGCCAGTTAAGCACCTAAACATAAAGCAGACTTCTGGCACACAGTGCTCCTGGTTGCCCCCCCCTTGGCATGCTGCTCCTCCTTGGGAAGGAGATCTGCTTTCCACTCTGTCCCCTGCCGGTCACCCCCTCCCCTTGGAGAGAAAACGCTCTTCCCACAGCACCGCCACTCCAGCTGTTCCGTGCCTCCACCGTCAAGTGCATCTGAGTATTTAAAACACAACACAAAATCGGGTTTAAAGTGCGGCTATACAATCAGGTGAATCAACGCAACCAAAAGGGTGTTATGGACATGGCAATAATCGCGCAACCGGGAACAGGGGAATCTGCAAATATATTTGCCACAGAAGGAAAAGAAACGCGCAACCAGAGTCCTACAGTCTTAGAGGTGCTTTGCACCCATCAGGTCGAGCTCTTTTGAAATAAACATCCTCTTATATTTATACAGCACCTCTGATCCAGAGAACAGAAAGTGCAAGGAATTACTATTAAATCTTATATTCCAATGCCAAGGCATTCCTAGATTGTACCAAATTATTTTCACATTTCAGTAATTTATTGAAGAAGTTAATTCTTGAGGATTTTACTGTCAAGCAGCCAGCAGGACTCATAATTAACCTACGGTTCCCTTGATGCCAAAACAGCCAGGGGGATGGGGGGATTACATATACTTTGCCTCTTGTTTTATGGTAAATAATGTAGCTCACATCCTTGTAAGCACTTAGACAGATCTGGCCGAGTAACGTAATATTCTGGAAAGCCAAGGAAAGGTCTGACTACAAAGGCACTGCAGCTTTGCTCTATCAGAAAAGGGAGCATGAAATTGTTAAAATACCCTACAAAGCACAAAAATAGAAACAGTGAAGTTTGCCCATGGTCTCTTGGCTCCAGCGAGCATCCTGTGATGCCAAAGACTTGTCATCAGAACCACCAGCAGAACATGGGAAGAGCACGCTGCTCCCTTGCTCTTGCTGCTGCTCAAACCCCCGCTGTTTGTGTCACTAACTTCTCCTGGGAATTTCTACAGATAAGAAATGCCTTCATGCTGCTGACACAGAGTTCATGAAAGTAAACTAAAATACCTGTTGGTGATATAAAGAGTAGATTTCCTCCACATGGGAAATTACACGCCAGTGAGTATTCTTTTTAAGAATCACAGATAAGTATGGTTAAATAATTCAAAAAGGGATTAGTAAATATTTTCAGTTCTCTGTTGTTCATGGACTCACTGGAACTAGTGCCTGAAAGCACTGGGACAACTGCTAGATAGTTTATTTTCCTTGTTCCCTTTATGCTTTGCTTTTTGTGAGAATATTTGCACAACCCCCAGCTGAAGTGGACTTTGACACCAAAGTTTATTTTTCCAGTTTCATCATTTGTCACCGATGCCTTGATTTAGTTCTTATTCTACAACAGCGTAATTATCAAAACTCTACTGCAGTCAATGAATTTACATCAACGCAACACCAGTAGAACTGAGCTCAGAAGTGTATTTTGAGGACCTCACATAGCAATTGCTGAAGTCAATGGGAAAAGATGTTTGTTAGCTTTGGCATGTTTCAGGTCAGACTTGAAAAAGCAAATTAGGCCTGCCTGGAAGGGGGGTTGGAAGGGGCTAGAGAAGCAATACGCTGTAGTCTGAGGCAGAACAAAATGGGAAATTAAATAAGAATGGATAAGTGACCTTTGTTGGAGGGAGTAGGGAAAAAAGAGGTGACTTATTTTCCTGTCTGTTTGAATGTGCTGCATCTCTCCATGCAGCCCTTCCAATTCTTACATTAAAACTTTTTAAGCCACTGTACAATGAAGAGGGTCTGGCTCTCATGCTGGCAGTATTAAAGAACAGTAAAGTGCATTTATGTTTTCTTAAACCTCTTCCTACTAAAAAGGCTTTGGTGTAACACAAATCTCTCTTCAATAGCTCTCTCTTCTGCTCTTTCAAATAAAGATCTATTCCATTCTTTCATCTCATACAGTCCCCAGCCATAGACTCTTAGCTTTATTTCATTCAAAGCTATTCTGCTTGGGGGGTTGAGAGAAACAGAGTGTGAGGAACTCTGAGAAGAGTTTACAACTTAGATATATTAATGGGTCATGCTGCGATGTAGATTGTGAACTATTAGGGACTAAAATAGCTCCTATGATTACCTTTTGTGATGCCTTGAAGTCACTTTTTCATAAACGTATGCCTCCTCAAATACTATTGGAATAGATTACTGCTGGTTCTCTCTTACTGTCTGTAAAGTTTGCATTTTTTGCAGAGAGAAGAGCTTCCATTTTTTTCCTTTGCAGCTTGAAGGATATCTCAACATTTAAGTCTGTAGATAAATGATTCCATTTTCAAGTTCAGTCTTCCTGCATTTAATCCATGACTCTTAAAAGATGACAGAAATCTCTTAGACTCATGCCAAAGTGCAGAGGCAGAAGAATGAAGTGAGATAACCAATTAGTTTTAAACCTTCTAATGGATTTCTCAAGTTTCATCTAGTTGACAATTTCTTCTAAATAACAAGACAAATTTCCCTGCCAATTTTCTGTATGAGGCAGTGCATTTTCCAGACACTGCAGTTCCCAAAGATCAACAGGAATAAATGCAAATTAATTGGTTCTATTATTATTCTTGAAATGGGCTTCCTACATCTCTAGAATAGGACGAGCTGTAGGATGTCTCAGAGATGATTAAAGCATCTTCATATGTTTACATTAGGCTTGCCAAATAATTTGTAGAGGAGAAGAAATGTCGCATATGCCTTGGGAGGGATGGAATAGTTAATTTACATATTCTTAAAGAGCTGTATAGAGATACAGATGGAAATGGTTGAGTTGCATCAGCTGTTTTTCCCACATTTACACATACTGCTAAAAATACATAGAAAAAAAGAGGGTGTAACTCCTAGTACTGCAGACTGTCCTAAAGAGTGGACAATATAATGGGAATCTGCCTTAACTTCTCTCTTCTTCTTTCTTGCCCGTTTTAGGTTGCAGTCTTGCCAGAGCAAGGTCCTTATCATTTGTTTTTAAAATATCTAATGCAGAGACAGTACATCTCAGACAATGGTATATTGCGAATCTCTACTGGTCACGGTCCTGTCAAGACTGCCTCTCTCTAAGAAGTCTTTCTGTTCTTCATCTCATACCGCAAGACAACTATAGCTCTCTGGCCACACACTGGAAGGGTGAGTACCACCTATTTTAGAACTGCGTGCTTGTGGGACCATACAACCCCTACGAAGACAGCAGCAAGCTTTGGATGAGGCTTTGAATATTTAGCACCAAAAGCCAGCCTACCTAGATTTAAAGAGAACAACATATATCGTCATAAGGGACAGTTAACCTGGAGGCAATGTGTCCCATTTGCGTCCCACTCTAATTACAGCAGATGTCTCTTCGCCTCTAAAGAAAACCTCTTTGTTGGTTTTGCATGCTCTTAGGGTGACAGGGTTTGTTCTGTGAAAGCTCAGAGGATATGAATCATTTGGTCTCTACAGCTTGTGGCTCCGCTAGTTTATTAGAATCTAACCCTCGCAGGTCACACTTCTAATCTAGTACAACCAGCTGTTCACAGTGTGGTATGAGCTGATCAATATTGAGTGACCCGGCAGAGCTGTGGGCATTCAGTACTTTACACAGTGGTTGGGAGCGCCTGCTGGTCCCACACGCGCCATTGTGAGAGCTCCGTCTATAAATAATACAGAAAAGCATTGTTACGTCTCATTGTTAGCAGCAGCAGCAAAATAAATGAACAGCTCCATCTGGGTTTTAGCATCTTCTCATATAATCAGGAGAGCTGGGAGGTCCCAGAGTACTCCAGAGGATCCTGAGGAGCAACACGCTGCGGAAATTAAAATGTGGCACTGGGGGTGGAAGTTGAATTTCCTTCCTGCTTTCCTGCAGAAGGCCTGTGGTTGTACACAAGTTTCTGAGCTATTTCCCCATCTGCAGCAAGCTACCTGCTTCACCAGTCAACCACCAGCCTCTGTCATTTCTGTTATTAACGGCTGATAATCCCTTCTTATGCGCGCAGCTTCACAGACCTCTTGCACTGCGCGGTGTTTACCAGCCTATAACAAAGCAACGTTGATGTATGTACTTGTTCTCAACTTTGCAAGAGGAATTCATTGTGGGATCAAGGCACGTATTTTTAAATGAGATCAAAATGCGATGTTTAGATCAATATTTTTCAGTGGATGAAATAAAACTTTTGTTATTTTTATTTACATTGTATATGAATGAGTATATAGCTTGCAATTAAGTGAATTATCAAGAAGAGGGGTTTTTTTGCACTTACAATTTAAAATGACCAATGATGTAGAATTATAGTCGCCTAACTGATTTGCTTTAATTTTAAAGAAGTCCACATACACACACCAATGGAGGACAATTATTCAAATGCAATCATAAGTCCTAAGAATAAAATAAAGGCTCACCCACGTGCAAGCAGCAATTAAATAGAAGAGAATACCACTACATTTCTCAGAAATATTGAAAAACTTTTGTTAAAGGTCAAATCATTTGCTAAAGACTTCTCTTATGATTAAATTTGAAAGAATTTAAATGTTTGCTTTATGATCTTTACTTTCAACCTTTCACTGAGTGCAAATAATTGCACTAGGCTGAACAATTTACATCTGCTTTCAGATATACTTACTTTGCAGTTACTAATAGTGCAGCACTATATGATACCATACCGTATTGCTGGCGTTTCGAAGCATATTTTCATTTAACTAACTATATTATTTGGTGAAGCATGTTTTTACTGGAAACTAAGTTTATAACTTATTCACCTATGCCAGATTTATAGATAGGACTGGAAATTCACACGCAGATGTTGTAAAGATGCTAGCACGGGAACTAAAAACTTTCTAAATACTTTCCAGGAGCAGTAGCCAGTAACGGAAGAGCTGTCTTTATTCCAAGCATAGATTGGAACTACTCATGTGAGTAGGATAGGCTAAGAAATAGCTTATTTTTACTAGGTGAACACCACTAGGATGGCATCATCACCCAGGCTCTGTCCTGTGACACACAGGAGACACACTTCAGGCGCAAGCTTGGTAAAACCTGCAAGTACCTGCCAGTTTTGACTTCGCTTTGAATGTGGCTGGAGGAATTGGATGATCTGCTGACTCATATAATATTGAAGCAAAGGTTTGGAAAGAACGGAAGAAAATACTTGTTGGTTTCCTACGGTATCTCCACTTTTCTTGCTAGGGAATCAGACTCAAATTGAATGCCAGTCGTTAACAAAATCTATACTCTCTTATCTGATGCTTCAGGCAAGACCATTATATCCAACTAATTAGCCAAAAGAACACGAGGCCAACAAACTTCCTTAAGAAATTGGCATTGATGTTGCAAACTAGCTCAACAGAATTAGCAAAACAAGAAGGCATCCAGCTATCCTTCTCAAAAATCTTTGTGTTACTGGAAGCTCTTTTTCTAGCACAATAAACAAGAAGATCAGTGCGTCTTCCTACTCAGATAATGGATATACAAATTCAAAAAATCATTTCACGGAGGACGAACAGCCAACTTATTTGTAGCTGTGCTATCATAAATACGTTGTAAGATGTGAATCGAAATGGGGAGATAAACAAATAAAAGCTTGGGCTGCTGTATTTGTTGCTTCTTCCACAGTCTTTTGCATGAATTTGGGAGCACCCTGCAATGAACCTGCAGGATTCTGTTTCAGTGGCCAGTAAATATTTACCTCGGTAAAGGGCAAAGTTAATGCAGCGTGTTTCAGGTTGGTTTCTGACAGGCTTAACCTTTCGGGGGTATAATTCTGTCAGCCTATCCCTTCATCTACCTGTCCTTAAAACTCAGTGATTTTGCTAAGAGCGGGTACTTTGGGTTTCAAAAATATCCTGCCCCTAACTATAACCATTTTGCAGATACAACTATACTTAAAGCCTGCCTTAAGGTAGAATTAAATAGTGGATTCTGGCTTGTCCGCCCTTTGACCTTTTCCTTCATAACAACAGTTTCTTCCACAGATCGGAGAATAAGACACTCAAATCCTACTTAACAAGAAACTCTGAGCCAGCTGTTGGCTGCTTATCACTGCCTCGGGAAATATTTTAATCAACATTAAATCTGGTGGTTTTGAAACCACCTTGTCTTAGCACTGCAATGAATTCACTTCATTGAACGGGTTTAATTATTAAAGCCCAGAGGGAGAGCTGTTCAGGGTTTTGAGTAGCCATCCAACAGTAATGTCTTTGTTTCCGAACTAATAAGGCAACAAAGGGGAAAATATCGCATAAACTAAATTCATTTCAATCTGTTACAGTTTTGGGCTGAATACAATCAATCAGCTTTGGGATCCAGGTATAAGAATCTGAGTTGTTATTTATTACTTGTCTGCCTGTTAGCCTTGTTGTCTCCATAGTTTTGTGCCTTATTTAATATCTTCCTTCTTGCTTGGTTGCTTGAGGTTCTTCACTGAGGTTTACTTTAGACTGGAATTTGGGAGTAGTAACAAAAACAGGATGATTTCTTCTGGAGTACTAAAAGACAAAAGGGATACGCCTATTGCAAGGTAATTTAAAACTCATAAGATTGTGGGATACACTTAGTTAATATTGTCTTCTGTCCTTTGTAAACCAAAACACAACCTACCTACAGTCTATTCTGCCAAAACAGGTGGCCTAGTTTAATACATATTATTAATACATATTTTGAGGTTGTCCAACCTCAAAGCTTTGATTATTAAACCTTGATAATCTTGAGTTTATCAGCATCATTTTACGCAGAGAAATACCAGCCCTCTCGTACTTGAGCGCCACTAGCTCCATTACTGCTGAAGGTTATTAGCACAGGCTGTCACAGAGCTTGGCATTTGAGATAATGGGATGATTGGGACCATGCCATGGCAGGAAGAGGCTGGAAGCAAGGCTATAAAACACCATGGCTGTGACAACGTCAGTGGAAGAGTGCAGAGGGCTAGGACCGCTGCATTTCAGCCATTAGTCCAAACTTAGTCCCTGTAGCCCTCTACCAGAGCCTTGGGTTTTATGCTGATAAACGAAATTAATTTCATCCCTATCCGATAGAAAAAAAGGCCTTAATGATACAGAACACCTTAAGCCTCTCTGTCTTATGAGCTGAACATGAGTTATTTTGTGCGATTTGAGATTTAGTTACCGATGTAGCGTAATCTGCCTTCTAGCCATAAAACCATTCACCTTGATTAATAAAATTAAGTTAGAGAAGAAAGGAGTCTGAGGCTTATGATCTAATTACGAGATCACAGATTCCTGTCACCTCCTGAAGTCACTCAGGCTAGAGGCAGTCACCAAAGGCTTCCTTCTCAGGCAATGGAGAGTTGGCTGCTTCCAGACGGAGACATCCCACCAAATGTGGAGCTGGCTGTGTCCCCAGTGCCTACAGAGGGAGTCTGGGGTGGCAGTGCTTCTAACTCAGACAGCTGAGGTCGGAGGGATCATCCCTAGGCGCAGAAGTCCTTCCTGCCTGTACGTATGTACAGGGTATGAAACCTTTACTGGCTCACGCGCAGCAATACCAAAAAAGAACAAAAGAGGATTTCTGTTGTCACAACAGCATCAAGGCAACGCAACCTATTTGTTTTAAAACGCAACAGAAAATGTCTTGGGTTTAGGTAAGTGTGCACAATGGTCTGCCAAGATAAGACTGATGTGTCATGATTTGTTAGGCTGATATAGGCTGATGACATTTAACAGTGACACATCCACCAGAAATACTCGTAAAGACGCAGTTGCCTGAAAAACAACGTCATACTTGTGTAGTCAGTGGAATGTAACTCATTAATATGTATATCATGCACCCGTAAGTCAATGCAGAGTACAGCTATTAAGATCTAAATATATTTTAGTGTGAATAGTACAAGCCGGGCCCACACTGCTCTCCGCGTTACAGAAATAGTGGTATATTACCATTTTATGTTGACAGAAGCAGGTCTGAGAGTGATGGATTGAGTTGAGTGGCCATAACTTCTAGGCTTCTCCAGAACTATTAATGAGCTCATTAATACAGTGGAATGACAGACAAAAGGCTCAAGGTGAAATACTAAAATCAATGAGTGTTGATTTGTTTTTATCAAATAGTTTTCCTTGAATTTATTAGCCTTTAGTACTGCTAAGCAAGCAAAATTATCATTTACAGAAACTGATTGCAAGCGGTGACTGGATGAGAAAATTCAGGAAGAAAATATTCCAGCCCACCACAGCCAAGCAGGCAGAAAGGTTGGATCAGATCCTCAGTACTGTGCCATGAAAGGCTTTTATTCGAACAGAAAACCTACATTGCAATATATTTGGTTATGGTGATCTTTGAAGCCATGTTTTTCTGGTCATAATGACATCTGGACCTTATAACATTATAAGACAAAGAAGAGGAAGAAGGCAATATGCCACTTGGCACTTTCTTGCCTGGATTATGAGAACTTTGCACTATTTATATATTTCAAGGGATCAGCAAATATGTTTCCATTTTATCTAGTTCTGTTATGCAGTGGGTGCAGGGTAAGGGTGGGCACAGAAGTTCTAAAGAACAATTCAAATTCAGTTTCAACAGCCACAAAACCTCAAATGTGAGAACTGGGACTTGTGAAAATCGTCTCCTCTCCTTAATACCGTTTGCTCTCCTGTCCTGGTGGTTGTGTCCCCAGAATCCCATCTCCGTGAGAAGGTTTCTATGTCCTGGAAGTGCCCAGCATCTGCAGTACTGGCAGCTCCAGGTCACAGAAATACAGCTTTGCCTTTTAAAAGAGAGATTGGTCAAGTCAGCATTAACCTTTGCAGATGTTGTGCTATTTTTCTTACTCACAGGTAAAGATTTAATAACCATTGAAAAACAAAACAAAACAAAAAAAAAGAGAGAAATTGATCTGTGGCCTTTGAAGAAGAGACCTGGTGAGACAATTAGGTTAAAATAAAACAAAAATGTTCCCATCTTTCCCATGCTTTAATTGAGGTCATAAGAGATCCCTCCCAGTCAGGAAACTGTTGTTTTTGCTTTATTATCTTCCCACAGAGTGGGAGCGATAATATAAGCTGTAGGACCTTCGATTTGTTGATAAAAATTAGAGTTCTTTGCTTTTTGTCTGTGTCTATGCGCGTATCTCTGTCTATTGATTATAAAGGCTACTAAAGTAACTAGGTCAGATATAGACATGTGCATTGCAGAGCTAGGTGCAGTGACTTAGATAAATACACTAATTAGCATTTACCTGCCTAGGAAAGAATAATTAAAGAGTGGTGCTTATTACCTTTTGTTGAAGCAAACCTTTTCCTGCGGATTTGCTGACTTAAGGTGGTAGCGCTTGGAAGCAGCACAGGAAACCAAATAATTTACAGTTCGTTACTAATTTTAAGTACATTCTATAGCGTGTCTGGTTTCTTTCCTGTGCTCCTCAACACCAGCTTGGTTGTGTAGTGAGAGAAGATCACATTTCTCCTGAGTGATTTTCAAGCCTGTAGAGCTTTGATATTGGAGGTCCTCAAATCAGTCCTGTTACTGAGGCAAATGGCAGAAGGTCTGTAAGTCTTCTATCAACTGACGTTAATACTTCATTCTCTCTGACTGTGGTTGCACCTGCTTACTGTGAGCTTAAAAATGGATGTTGCTTTGGATAAACACAACTAAATTCGTTATTCAGCTCAATGTGGTGCTGGTTTGTCTCCTAAAAAGTTCCTTGTTAAAACAGCTTAAAGAACCACATAAGAAAGGGTTAAACCACCCACCTAGACATTATCAGTAGCCTCTAAGTGCAAGAATGGATCATTTGCAATAGATTCATTTTTTTCCTGGTTCTTGCATTTAAAAAAATCTTCCTTTGTCATCTCTGATCATCACTGCTGCCTTACAACTAAATAAAGTGCTGCCTTCTTCCTTTTTGTAAAATCTCAAAAGATGTTTTTTTCTTTCTGCAGAAAGTTACTTGAATCCTCTCCTCCTCTGCAGCTGACTCATCTCCAGTTGCATGTGGTATGGAGTTTTCTGGTAAAAACAAAGAGAAAACCTAAACTTCAGCTGTATCAGAGCAGATTTTGTAGTGGACAGTTTGTTTCCCATTCAAAACAAACTCCGTTTTCTAAGGCAGAGAGAACTCCAATTACCACAAGAACATAGCACAAAATCTACAGCCTCCTAACAAAACCTGTGAGATTTATAGGTGTTATTCAGAATGCTTACACTAAATAGAATCTTTTTAGCCCCTGAGATTTTTCTGCAGTGATTACACCCACCCCTGTGAAATCTAATTGACTGTACAATATGTAAAGCGGCACAGTAGTACCTATGAGTACATGTCTGGCATTTAATACATAATTTTCCACGTCTTACTTCAGGTTACTGCCTCCTCATTTCATTTCCTTTTTCATATTATGGGACTCTAGTGTTCATGATGATGATAAAATATCTAATCCAAGAGGCTGCCAAGTGAAATTTTAATCAAAGGCCTTTCGTAGCTGAAAGACTGGCTTTGTTAAGTGATCAATATCTATTGATGGAAAGAGCTTAGAAGAAAAAATAGTTCTCTTTGCTTTCACAAAGGAAGAAGTTATTAGAAGTTATTAGAAACGTGGGCCTAGGAGTCTGGATCCAACCTGAAACAGATAGATTGACTGAAATGACCACGCAGCCGTTTTAAGACCTCTTCTAAGCTGTACTGGTAATTAGAACCTGAATGCGAACAGACTGCTGCTATCTGACACCTCGGGAAAGAAAAAGCTGCCATAATTATAATTACGTGCACCACAGAACTTGTTCTCTACCTCAAAGCCGCATTTTTTACTTAGCTATGCAATGGGCTAAAGAAAAGAGGGAGATCAGGCTAAAAGTATCTGTGGAAATCTGCCAGACACGCAGGGGTAGAACAGTGAAGAGCCCTAATTAATATGCTTGTTTGGCAGCGTACCAATTAGGATGCAAAGGCAGGCACCACCAGCAAATAGAAATCTGGAATCAGATCACAACCGAATAGGAAAGGAAGGGATGCTGAGAGCAGGAATGGGCTACGGAGGATTTTACTGCAGTTTACTGGGAGATGATTCAAAACGGATGTCCTTTCAGTCCTGAAAAAAGTGACATTTTGCAACTTAATTACACGGAAGCCGGTTCCTGACCCCTGCCCCCTTCAAGGATGCCCATTCCATAAATCCTACTGTGGAGGAAAATACAGAAAAGTACTGGTTTTGTTTTCCACCAATATCAATTCAAGTCCTTTTCTGAGTCGAGGCCTAGTTGATCGGTTAATGCATTTCAGAGCATGTAGGAAATCAATAATGGAGAAATTTTGTGGCTGTTGCTCTCTTCTGTGCCTCTCCAAGTACCCCATCCAGTCTATTTTTAAGTGGATCAGGGAAGATACAATAGCAAGATTCATACAAATTTCAAGTATGTACAGTTCCTCCTTCATCACATTTCTGATGTCATATGCACATTTACACACATTACACATACAATTAAACACTTTCCCCCTTTCTGAAGGTATTTTTATCCATTCTCCATCAACATAAATAATTCAGCATATCTTTCCTGTCCTCCTTTTAAAAATACTGACAATTCACGCTCGTGCAGCATGCTTTCACTATTTTGAGAGCTCAGGCTTTGTCTGCGTTGCTGAATGGCCATCTCCCAAACCTCATACAGGAAGGGTTTTCTTCCCCCTGGGAAAACTGTGTAAAAAAGGGTTTTGTTGGCCTTACGGTGAAGCCTCCCCTAGGCAGGGGTCTAGAACTGATAATACGGCACCACGGAAATGGGTCATTGGTCAGCATCGTGCACATGGAGCCCTCAGAGCGCCTAGAATGCAAGGCAAAACCAAAAAAGTCCCAGGAAGATTTAAAGATCTGAGACATGACCCAGCCAGACCTTCCCTTGAGAGCTCAGATAAATATTACTCGGGTTTGAAGATTTCTCTGGGAGCCCACTCTAGCAGCACAATCCAATATCCTTCTATTTCTAATATTTCGGGGCATGGCAGGAACACTTTCACCGAGAGGAAGGCTGACACACTGGTCAAGTTATTTCACAGAAGACAAAATCCCAATATTGCTGAAGCTTCATTTATGTACTTTGCCAACAAATTAACTAAAGGAAGAATCCTTAGATATAATGTACCTACTACATAAATTTGCTACAAATCAGACTGTAGGCAGAGAAGCTTCAGGTTTTCACACATCTGTTCCCCTTAATAGCAACTTTTAAAAACATGAATTTGAACCAGAGAAACAAGGAAGTGATGGGTAGTGTTGCTTTAGAAATCCACAGTAATTTTTTTTTTTTTTTTTGTAAATTACTCCTTTCTTTGCAATCAAGCCTGATCCTCCCCCCTCCCAGGATTTTCAAGACTGGATTTTTACATTTGCTCACAAAACGAAGGCTCTCCTCCTTGCCTGGGGGTAGGCTGGAAGGATCTGGCTGGAGGCAGAGCGGGTCAGCAGTCATATGAGTCTGCTCCTGTTAAGCATGGGATTTGTGAGCATTGCTGCTGCATTGCAATGAGGTTTGCTTTTGAAGAATACTCAGAAAAACCGAATTCACCCAGGGTTAAACCACAGGCTTTTCAAAACTCTCCTAGTTGCCAACTAAACAGTCCCTGATGACCCTGTGCTCTATTATCCTTTCTCACTGTCCCACATGAAGAAAAACCGAACCACTCCCTGCTCCATCCGAGGTGGGAGTCCTCAGGTTAAACGAAAGCCAGGCCAGTAACGTACGTCTGAGCTGAACGCTGGAACCAGTTATTTCCCCTTAGCTCCAAAAACAGGTAACGAGAGTTGACTGCATTTTGCTTTGACTAGCCACCCTCCCTGTGCCTGTCAGTGGAACCCCATTTTGACTTCAAGGCACCAACCACCCCATGCGGGAGCCAATCCTCGGCTAGTAGGAGTTACCCTTGTTTCACAAGCGATCTCATTGCTTGCTTTATGGTGTTTCTGGCCAAATTCAGCCCAGGCAGGAGGTCTTGTTAAGCATTTTGATCATGCGCTTTCCTGACCTTGACGTTTTGAGTCACGGGCAGTCTCCGAGTCAGATGAGTCAACGTCAGGAAATATCTTTGAATGCAGAACAAAAAATTGGGACAACCATAAACCACAGCTTTTCTAGTAAGCCAGGCTGATTCAAGTTTACTGCTGTGTCTGGCTGCTAACCAGCAAAACTGTAATTCCCAAATATACCAGTGCCCTGAGAGCATCTTCAAAGTAGCAATAAATACATGAAAATGGACGCATTACTTTTCTCTCTTATGTGCCTCATGGATATCGTTTAATCCATTTCCTACAGTGAAACCTGCATTACAAAACCAGAGGAATTCAAGGTAAATGAATGGATCCAGCCCCCGCTTGACTGCAGAGCGTTAATAATTTTGCTTAGCTCCCTGCTTAGATTGTTTTTCACCTACAGAGATATTTACTGTAATATCCAAACAGTGTTTCAAAGCAGGCAAGGAACATCCTTACAGATGAAATGCAATCTTCTAGATCACCAGGAAAGGAGGCAGACTTCCTAAGAAAGAGATTTGTAGTCAGACACACTACCTTGTTGTGGCAGGCTACGTGCCCAGGATGGCTAACATCCTAGTTGAGAATAAAGAGAAATGTCCTATTTTAGACGGTGAGATTGGCTGCCTTCGGGAGTCGTTGAACCCCTGCCTCTGGAGATGCTTTACAAACATCAGCAAAATAGAGAATAAACTGGAGGGAATAATGCTGCGAGCAGGGCTGGTGTTCTCCATCTGTGCTTTTGGTGAACAAACCAGCAGCTGTAATCTTTTTGATGATGTAGCCATCAGGATTGCTCTTTGGGCAAAAGGACTCATTTTCCTTAGGCAGCAATTTCAGGTTGCCATTTTCATCAGGCGCTTGATGGTTTGCAGCCAGTCGGGAATGCTGGCGGAGCCAGATATCTCCCTGCTGCCCACAGCCAGGCACTACAGTCCTCTGGTCACACAAACACTGTACAAGAGAACTCAGGAACCACCAGGAGCTCTAATGAATTTTTTCAAGACAAACTTTTCCTCATTTGCATCAAATAATAAAAACTCTAGTGAATCCGTAAACCTGAAAGAGCTTTCATTGTTTTTTTCCCCCCGACCCCTTGCCTTTAACACATTAGAAGTATTTTAATTATTTCTCCCCTTTCATTTTGTTCTTTTCTTAATGGAGTTACAGTGAAACTTTAGCTAACCACAAATGACCAGATATTTTAACGTTAAAGCCTTGGAATGGCCTGCCAGCTAAATGCAAGAAAATCTAACTTTGTTTAAAGCAAAGAGGTCCCCAACGCACTGCTTTGCATATACCAAGTCAGCTTACTAAAAATACAGATATTTCAGAATTACAGCTCCTTCGTCCCTTGCTCCTGGCTCTCTGCACCGTAAGCAATTCCAACCCTCAGCCTACGTGAGCTTAGCAAAACCTCCCGAGCATGGACCTTCAGGTCCACGCAGCAACCACTCCTGCGGCTGCTAGGATGTGGGCATGAAGAAGCCCATAAGATGACGGATGAGCTAAATAAAAATAACCAAGTAGTTTGGAGTATTATATTGTCAGCTTTATTACGATACTAACGCCACATGGATACCTAGTCTAGTCTTTAGGAATAGCCCTAAAGAAAGACAATTTCATCTCCGTTTTACAACCAAAGTAGAGAGCTTACTCAAAACAGAATATTGCTCTCCCCATCCCCAGCCCTGTACTTAAACCATAAATCTTTTTCTTCCTAGACTGCTATACTATTTTTTTTTATCTTGATGTCTAATAAATGCAATGTTCGTGAAATATGTTGTAGCATATGGGGAGAAATAAATACAAGCACACATCCACAGAATAAGTTTAGCAGCAAGTGTCCCTTATACCTTGCCAGTGCTCCTCAGCACTGAATTTAAATACCCTGCGTTTGGCTGTGACAGGGTCACCAGTCTGCCGGGACCAGCTGCTCTAAGTCTTGCCGAGAACCCAAAGCAGCAGTTTTATAGATGGCTGCAGACATGTGGCACCGACAACAAAGAAAAAGCCACGAGTGTAGAGCAGAAGGTTATTTGGGATGTCTGGGATCGATTCTATGCTCCCAGAAGATGTTATTTCATCTCTCTGTCTCGGGTTCCCCCCCCAGTAAATAACACCTTCCCATTTCACAGGGGCTGTTTTGCTTAATATTCAGGAGGTTCTCTCATATTGAAAAGTTGGAGCTACCTCCAGTGTTCTGATGACATATTTTACTTCCCTGTAAGGCACCAGATAGCTGAACGATGCGTGTGACTTTTAATCTTTCGAAATGCGAGCTACAATTAAGTCAGCTGTGGATGGCTACGTATTGCAGCATCAGTGCCCTGTACCTTTTAACCCCTTAAGTTGGACGCCTGCTCATAAGCCAGTGGCTTTCAAGATTTTATTCTGCCATTTAAAGGCAGAATTACTCATCAAGAGTAACCAACTATAAACATATGAGCCGTGAATGGCCAGTAACTATGTGATGAAGTTAACTCCTGTCCTGGTGCTAGAGCACAAACGGAAGGTCATAGATCAAACAACAGTACATATCTTGCTGGAGTAAAGGACCTGATTTCTATGTTTAATTAAAACAATGACACAGCAGACGTGTCCTCAATTCATTGTATCACAGAAATCTCGGGGAGTAGAGAGAAATGTGAAGAGTGACGCTTTGGTAGCAAGCGTAGGTACCCCCTTCTAGCTTCACTGGAGAGAACGGTAGGAGATATTTGGTGTGTGAAATTTGGCCATAGAAATGCACTCAAATCCCAAAGCTAGATGGCCAAAGAGACCAAATTTCAAGAGTTTTGGGGAATCAATTGTGGAGGAAAATAACCACTTGGTATAAACTGAAACATTTCCTTCATTATCGCAGAAAGTTTGGGATTTGTTTTTTTTTTTTAAACCATATCAACTACTTCACTATTTTAAATAAATTCTGCATCCAAGCAATTTGAAAGAACCAGGTTTTCCCCCATTTTGAAATTATATTCTATTCGTTTTGCTAGAATTACTCTTTTAAAATGTGTCAAACCTGGCAATTTCCACAGAAAATGTCCTTTCCAGCACAAAAGTTTGGGTCTGTGCTGTCTGTATTTTAACAGCACAGCTTAGTCTATTAAGTACTTCCCAGATGACCAGTACAGACCAGTCTGCCCTTAAGAACTCAATACTGCATGCATATCGAGTGCCAGTAAACAGGAAAAGTTTTACAGCATGAAAATAGGAATCCACTGTTTGCTCAATGAGAGAAGGCATAAAAGCTTGGGAACCATTTGAACAGTGACCTAAAGTGAAAGTTGCGGCTGTTGGTTGAAAGCATCCCTTCAGCTTGCAGGGACCAAAAAGTAAATGTTACAGCAGAAGCGCTTTGGTTTGCCTTGTATAGAAGTAAAAAGAGGATGTTTCCCAATGTGGCTGGATTTCTTGCTGGCACAGAAATGGAGGGGCTGGCAAAAAAAAAAAGCAACTAAAATCAGGTCCATCTGCTTAGAATTAGCTTCTGAGTTTATGCAATCCACTGTGCAGCAGTAATGCACAAAAGGAGAACGAGACCAGGGGAGTGTGAATTACAGCTGATCAGAACATTTTCAGCTCAATGAAATTTTGAAAGTGAATTCTCATGCAGCGATATGCTAGTTTTAACAGTTTTTGTCAAGCAGAAGCTGTTCTCCGGAGCTTTTTAAGTTGTTTGTTATTTCCGAGCAAGCTGGTGGACCTGAATTAAAGAAGAAGAGCAAGGAGAGACCTGCATGAAAACACTCATGTTTTGTAATCCTAAAGTAGATGGACTGATGTAATTCTTTTCTGGAGAAAGATTTTGCTTCTGCTCTAATGCGGGACGAAAATGAAATGTGAAAGTTCAGTGGTTATAACAAAGTGGATTTATCCTCCCCCACTTGGCTCTAATAAGGATATTTTTGGACAGAGGTCAGGACCATTTGAAGTCTTTAAAGAGAGAATTCCTGCTTCTTCTGCTATCCATTAGCAACTGCCAGGTCCCAACACAAAGCATTCAATAATTCAGATCATACTTTTTGGACAAAAGACACTGCTGGAAGCTAGCACAGGTAGTTGACAGCTTTCCTCCTGCGAGAGAGGTCACCGCACAAATGGCCATGAGGTTTCGCTGATACTGACTCACTGAAGTGTTAACTCGCTCTGGCAAGAGCCTTCTGGCTGAATTTCCCTTGATATAACATATGGATGCTGCACATCTTTCCAGTTCATCAACCGATTCCTTTCTTAAGGGCTTCCTGCTTCTCCGTGAAGTGTTTTAAAATACCCTTCATGCAGGTTTGGAACTGGCATCATGCAAAAACTCCTGTATTTTTTGCCCAGGCTTGTTTTTTTTTTTTTTAAAAAAAAAGAAAAAGACCGTGCATCATTCCAGACACTCAAATTCTGAGAGAGCTATTGCAGTTCTTGCCAGTTCTGATGACTTGAGAGTTTTGTGTTCTGCTGTGCTGTGGAGTGGGAGGAAAAAATTGCAAAGAACAACAATTCATTTCTGGGTTCTCCATCACCACAACGTTTATAGTTCAGTTTACTAAGACAGTCTCCCACATCACGCTGAACAAAAGGAGGAGAAATCCAGTTATACAGCTTTTTTCATTTAAAAGAAAATGTAGCTTTCACAACTAATTTTTAAGGTGCATTTTTACTGTGGTAGAATAAGAAGCTCCTGCAGGAAGCGATCAACCTCAGCTGATGTGAGCAAGGGAAGACTGTTCCAGCCTTCAGAGGTGGATTATTTAACATGGGTTTTTATATATTCCAAGGTAAATAACTTGGTATACACTGGGATAATAGAGTTATACTACTTGATTAACACTGGGGAATCAGCATGGTCTTCTTTTATTATCTCGAGTATTGGTTTTGCAAGGAAGTTCATCTGCAGAAAAGCATATGGTGACGTATTACTGATTCTTTACCTGATTAGCTGAGTCAGATTAAAAGATTTATATTTATTTACTTTTTTATTTTTCATTTAACTGCTCCTCCATATCTTTATTAAAAAGAGCACCGTCTGAGCCTCAGCATGCTGGAGCACTGTGAAGATAAGTTTCAGCAACAGCGTCCCCCCAGATACTGGGAACTCTATTATTCTTCTCCTGAGCAAACCAGGCTCCGGTATTAGGTATTAGGCAAGAGAGACTTTTTTTTTTTCCCTTCAGAGCCTGCTGAGCCAACAGCCAAATGAGCAGCAAAACCAGCAACACTCCCTACACATACTCACAAACCCCCACACACACTTTCTAAACCCAGATCTCTCCTGGATCATTGTTCTTTGCATGGGATTTTCCAGCCTATGAGACAAGAACTGAAATTAGTCAGCAGTTAGTCTCTTACTCTAGGTACTCAGGACTGTGAAGTACTTGCCTCTGTTGCCTAGAAACAGAGTTAGGCACCTAAAAATAAGTGATTCGACTACTTCCTCCATCTCCCCATGCCGTATTAAGTTTAGGACAAAGTTTCATTGCGAAATCCAGCACTCGAGACTGGTTTCTCTGACATTGAGTCACAGGAATTCTGTGTATTGTTTGTGTATGGAAAATGTTGGAGGGGAAAATCGTTTTGGTTTGAGTCCATTCTTCAGCATATGAAGAACATCGTGCCCCATCTTTCTGCCAAAAAGCAGCGTGCACTAGCACTCTGACGCCAGCCAGCCTGGGAAAGTCTGTGCATGTCCACTGGGGCCCGGGTTCAAGGTAAGAGAGCAGCCCAAGAAATTCACACCTTCACACACTTGGGTTCTGAAGCTCTAGGGAATGAGGATTTTCTAACACATGGATATGATTAGGAACATGTCTGCCTTTCAGTTGGTCCTCCCTAGTCACCAATGTAAACTAGGGAAACCGGTACAGCTGAACAGGTATAAAACCAGTCGGTATTTTGGTCATCTTTCCAAGAGTGATCGAGAGCAGTTCCCTACGTCAAAGTCCAGTCCTGTGTGAACACCGACAACCACGTGTCAGCTCAGAAAGGACCGCAGGACATCTCTAAATATCACTTTGCCACAGGCCAAAACCAGTTCCACGCTCTGCACTAAAACTCAGAGACTTTATTAAAAAAAAAAAAACAAAAAAAATATCTGAGGGCTATGATAAATACAATATGCCATGGGGAGATGGTAAAAGATATCAAGGAGCTACTCGCATCTTCAGTCTCTCAAATAAGATGGCGTTTATTAGGCAATAACCACCATGTAACACTAAGAATCAGTGTTTTCGATAATGGTAAATTTTGACTATCCCAAAACACAGGCAACGTAAGTGTCAGCTGGAGAACTAAGCACATAACCCAGAAGACAGCTCCTAAGGTTGGCTGTCCATTGCCAGGCATCTGAATGCGATTATAAAGCAGCGCCGCTCCTTTCGCATCGTTTACGTGACACCAGTAGGCACAAATGCACAAAGCAAATCAGATCCCATTCGGCTGCCCTAACCACAAAACACTCCATACCTCTAGATAATAACCCGTCCATACAAGTGGAATAGTCTCCCGTTCCTTTCGCATTCTTAATTGGTACTTCATATGTAGCCAGATTATTCCCTGCAAAGCATCAGCAAGAAAAGCACATATTTTCTTGTAGTTAAACTCTTCATTTCTTTGAAAACCTACTGCTTGCAGTTATACTTGGGTCTGGAGAACAATGAACAGCACAACACATCATTTCTTCTCCATTAAATGGCTTTACAGTGTAATAAACAACACATTTCTTTTTATGCTGCGTTTACCCAAATACTTTATCATTTCACATTTAAGTTATTTAGTAATTTCTACTACACTGAAAGATGCCAGAAATAAGTCTCTCCTCTTTTGAACGTTAATTCTTCGGTACATTAAAAAAATAGTTGGGGAACTTTAGCTATAACCAGCCCTGCAACCAGGTACTCCCGGAGGCTCAAACAGTGTGTAATAGATTAGGAGCAAGTTCTTTAATTCCTGTTACATCACCTTCTTCATGTAAGAATATTCCTTGCATGAACATCGAAGGGCTTCTGAGACTAATTCAATAATTTGTCCTGTCTATTTTTAACTCACTTTCTAATCCATATGGTGTTAAAAACAGCTGTAGAGAACCTTGCAAATCATGCACTTGGGTTCCTATTTTGTTATATGATTGCTGATCATATATTATCTAGAAATTCTCACTAAAAGCCCAAATTTGTGCTAAATGAGCCTAGGGGAATTTTACTATTATCCTCCTACATTAAAAATGAACAGAGTTGTAGCAAATAGCATTTTAAAAATATAAATACTTTCATTTATGGTTTTTCCTTTTTTCCCCCCAGTGCTGAACCGTGAGTATTTTAACAAACAGTAAGCAAAACTGGGTTTGATCAAAAGTTCAGCCACATTGCAGCTCGCGTTTCTGCTCTCTCCAACGTCAAGATGGAGCATTTGTGCTGGCGGCTTTCTATCTGGGCACAAGATTTGAACTCAGTTTTAGAGAATGGGGGAAAAATCTAAAAGAAAATAGTTTCTTTCCTTCTTCCGGACACAAAGATGCTCCTTCGTCACGTAGCTATTTTGAGATTTTCTTCTTTGAAAGGGTCCAAGGCACAGAAACGGTCTCCGTGCTTTGCCGTCAGGGATTCAGGATGCTTCTGACCCTTCCAGTGAGCAGGGGCAGTCATCCGCAGGCTGATGTTCCACCACCACAGCTCTCTGTGGCTGCCCTCAGCGTTACTCCAAGACCTCATTCCTCACCTGCCTCATCTCCAGGGCTCTGGAGGGCAATAAATAGCACAATCAATCCACCTCTCCTTTCCCTACAGGCTTAGGCCATATAATAGGAAAGACGTTTCTACTCCGCATACAAGTCTTCCGTGGACAGGCTCTGAGCATAAATAAAGTGTACAGTACTGATGAATTAAAGTCCTTAACATGTAAAAACATTCTGCTTTGCAAATCTAATTACCATTGTTGCCTGTTGGTGTTTTAAGCAGAGTTTTAAAGTGTCAGGCGGTTGGGAGGGTTTGTTTGGGTTTTTGGCCTTTGTGTTGTTTCTTTGTTTTTCCTGCAATGCTAATTTGTGGTAATTGTGTTATGCAGTCACAAGAGCTTGGCTCAGAGGAAGGGAATTATTGGTGTGTGTATTTTAGTAATAACGATTAGAGAGCCAGAAAAAAAAAATGAGACAGGAGAAAGAACATATTACTAAAATGCTCACGTACTTTAGAAGAAAGTTACAGCTTGTTTCTTTAAGGGAATAAAAACCTGTCCAGTATCTCTCAAACACTTATGTCTTAAACACCAGGACAGCACGCCATCAAGATACAAACTGTATACATTTCAACCGACAGAATTAATTTGAGGCAATTAATGGAAATAAGAAATGGGCAGTGATTTTTGTTGTAGTGCTAGGTGCATGGAAGCTGTTAACTCCTTTTGTGATTTGAGGTTCTTAAGAGAAAGACCCATCAGGAGAGAAAAAATAAAGCCCAGTCCTTTGCTGTTGGCCTTAGAGCAATACCTTGACATCTTAATTAGGAAGACAGCGTGCTCTGTTCCGTTCAGGTCTGACCTAAAAGGCAGCTCCAACCCAGTGTTGCTTAAGACATAACGCAGCAGATGGGTGAAGGAGCCAAGAGGTGTATCAGGAGCAGGGAGTGAGTTTAGCCCAGGCAAAAGACGACATGGCTCACCATCTGTCTGGCCAAAATCATCAGCTGAGGAGGTAGGCTGGCGGGGGAAGAGGTTGGCTTGGAAAAGGTTAAAGTAGTGACTGCAATGATCCTGCATGGGTATGACGTTGATTGTCTGATCATCTGTAGATTTGTGGACTTAACGCTACAAATGTCTCTTCCTCTGGAACATCCTGTGCTGGCCACTATATGACAGGCTGCTGAATCAGACGGACCACTGATTTATTCTGGCATGGTAGTTTCTGTCCCTAAGAGAAAGGACCCAGTAACCTCAGCAGACAAGTTTCTGGAGCTCCAGCTATTGACTTTGAATTCAGGGGGTTTTGGAACTCATCTCTGCCCGTGCCAGTGCTGCCATCAGAAAGCTGCTCGCTGTAACACACTGCCAGAAACGCTCGTTGTTGCCACATTCCTTTTAAAGCTGCTGATTTCTGCTGTCATCAGCTTGGTCTCCTTCCATTTCAAGGGGATCTCAGACAAGATGCAGTGACAGCAAATAATGGGTAAATATATGCCTATGGGAAGACGGATACATCACTAACATAGTATGTCCTTACCCATCCCTTCCCTAAACAATTTTCTCTAACCTTGCTAGCAAACAGTTGCCGCCTGGAGATGGCAATGGGTGACACAAACTTCACATTTATGGTCCCAAAGTACCACAGGCTCCTTGTAGATGAGAGGCTCCATACATCAAATGTAACTTACCCTTCTGCTCTGAGCTGCTCGGAAAGTTATTTGGACAAAAGCTGCTGTTCGAGCACGGTAGGGAGGTGGCAGCTTAGCAGAGATGACAGAATTCTAGACAATGTCACAAGGCAAGAGAAATCCAGCATGGCCATGCAAGATGCCCTAAGCTTGGGCAATCAGTCACCACTCACAGCAAGACAAGGGGACAAATAAAGCTCACAGCGACTTCCAGCCCCCCCGGAAAAAGAGAATGTTTCTGAATAAAGACAGAATTTCTTCCCCAGGATTTTTCAGAGCCGCACTTCTCTAAAGCAGTCCAGGAATTTGCTGCACTGCGTGCTTTGGATGGGAAAGAAAGCTTGCAGGGCTGTAGTGAATGCAGAGGCACAAGACCAGACCTAAATCTAGCTCAGATCTGGGAAAGATAAAGCAGCACACTGGTTTTATTTCTGTCACGGTCATGTTATACGGATTGCAATCAGAACTGTTGTACAAAGAGCTGGATGTACCACACTGGACGCATAGTCAGAGCCCTGGCCCTAAGGAGAGTCCTGTCATGCCAGACAAAAGTTGGAAGGAGAAAGGGAGATGAAGTGAGATGCTTTGGGGGGAAAAATTAAGTCAGTGGCATGAAGGCGGGTGTTTCAGTGCATTGGATCTCATTGCTTCTCACATGTGAGCACGCAGCAGATAAAAACTGACTGAAGTATTTACACGAGACAGTCCAAGATAGGTATGATTTAGACACACCTGCATTTCCCCCAAGCTATTTTACATATTAAAGACTAACGTCAAGCTAAAGCAGAGAAAAGTAGCATAAACCCTCACTAGAAGGAAGCAGCAGTAACGTCGTGGGAAATGGCCCAGCTCGACACAGGAGGTAAACAAGAAAGAAGCAGGAGGGACGAAAACTGAAGCCAGTACTCATCTCTGGATAAATTTGTGTCAGCAGTAGGTAAAAATCAATCTTCCCGAGGCTACAAAATAGCACCATCCTCTGTATGTGGTTAGACTGTATCAGATCATCCAGGTAGTAAATCAAACCAGGAAATTCTTCATGAGTTACACAGAAATAAACCTTTTACAGCTTCTCTAGGTAATTAGGCAACCTTCAGACCTGCAGCTGTGCACAAGATCCAGTGGCTCACATCTTCATCTGTTGTGAATTAAGAGAGTTCCCTTAACTTAATGAAGCTGTCTCGATTTATGCAAAAGCATGGATCTTGTTTACTGAGCATTAGCCTATGCTTAAGTGATTTAGGAACATGGTGAAAAAGTCCCTATGAATGCCAAGATGGAAAATTTTTAGACACTTCTAATACTTGGACATCTCACTATTAAAGCAAGTATGAAGTCAACAGACAGATCTATCTTGTTTGAAAATTTCTGCCCCTTTTGTCCAACACACTTTTTAACTCATGATTTGAATGCTTACTTTGAGTCCTCCAAATGACTTGGGTAATTTTCATCCTTATTTCATCTAGTACATACAGATCTTTCCATCAATATGTCACCCCTAGATTTACACATCATTGTACTTGCCAATGAGGCTGTTCAGGAAAAGTAAATAATCGGTACTGAACACACACTGCTCTCTTCCAAGTCTCAGAGCACCTGTAGTAGTGTCCTCCAGGGTCCCTATTATCAATGCACACTGGTTGTCTTCAATGTATAAGCAGCTGCATCCCAACAGCAACTATGCTGGGTTGGTTGTTTTTTGGGTTTGTTGGTTTTGGGATTTGTTTGGGTTTTTCCCCCCTTTTTTTTTTTTTAAATACTCAGAAGTTTGCAGTTTATCTTCAACTCAGCTGTGCTATAAGCTTCAGGTTGTCCAAATCTTAAAAGACAGAGGAATGAGTCTACTTCCAGCTTCGTGTTTAATAGACAACATTTAATCTCTCTTGCCTTTGGGTGGGTTTTCTTTCTTACTCAAGCAGAAGCTAAACCCTTACTAAACCCCAAGGCATGATTTCTCAAATCAGTACTTTCCACTAGTTTCTGAATAGGTGAATAACTAATCAAGTCAAAGCCTATAGCGCCTCAGAGAAGTTATCCCACTCCTGGTCCCAGACACAGGTTGCCTACATGATCTGGCTGTGAGCTAAGCAGATTAATAACAGTACTTTGTTAAACGGATTTTGGACACACAAGCAATGGGATGCTGGGCCTTTGTATGACATACTTGCAAAAAAAAAAAAACCCAAACCACACAACAACAAAAAAGACAATTCCAGGATTTAAGGCTCTGATTTTAACCAAGCTAGCAGATAAGAAAGGGCCAGAGGCTTAGAAAGGCTGAGCAGCTGCGCATTGCCTGGAGCCCTCCCTTGGGAACCCTCTCCTGCTAACCAGTACGATTTACAATGCAGAAAGCGTAGGATCTTGTGCGAGTGCTATCTGAACAGAGTAGGTACAACCCCTGCTCCAGAAGGATTACAGTACAAGCAAATAAGAGAAGGGAGAGAGAAGCATTATTTCCTCTACTTCACAGATAGGGAAGATACACTTAGGAATAGAATTGCCAAAGATCACCATGGAAGGTTGTGGTAGAAACAAGGACCAGGTGCAGGACTCTTGTTCCTTCCACCTGCCTTTCTCTGCAGATCTTAACTGTAGAAAACCACGTTGGTTGGGACCCTAGGGGTCATTTAATCCTCCTCCAATAGAGATTGACAGCTAAGTAAAACACTGTGACAGATCCTTGCCTAATCTGTCCTTAAAAACTTCCAGTGATGGATATTCACAGCCTCTACAGGCAGGCTTTCACCGGTCTTCAGAGACACAAAGTTTGAGATTAAACAGCTCCCCCTTTCCCAGCTCCACAGGTCATGTTTTCTAGACTTGTATCATTCTCACTGCTTTCTCCTGAATTTTCTGATTAGTCCAAGACTTTCAAATTGGACACGTACAACTCCAGCATGTCTTGCCAGAGTGCTAAGTGTTGTATATAAGTACAAAGATTGCTTCTGTCACTGAGACGTGACAGTCCTGTCCACCTTTACCTGGTAACATACTGTACTTTGTGCAGTCATCCTTCTGACCTTGGACTGTTAGTGGTCTCCGGTGTAGTTCTTCACTGCAACGCTTAAATTTTTCTCTGAGGATTTTAGGAAAGAAAACCTACTGTCTGGCACCTCCTTCTGCTTCCCTCTACTTCAGAAAGATATCCTCTAACAAGGGTATTACTCATAGATGAGCTGATACTTTGAGTACATTGTTAATGACAGAAGTTACAAATATAAATTTCTTTCCATTGTGCATTTAAGAGCTTGGAACAAGCCACCAGTATGAAGAGGTCCCATGTATCAGTAGAAACAAAACCCTGGGTGGGGTTCATCTCTCTTCCCTCCCCCAAGTCATTTAGACTCATTTTCCAATTGATTGAGTGAAATAGACTTGCCTCATCCTAAGACAGGCGTCTAAAATAGGTCTGCTGAATCATGGTCTTCAAGGGTCTTCGGTAACTCAAGCTTTCCTTTATTCATTTAGACTTCATTCTCTCCCAACATCCTTTGTTACTCGGGCAGGACCGCAGTACAGCCCGACACTCCAGTCTGTGCCGGGGCTCAGTCTTAGCTCAAGACCTCTCAGCAGCCTTCCGAAACAAGTGCTGCATCGGCAGAATGAACAGCACAGGTGCCAAGAAAACTGCAGAGAAATGGCAGCTGAGCATTTACGAATCGCCTCTTGTTTTTGTCGTTTGCAAGCTTCTCAAAATTAGTTTGAATTTTTTCCCCCTGCCCTTGCAAAGTCGTTGGGACAGCGACTAAGGTTAGTGACAAGCCCAGCCCTGCATTCGGTGCTCTCCCAGGGCAAGCTGAGCATCACTTTTAAACCTGCCTCAGAATCCAACAAACAAGTTTTCCCTCTCAAAATGACTGCCCAGGAGGAGAAGGTGGAGAAACTGTCCTGCAAGAACAGGCACGTGGTTCATCTGCTTCCCTGTGGCCATAGGAATTGCTTTCTTTTGGCTGTAAAATCCCAGTCTCGGTTCTGCTCCCCTCCTTTCACTTCAGGACACCATTTTTATATTCATTTCTTCATCATCAGAGACTCAGGGCACTTTTTTTTTTTAAAAAAAAAGGCAGTTAAAAGAGCTCTGTGAAAGATCAACCACACCTCAACAGCCCGTTCTGCTCAAGGCATTTCATACTTAAAGCCCCATCTCCAGCCAGCTGTGCTGCCTACCCCAGTAATTTATCCCAGCGTGAAGGCTGCATGGTCAGTGTGTCCGTCTCCTTGTTATTTTCTTCATGCTCCATTTGCCTGGCAGGCAATTCTCTTTTTATAGCACAAGAATTACTTGCGAGCCTATAAACAGGAGCTTGTTAGCTGGCTTCCACTTTCTGATCTCTGCAGGAACTGGTAGTTTGCATGGGGGGGAAAAAAAAAAAAGATATTTTAAACGCCGCTTGTCACCGGATTAAGTGCTCTTTCTTTCTGAGCAATACGGGACTGGCAGGGGATTACGGTAATGGCAAGGATACTGCCTGCTACATCAGCAGAGCAGTAAAGTTACTGCTGCTCCTTGACAGTGTGGAGCTGAGCACTGCAACTGGGGAGGGATTCCCTTGAGGGATGCTGGAGTCAAGCCCCTCACAAGCATTGGGACACAGGGGATCAGGGCAACTGTGAGCCATCAACATGCTAGTGGGGAAACAAAGGGAGAAAACCAAGGGATTTTCAGGCTGAGTCCCATCCCTGCATGAAGAGAGGAGTCTGCTGTGTTGTGCTGTGGATCTCCTTTCCAGATGCTCAGAGGAGCTGTGCTGCCTTCTAGAGACTAAAGAGGTGAGTGTGGATTGGGGCAGGCACCAGGGTCTAGGGTATGCTCTTCCCCAAACCATCTCTCTCCACAGGCTGACTATTTCCTGCTTGGTTTTGAGCATGAATATCTGTCAGTCCTTTCTGCCGCATCTCCTTGACTTACTGGGAAGTTTTGCTTCATGTGCTTTAAAAAAAATAAAAAATCAAGCTTGATCATTTCTTAATTTTAGAAAATGGTTGTCCACCATCGATCCTATAACGACCACAGTTACAATGGTTAGAGATGCTCGATGCTACAGTCACTTTTCATTGATGTGCTTAGTGAAAACTGTCCTTTTCTTTCTTGGAATTATTCTTCAACTTGTTCCCTCTTGCAGGAAAGAAAATATATCCAATTTCATTTCAGTGCATGGAAGGCAAATTCCCACAGTGCAATACCTTTTCCTCTCCCCTCCTCCTTGCTTGTCAACTGGGAATTTCAGGGGTTCAGGGTTTTAAATGCCTTCGCCTGCAGGAAAATTTAGGTTTGAAGTTCAGCTATGTGGCAGTTGTTGCTGTTCAGTGTTTGAGCAAGTGCGATGTGAGGGACTCATCTGGGAGAACTAATATTAGGACACTTGCAGTGTCTTACCTTATCTCAGATTTAACGGGAGTAGTCTTAGTGGTGGTTTTTCACATGTCTGATCAGTATTTTGGATAGGAACACTATATCCACATCTAGGTGCTGTGAAAGGCTTTCCAGCCCACACTTGTAGCCTTCCCCTTCGTGCCCCCCATGTCTCAGTTCCCAGGCTTATCCTCACTTCTCCATCTGATGTACCTTTTCTCCATATTTAGTCAGCTAAGGCTGAGCTTGGCTTCCAGATACTCTGAAACGTTGTGTCACTCAGTAGGAAACTTGTTCCTCACAACATCTTCTGCTTGGCAGGAATTGCTTTTTCCTATAGATTTCTAAAACGGGCAGTTTAGCTGAGCTAACGAGCAGTTCAGTGGGCAAAGGAGTCACTTAATAAAGAAATCTTAGACTAAATTCTGAACTTATAAATCTGCTTCACAGTTTGTAGTCCTGAATTGTGTCCCACAGGTTTCTATCTCTCCTAGAACTGGTCTCTGCAGGTGAAATGATAATTGGGATTGATTGCTATCCCTAAAGGCGAACCAACTGCTGCTGAGACCACGGTCAGAAAATTCAGGCAAAAAAATCCACGTTGGTCTGTTAGTTGCTGTTAAACAATATTGAGCTGAAAAAGTTTGGTTCCACTGGCTGGAGCCAGCCTGAGGAAGGCTCCCTAAAATAGCCTCCTGCTCTATTCTTATATGGGAACTGCAGCAGTAAGTGAACGTTGCTTTTGGAGTCATATTGTTTGTGTCTTTGTCTCCTTCAGGGGCTTGACGATCTGCAAAGAGTACAACAGCGTGCATCGCTGACACAGCAAACTTCACTTTCCCCTTCAGACCAAGCCAGAAGCTGATGTAAACGAACTTTAATTCGCAGTCCAGGAGCTCAAGTGACAACTGCTCCACAACACCGAGAACCTTTGATTGACTTCAGACCCTGAAGATGGGTAGTGACACGTATCTCAAATGACACTGTTGAGCAGACACAGCAGCAGCCTCCACCTTGTCAGGTTTCTAAGTCAGTTGTAAGGCAGAATCAGGACTAAGACAAGGTAATTAAAAGCATCTGTGATTTCCTCTTGGGGGAAACCTAAATTTGAGACCCTTTGGAATATTTATGCTACCTAAATACTGAGTCTTCCCAACAAGGCAGAAATGATTTTAACCTGCAATTCCAATATTTCTCATCACGTAATCCTGGCAAGTAGGATAAAGAGCCTCTGTTTTGTGTAGCCTCACTTCTGCACCCCAAGAAAAATGCAAAAGGAATTAAATTTGGCTTGGAAATAGTGGCTATTAACTGTGCTATAATGGTAAAAACTTGGAGAGAGAGCTAGATCTTCTAATATGTTTCTGGATCCTTCTCATTGTTCCTGGTGCTGCACTTCTAAGACGTTCTTAAAAACTCTTTTCCCCAGCAAAGCCAGGCAAATGTTGCCTGTAGAACCTTCCAAGAATTGATCTCATCACTCTTTCTACCTGAAAAGGGAGTGAAGTACAACAACCTCACATGAACTTTATCAGCCATTCACCATGGCTTTCCTCCCTGGAAACTCCTCCGACTGCTCCAACTGCACCCACTCTGTGGGGCCCGTGAACATTTCAAAGGCCATTTTACTAGGTGTTATTCTAGGGGGGCTGATAATTTTTGGGGTTTTGGGTAATATTCTGGTTATCCTCTCTGTAGCCTGCCACAGACATCTTCAAAGTGTTACCCACTACTATATAATTAACCTGGCTGTAGCTGACCTCCTCTTGACTTCCACTGTCCTGCCCTTCTCAGCTACAATGGAGATTTTGGGCTACTGGGCCTTTGGGAGAATCTTCTGCAACATCTGGGCAGCTGTTGACGTCCTTTGCTGCACTGCTTCCATTATGAGCCTCTGTATCATCTCAATAGACAGATACATCGGGGTGAGTTACCCACTGAGATACCCAAGCATAGTGACAGAGAAGAGAGGTCTCCTGGCACTACTGTGCGTTTGGGCATTGTCTCTGGTGATATCAATTGGACCTCTTTTTGGCTGGAAGGAACCAGCACCAGAAGATGAGACCATCTGTCAAATCACCGAGGAGCCTGGCTACGTGTTGTTTTCTGCTCTAGGCTCCTTCTACCTCCCCCTGACTATTATCTTGGTGATGTATTGTCGAGTGTATGTCGTGGCCAAAAGGGAAAACAAAGGTCTGACTTCTGGTCTGAAGACAGAGAGATCTCGTTCTGAAGAAGTGACCCTACGGATCCATCGTAAAAGTGCTCCTGAAGCGAGCGGATCAGCATCCAACCCCAAGAGCAAGCATCATTTCTCAGTGCGTCTCCTCAAGTTCTCCAGGGAAAAGAAAGCTGCCAAGACCCTGGGAATAGTTGTGGGATGCTTCATTCTGTGCTGGCTTCCATTTTTTGTAGTAATGCCTCTCGGTAAGTAAAGCCAAACCCTCTACCTTTTACAGCACCTTTCCTGGAGGGAGGGCTGTGTTTGTGCCTGTGTACAATAATGTTGGTCAGAAAATCTCCGAGGGAAAAATTTTCTATTGGAAAGCTGTCTAATATCAAAACATTCACCATCACAAAGCAGTGAACGTAAAAGATTATAGTCTCAATTGGAACAAACCAGCTCTGGTTCAAAGAGAAGCATAGAATTCTGAAAATAATGGAAAGGGTTTAGTACTCTTTTTCCATACAGAAAATACTCTTTCCAAACTAGGACTATTATTTCTGACCAGATCTTTAGGGGCGTGTGTTTCTATATCTGAGTTTGCAGCCAGTCCGTCAGGTGATATAAATATGTAAAAGATCAGGATCTAAATGCATTCAGGGTCGAAGTAGCTGTTCACAGATTTGGGGCCAGATCTCCTGAAGTGCTCAGCACCTAATACTTCCCACTATAAGGAAAAAAATCAGCTTCCTATTAGGAAATTTGCACTATGAGACACCATACTCCAAATGAAATGAATGTATTTTTTAATTTATCATATGACCAGTCAGAAGATAGCAGTGAGGATCCTTCCAACTAATTTTATACGTCCCTGGCTTGCATCTATTGTGGAAACCCACTGAGCCCACCGGCCAAACAGTGGCTTCAACCATCATGCTGAATATGAATATTTATTCACTGGTTGTAATTCTAAAGGGGAGGAAAGTCAGGGATTTGTTCTGCTTGGCCATCACTGAAATATAAAGAAGTAATTAGAATTTTAATTAAAACTTGCTCAGTCACCTCTGATGTGATTTCAGGATTTAAAAGCAGACTACTAATTCCACACCTATATCCAAGTGTGATGTACATGGCACATCACGCTGAAGTTTGCTCTGCAACAGCTGTACTAAATATTAATTTTTGAACCATGGAACCTTAAATTTGTGAGTTGCTCAATTTCTGTAGCTTTTCTTATGGAAAGGGCTTATGCTGTACAGGAAAAATACAGTAAGATTGTGTGGAAGTTTTAGCTAGTAACAGAACAATGTGTACAATTAAGAAAAAGAATAACCAGCCTGAAAAGAAAGATTCACAGATTTTCTTTTTTTTTTTTTTAAACCATATAAGAAGCTGTTCTTTTTTCAATTAGCCTCTACTGGGTTTACTAAGATTACCAGGTTGTTTCATGAGAACTTATCGCTAACCTTGCCATGTGAAAAGCCCAAAACTAGAGAATCTTTTCTGCTGGTCAATACTGGGAAGTGCTGGAGTAAGAGATGTAGAGGAGGAGCCCTGCAAGACCTGGCTCATGCCGTCCAGGGTGTCAGCATGTTGGTATGCTGGTTGCCAAGATGTCTGAAACATACCCAAAAAGGGTTTGCGAGAACACATTAAACAGACTTCTTTTCATGTGCAAACATGGCTGCCCATACAGAGCTGTTGTTAATTAATTTGCTTTGGATTTAAGAAATTTTCTGGATTCAAGAGTGGCTTTGCATCTTACTTTGATCCCTTATAAGGAAACTTTATTGAGGTTAGTTTCCTTATCTTTGTGGGGTTACTAAGTTATTTTTAAAGCATCTAATAAGTCTTTCAAAACCTATTTGCTGTTTTTGTTTAAAGACAAAAAACTATTAAACAGACAAGATGTGCAAAATAACACGACTTCAAAAAAAAAAACCAAGGAAACACATCTTGAGGCAAACTGTCCCACCAACCTGAGCCTGAACCAGGAACTCACCCAGAGATGATTCCATATGGCACTCTACACCTACACCACGCAGAACACTTTCTAAAAGACAGTAACCATTTTCAGACCTATTCTGCAGGCAGGTGAAGGCAGGCATAGGGAGAAGTGATCCAGCCAGGATCAGGCAGCAGATCAGTGCAGAGGTCACACTTTTCAGATATGCAGAACACTCCGTTGCTGAAGCCGTTGGCAGTTATGGAGTTCACAACACAGCTGGCTGGGCAGCAATAACTTTGTTGTGCAGAAGACCAGCTCTGCAGCTTTGTGGCCATGGGACAGACCTATCAATGGTACCATCAGCCATCGGCTGCTGCAGGGCACTTCAGTCATTTGTAGGAGTCAGAGTCTTCCAAAAGCAGGCCACCCTCAACGAAGGTTGCCCATGAGACAGACATTCTTAAACTATGCCACACAAACCACTTCAGACAACTGGCAGGTGCTTACTGCTCTATGGGGCAGAAGTTCCCAAAACATGTTTATTTTACTGTCATCTACGGCATCTTCAAGATCTCCACAACTATTAACATCAACTCTACCAGCCAAGAACCACTTCAAAACACGAAACAGCAGGCTTGTTCAAGTGTTTAACCAATGGGGGTAGAAACTTTTGAGGTGTAGGTACGGGAAGAGCAAGAGCAATAGAAGGATATCAAGGCATGATATCCATATTGGCAGATGCTGCTGAAAATAACCGGAGAAACAACTTGAGTGTCCCTGCCACAAGACAATATCTTAATTGAAATCAGCATGTGAAGTTGCCAGTCGTAATCTGCGCAAGTAATGTCTTTCTTACCTTCTTAGATGGATGCAGTCTCATTCCAGGCAAAGGGTCTGTGCCAAGGCTTCCAGGCCAACAGTCCAATACACCTTCCTCTCACTTGGCTTTGATGTTTGCGGAGCAGGCCAGGGAATGATAACTGTGTTGCATGACAAAAATTGAGGTTACCATTCATTTTTTCTCTGCATGCTGGAGCACAAACCCACCCTTCACAAAACTGCTGTAAAATAACAGCTGATTTCCCCTGGAAGAAGTCAGATTTTCTTTTCTGAATGCACTTTTTCCTCCCTCTAAAGACTCCTAGTCTCAAAGCTTTCCTGTGAAAGCTTCTTTGAACTCAACATACCTTCACATATTGTTTAACAAAAGCTTCCAAGTCAAAGTTCAAGTGCGTCCCAAACAGATCCGCGGCCTTCATATTCCCCTAATTAAATCTCAGTTGCTTTCCTAGTGCAATGAGAGGTCCTTTCCCATGATAGTTTAGGGAAGGCTTAGACCAACTAAAATGCAGGGTAAGAGGTAGCTATCAGCACCTAGACAGGAGTTTAAACAGAGCCAGCAGGAGCTGTGAGATCCTTTGTCTCTCTCCATTAGCCTCTATATATGACGCCTGTTCAGAGGGAGCTCAAATTCTGTCTCTGCTCAGCAGCAGTGGAAGTCTGACAGCGTAAAGTGATTTTTATTCTGCAGACCTTCCTTTGAACTCCTATTACACAAAATAAACTGTAAACCCATTGCTGAATTAACTTTATTGGGGGAATTCTGCACAGCTCTGCCTATAAATGTCATTGCCTAAGAGCAATCATGTCCAAGACTTCAGCCCCAGTAATAGGTTGGAAAGAAAGGCTGATGCCCATGTACATCTACAGCTCTCTGCGATTGCTTCCCAAGCAGAAGATTTTCAGATAGTCATTCAACACTAAGCATCCACCTTTCTATACAGGTAAGCATACAAGGGATATATTCAACAGAAGGAAATGTTTATCTTCTGAATAGATTACTTGCCTGTTTAGGAGCTCTAAATACTTTCACTGATTGCCACCCGATGCTTGCTCCAAGGAGACTATGAGAGCATCCTACCCCACCCAGGCAGTCTATTATTCAGCCCTTCAGAGAAGGCAGCTGGAAAGGACGTTTCCCTGTCCACTTTAGGGCTATTGCTCTCACATATTGTCATCTACACCTGTTACATCATTTTCTTATTCTCTTCTTTCCCTTCTGCAACACTTAATTACCATATTCCCAACTGCTAGCCACTTATGAGTGACTTGAGCTTCCCCATTTAACATGCCCTCATGTTAATTTACACAGCAAGAATAGCTTTAAAAGGTTTTTAGTGGTGACCTTCACACTTTGGTTACCCCATGCTTGGCTCCTTTCTCAAAACACAACTGCTCTAAAGCACTCCATTTAAATAGCTAGGAGGAGCGCAAGCCAAGGGTTGCAGCCTATGCACTCCTTTACATGAACAAGGATAGAATGCTTTGCTGAAGGGAATTAAGATCTATGACCTATCTAGGAGGACTAGCAGGTGATAGAGCCGCATTTTTGTTTTCTACATTAGTCAAATCCTTCTTATCGCCAAGTTTCTTTTTTGTCAAGTAAGCTATAAAGTGAAACGCTACTTCTCTTTCCAAAGTTCTTTAAGATCTCATTTGACATGTTGCCAAAGTTCTTGAAGATCTTGGGGCAAAACAAATGCCCTAAAGTAAGCAATATTGCTTTTCATATTGGAGCAACCATAGTCTCGTAGGCACCAGCAAATAGGCGCTACTTGAAGCTGAACTAGAAACCTGAGCACAGGCTCCTGGAGGAACTTGACTGTTAAGGAGCAGCAAAAGCAGGGCTGTTCCATGAGGAAGGACAAGGCAGGAACAGAGGGTGACAAAAGCACAGGCCAGAGCTATTCCTTCCCCAAAACCACGTGCTCACCATACCTGGGCAGAAGCCGGCAGAGGTGGCATCTATAACAGGTTCCGCTGACAGTCCAGTAATCACCCAACAGACACAAAACAACAAAACAGAACCAGGAAACAACAAGCCTAAGCTTGCTTACCTCACTCAAAGAGGAGCAAGGAGAAGAGCCTGACCTTATATGCAGCTCCTAGGCCAATGGGCAGAGGGTCAGCAGGTAGAGGCCACAGATGAAGCTCGTCTGGGCAATTAAGGCTTGTTGGGCCCTGGCACTCTGCAATAACAGCCTGCTACACAGCATATTTTCTTCCATTTCTGTTTTTGTTTTCCTCTTGCTAGAAAGGGATATAGGCAGATATAGAAAGAAATATCCAGAGATAGAAGAGTCCAGAAATCCAGTGCACACCCATATTGATGTAACCTCATCCTCAACATCACCTTGGAAAATGGTGTCAGCTGACAGAGCAGACCTTTTCCTGTAGCTGGAGACACTCATGGGCTGCTCTGGGAATTTTTCAGAAGGTTCATTTTCAACAACATAGATGACAAGTGCTTGGAGGTTGTGTTGAGGTGAAACATGCACAAAATTGATAGAAAAAAGAAAAAGGCCTGGGATGTAACAAAAACAGTCCTATGTTGGGATTTACAGTTCATCTTAACAAACCCTTAGGAGCAAATAAACTCACAGAGCTTTGTTTGTTGTCCACTTGGCTGGGGCAAGCTAGCTTAAATCTATCTGGTTGTAGATGTTGAGTAAGCAGAAAGAAGAAAAAAGGGAAAGTCTGAGCCAGGATGTCACAGGGGAAAAAAACAATCCAGACTACTAAACTGGGCAAGGGAGAGGAAAGCTTTTAGCATTTGTCAATCATTCTCATGATGAAGAGAGCAGAAAAGAGGATACGCTGGAGGGTATTTATATATGTAGTAGAGTAGTAAATTAGTCTTGTGAGCTGACACAAACACTGTCAAGGGAATCCTTTAATCCTGTCTACGTGCCTGTCTGCAGCTGGTTTCTAATTACTATTTTGTGGTTATTTTTGAAACGGAGTCAAAGAGAACGACTCTCTACTTTCACTAGAGGTAAACCAGAAAAATGCATTTTTCTATCTCTGCTATTGATGCAATACCTCAGGACGTCACAAGGTGAGGAGTAGGAACGTGCACCAACATCTGGAGATTGGCGGATTTATCCCTGTGCTCTGCTGTGAGGTTTGCATTTGTTGTATGTATCATCGCTTGTTATATGTTTTACTAAGGTGGCTGATTTAACTATGGCACCTTGCTTAAGCTCCAGAGGCGGGAGTTCATACCCAGTCCACTCAGCTGCAAATAGGAAACTTATTTTTGGAAGTCAAAGGTGGCCAGACATGACAGAAAAGCTGCAGTTTGTATATTATCAGATACAGAAATTCATTTACCTTAATCATGTCACTAAGGCATGACTGACATGTCCTCCTCTATGTTGCAATGCTGGGACAACACAAGGGGGGTTTTTTTGCCTACTAGGGTACAGTATTTCCCAAAGGCTGTGCTTCAAGGACCCGTCCGATCTTTGGTACCAGTGGAAAACATATCAGATACAGTTTTATGGCCTCTTGCTCTTTTCAAGATCACCCGAGTCTCGATTCAATGTGTTCTCCTGCCAGAACACGTTCAGATCAACTCCCACGGTTTCTGGATAAGCCATCCTACATCCTGCCCACTTACTGTCAAAGTAACTGGGCTTCAGACCGTGTTCCTTTGTCAGCGTGAACCAGAATACGACAGAGGCGGGTCAGGACAGCAAAGCCATGGTCTCTGCTTCACCCATCTCTTATCACAGCAGGAGTTCAAATACCTGCTACTGTCTCGAAGTTTATACCCTGCAATTCATTCTATTCCCTACCTACCGACTCCTGCAGGCAGCGGTGTTTTAATGAGCAAAATCTCAGAGTAACACACAGGATCCACTGGTGTGAGATACCGAGAGCAGTTTAAACATGGGTTTTTAGGGTCCTTTTGGGGCACAAAAAGGCAGTGTTTGTGAGTCATCCATCCCCCATAGTTTACGCAGCAGTTTAATGGGAACTGCCAGGGTGTGAGACTCAGCAGTGAGCTGGGATCCCTCAGGAACAGGTTACCTGTAGGTGCTGAACAGAAAGTCTCCAATTTCCTGCAGAACTGGGACAATTTTGAGTGACAATCCTGAAGCAATGGGTAGCATTGTCTTATCCTGTGAAGGTAGCGTTAAAGAGTAAGTGTTTACATGATGGGAGGGTAATTAAGTTTGCTGATGAGGAAAATAAGGAAGAGAACGCTAAAGTTTTGCTGGGAAGCAGAACTGTGTATAGTTGCACCAGCCTTCCAGGGAATCACTGTCCTGGCATTTCCCCATACAGAAGGTAAACAGCTTAACTCCTTTTCATGAATCACCTCTTTTCTTCTTTAGAATTGGATAGACGGTCTCATGGCAGTAAATACAAGCACGGGATCCTCCTGTCGCTCCCGCTGCTTTACTTGGAGGGCAGAGAGTAGGGCAAGCAGCCCGTGCACTCCCTCGACATCATCATGGCTGGGCTGTCCAGAGAAACAAGGATCTGAATGCCCTTTCTTTTCGTTGTTCAGCTGATAAAAATAAAATAAAATAAAATAAAATAAAATAAAATAAAATAAAATAAAATAAAATAAAATAAAATATAATTAATAAAAGCTGTGACAACCTAACCCTCAATACAGTTTTCATATCAGAAAACGCTGAACTCCAGCCACGGAGCAAATATTCAGAGCTAGATTCCCCACATTAGTATGTCAGTGTGTTCCCTCGGTGACAAAAAGAAAAAAAGAAATTAAGAGAAAAAAACCCCAAGAATAAATCCCCAGCTCATTCTCTGTAGCACAGGTCAGGGAGAAGAAGGGTCTTTACCGTCCTTGAGTGATGGAGCACAAGTGTGTGTGTCTGTTAAGCCGTTGAATGGGGAGAAAATAAGCCATGGAGATAAAGAGCCAAGATATTTCCTTGGCAAGTTTTGGGTTTTTTTTTTTTGCTAATATGTATTTGCTAAACACAGACTGGAAAGGCTTTGTTGGTCTAGGTTGATAACTCAGCTATACTGAAGCCAAAGGCAAAGATCCCACTAACATCCCTGTGGCCAACATTTCTCCACCGTTCCCGAGTCCTGAAATGTTGTGTCCCACTGACTCATAACACAGCAAAGCAGCGGAAGGAATTGGGGATATTAATAGCCGTTTACACTGAAAACCAGAGAAACAAAGCAGAGTCAGTCGCGCTGTGTTTCGTGATTCACATATATGGCCCTCCTGCACGTGCTACCTGTCAGCGGAGGCTTGTCCTTGTCTTCAAAACGTTCCTGCTTTGTGTAGTCACCACTTTCAAGTCCCTGGAGTAAACGAACCAAGAACGTAATTTTTCCCTCACTCTCAAACATCATGGCACAATTTAGGATTTGTTAGTGATTAAAGGGTGATGAGTGATTCTCCCACCCCACCCAGCAAATGTCAGCATTTGTTTTCAATTTGGATCCGTAAGGGAGAGAGACTCAGCTTTTGCTGAAGAAGATAATTCCTGTGTTACGAACTCCAAGCATTCCAAAATCACGACCGACAGCCACAGAGTGACAAACTCGTGAGACAGGCTGAGACAGACTCATCTTCTCAAACTATTCTCTGAACCACTAGCTTGGGGTTTTTTTAATTTTTAAAGGAAAGCTAAGATTTTGTTGTAAGCGCATGACTCTGAGAGCAAGGGCTTTGGGACAAATATCAAATATCTTAAAAATGTGAGCAACAAGATCCAGAATCATTCCACTGCAGTAACAGCATGGGAGCTGGAATGTCAATGACAATGAAATGGATTTGTAAAACAATGTGATTATTTGGGTTTACATGGGTAACAAAACCTCAGTTTACCTTCCCATGGCTTTTTATCAGCTTTCTAAATCTGCAGCTGCCCACAGTGAATCTGGAAATAGTTGCTTGCTGAGATGTTTGCTCTTTGCCAGAAATATCATCCATCGTAAGTGGGTACAATATGAAACAGAGCATAAATTAGGGCTGAAAAAATCCAGACAATCAGAGCACCGTTCCCATACTGGCCCGTTCCTGTTGCCCGTCCTTCCCACCCCTCACCTGGCTCCAAACACCCGCACCCTCCTGATGCCCCAGAGATCTGAATTCAGAAGAAACCCTCCTTCCTCCTACATCTGTTTGCTATGGGTCAGGGACATCTAGGCACAAAGTCACTCTCCTTTTCCACCTGAATCAGCCACAATATTCCAGGCCCTGGAACAGGCATAGCGGTAAAGGTGCAAGACTCGCCGGACGCAGGCTCTTGCCCTTCCTCACATCTATGAACCACCGTTCTGCGTTTGTTAGGTTAATTTGATTGTACAAAGCCCAGAAGCTTTCCTACGATGCAAGGGCTCTTTGATCCCATTTCTTGTTCTCACAGAAAATACTTTCCGTAAGGGAGCAGGAGGGTGAGACGTGCTGGGAGAACATATATGTGCAGAGTGCAGCTGTTGCGCGTCTGCGGCAGTACACAAATATATACTTTCCAGAGCGTGGTTTGTGTTTTGACCCGAGATGCCGTATAGAATGCCAGTCTTATGGAATAAAGTTCAGCGCTAACATTGAGCTTGGGAACACAAGATGCAGCACATTTATCAAGGTTTGAAGAGCAGACTGCCCCGTGAGAGATCCGGGGTGCCCCTGGTGTAGAGTTAATCTGTGTGGGGACATCAGTGCTCCTCTGTGCTTCCTCCTCTGGGTCTTTAGGGCAATTGCTCTGGAATAGCTGCTGCCCTCTAGCTTGACCCCTTCGGGGCAGATCCCAGGACCTGCCTTATAAGCTTTGCCTCCCTGTAAACCAGACCGCTATCCCTGTTTCCAGTTTGTTGTGATTCCAGAAGCGTATTTCCTACACGTCAGAGGCAGGAGATGCTAAGATCTTTGTTTGACTTCTGTGCAAGGTTTAACATGGGTACTTCTCCTGATTCCCTAGGACACTTCAAGCTCTGGTAACGTAACGCTAACAAATACTGTTTGGTTCTCTGCTCACAAGGTGCACAGGCACTGCTGTCATCTTCCAAGTGGAATCTGTAACATACAACATAAAAGGGGGGAAAAAGTAGTGAATCTAGACAGAGATGCAAGATTGAGTAGCGGAGATGGATTTTAACACCTCTATGGGACCATGGGTCATAAAAATGCATGGGATCTTATTCCCATTGTGCTGACAGAGATGATACAGATTAAACAAAACACACAAGTTTCTGTAGTCTGGCAGCTTCTAAATCCCCCTGTGCTGTCCATCAGTGAAATGACACATGGCATCAGTACTGGTTTTTAAACAACCTATAATCAAGCAGCCCTGTAGCTTCTGACAAATGACAAAGTCAAATTACATCTTTGTGAGTGAATTGGCACTTACCCACCAGGAGGTACATGGGAAACTTCTCTCTCACATCTGAAGAAACTTCGAGGTGACAAACAGGAAAATAAATGATGAGGGAAGGGAATGTAATCCTGACATTTTCAGGGGTGAGTGATGAAATAATGGCAAAGGATCTCGGGAGGCTAATGGTATATTTTATTCAATTTTCATACAACAAGCAACTGAATTGTGCTACTGACACTTGAGAGTCCTCAACCTTTTGAAAACAAAGCAGGAATCCAAGCATCATTTAGTCAATCTACAAGTCAAAGGCAGTAAAAGATCAGTTGAAGTTTTCTTTACTGTTCTTCTTCCAGCACAGACTGCAGGGAGACAATGGAAGGTGAAGCCTCTAAACTGTAATCAGTTTTGCCACTATTTACCAGTTTATTCCTGACAGTGTACCAGGAAAGACATTAAGGCCTGTAAATAGGATAGAGAATTAGTTTTAAGAAAGAAAACTTTTCACATCTCATCTGTTGCTCACTATCCAGCTCTATTAGAGGATACCTGGATGGCAGCACTTTATTAATCCAGGATTACACCTAGCCTAGAGTGAGAGAATTGAAAAAGCTTGCTCTGGAGAATTAGGTGCTATTATAGTAGTAGTAATGATGATGATGATGATGATGATGATGATGATGATGATGATGATGATGATGTTTTCTCAGTCCTGGCTGCTAGTAGGCAAGTGTCCAAACCTGAGTTGACACTAATTGGCAGCCACCAAGTGGTCAAGGATTGACCGGACTTGGACTCCGAATTGCTTGCCCCAGTTCCACCCAGTTTCTCTGTACTGCCTCACTGCTACGTAGGAAACAGACGGTCTCATACTGTATACCTTAAAGAAGAGAGAACCCACCACTCTGCTTCATTGCTTAATCTCTTGGTTAATTATGGTCATTGTTTAAAAAAAAAAAAAAAAAAAAAAAACAAACAAAAAAAACAAAACAAACCACAAAGACTAAGTTTTATTTCTACTTGGAACTTGGCTGCCTTGAGCTGCCAGCCACTGCCCGGCTCGATGTTTCAGCACACTGAACACTTTATCTCCAGGCTCAGCAGCGCTGTTTGAAAACGACTCCCGCTTGCTACCAGATATATCAACCACTGATATTAATCATGACAGCAACATCATCGAATAGTAAAGGCCTGGAAGAAAAGAATACATTCTTAGTATTCTAGGGGGGGACAACATGGTTCCCCAAGGGCTTGGAGAATATGATATTTTTCCCCTTTTGCCAGGTACTCAAGTAGCCGACAGAAAAGATTAGGGAAAGTTTCTGAACTACAGAGGTAACTGGGTGTCTGCAACAGGAGGGCATTGCTTTCCGTGGCTCTTTGAATAGGACATCGCACTTTTATAGAGGCACTAAGCAAACGCTAGCATGTCACTAGTTCCGCACAGCAGCCTGCAACACAGAGAAAGATTTGGCTCATTAGATAGAGAAGATGCAGGAGGTGAAACAATAATCCAGTGGCTCAAGGTTTAGACACGCTGATCTTGATTTACATTGCTCTAGAAGCCGAAAAAGCTGTCAGCATAAGTAAGAAAAGGGTCCAAATCATTTCTACTTTGGTTTTACATCCAGCTCTGTTACATATTGGGCCCATTGACTATCAGTTCCAGCCTCAGCCTTTTCAAGATGTTACTAACAACGTTTCTTCCTATTGGCATTTCTACCGTTTTGTTCACAGGACAACACACAGTTAGAACAAACCCTGTAGGCAGAGTTTTAGCTGGTCTAAACTTCTGAAAGACTGACTGGCATAACCGAACCCCCAGCAGAGCAAAGCTGCTGTCCTAAAGCCCAACTTGTATCCGCCACCGGAAAGAAAGAGTTAAAGACAACGGGTGATGGGGTCTGTGCTGTTAAAGCTACTTCGCTTTCTTTTCACTGTGTGTTGTTCCAAGGCAACAAGTCTCACCAGTGATGTACCAAACAAAGTTACATTAATAAATTAGCATGCAGATCCCCACCCCAAAAAAAGAGCAAGAGGCAGACTCTGACACTGGCTATTTTCTATTTTTACCAGACTTTGGCAAGGCACTAGCATTCCATTTAGAGTGAGCCAGAAGTTGCAGCAAACAGGAATTGTTATTGTTTACCCATTTTTACACTCAGCCTCACCCAGCTGATTTCCTAAACCGAGATTTGTTTCACCTTTTGTCTTAATGCAAAATGGGAAAGCGGTAGATACGCTGCAATTAAATGAGGAAATAAAGAAAAAACTGAGCGCGATTTGAGCATTTAGAAGTCTGTCGTTATTTTTCATCTGCCAATGACTTCAGCCGGAACGTTCTTTGAGAATGGTATTTGGTTGGTTTTCACTAAAGGAAAGCAGCGTTAATTTACTGAGAAAAATTCTGGGCTGTGGATATGCCGGCTCACTCACGCTTAACTGCAAAACAGTGTTTGCTTTCCTTAGCACAACATTTTTGGTCTTAAAAAACCCGGTCGGCATTGAAACTGATAGTGAAAGTGCCCTACCCAGCTAGCTGGGAGCAAAGACAGAGGCAGCGCGACTGTGCCTGATGCCCAGGTTGTAACCGGGATTGGAATGGGAGGTTTAGCTGCTCCAGTGCAAAGGGCGAGCTCCTGTAGCACCTACTGCGCTGCCTTCGGGTGTTCTGACTCAGCCGCACTTCTCCGCTGCTCCACCGTCCACCAGATGGCCCGGGTCTTAGGGGACCTCCCCCAGGTGGGAGATAACTGGAGAGCTTCTCATCCCGGCACAGCTCCTGCTTCCTCCCCGACAGCGGCGCGTCCTCTGGGCCCATCGGCTCCGCTCGGAGGGTAGGAGCTGGTGCCACGGCGAGAAGACGTTGCTTCACCTTTCACGGCGGTGACCGCGTTCAGCGGAACGAGCACGTCATTAATCACGCTGCGCTATTTGGGTCTCTGGTTCAGGCAATATTTTGATACATTCTCACACAGGCAAAAACACCCTGAGAATTCCTCTCGGGCTTTTGCTGCTTGAAAGTGTTTGCTTGCTGTAGCTTTGTTTGACAAAGATGGGGAGAAAAAGACTCAAACTGATGTTTAGCAGCTCTCAGAATTAAATTAGAACACCCTCTGATTGCATGATTAGCTTTTCCTAAGTCAGGGGACGTCCAACGAACTGATCGATCCCTGTTGAGCTTAGGAGCTGCTTGCAGACGTAGGTAAACTGCAGGGGGTGACAAATATGTATCCATGCCTAAATCTTCTGCAGTATTCCTTTCAACATGCACACGCTTATGATTTTTCCAGGGGCAAGCAGGAAGACAAGCATTTGTCACTGCTAAAAGTTCTATTTATTATAAACTTGAGTATAAAGTCCAAAACAAGCCAATTATGTTTTCTGGGAAACTGTTTTTCTTCCTATGTCCAAACTAATTACTGACACTTGTACGACAGAACCACTTTTTTTTTTTTTTCTTTTTTAATGTCTTTCTTTTAAAGGAGGCAAGTAAGAAACATCCTTTCCCCTTGACAACATATAGCAAACATTTTTCCTTTCTCTGGTTCTAGATTCATGTTGCAAAATTGGTCTTAGAAGAGCTGTTATCACTTATCCCCACCCCAGCATCACGCTGAGTTTAGTTTTCTGGTTCATTCACATTCAGACAATATTGTTTTTATTTCTAAGCATAGAGAAGTAGCAAACAAGAGAATTACAGCATCTTGTTACAATGGCCACTTTCCAGTGTCATTCAAGAAAAGCAACAAATTTCTAAACAATTCTCCGTAAGCAGCAGTTTTGACTCTTTGATATATTAAATATGTCTCTGTAGCTTTGTAATAACACCTCTCCATGAGCAAATCTCGTAAGCCTTTACTGACATCCTATTCAAATAATTTAAAGTTAAAAACTTGCTTATACAAGTTGGTAAGGAGCTCAAGTTGTAGTTAAAAAAAACCCCAAAGGTTTGGCATTAGGAAAAATGTTCCCAATATTTTAAATCAGTAGGTAACTCATAGTTAAATGCTATGTTATCATACATCAACCTATTTTTTAAAAAAGATTTTAGTAACACTGTTTAATTTTCAATTCACGTGGTCACTTGTAGTTGACTGTTGTTGTGCCAAGACAGTGAGGACTAACGAGTGCACAATTTATGACTCTGTTACTGATAGGCTGAATAAGCTTCATAAAAAGATTTCAAATTTTTTGAATGTTATCCTGCCTTCTATAGAATAAAAAGTGCCATAATACTTTCCTTACTAAGGAGCCATCTAAGTTCTTGTTCTTTGAATCATCTCTGTGAGGTAACCTTGCAAGTATATATCAGTATATATGTCATGGCTGCCCATGAGACCCTCTGCAGTGTTCATTGACATAAGAAGGAACCTTTCCTTTAACTTCTCTGAATTTTAAAAGCATTCTATGGGACAGAAAAATGTGGATAGTTACATTTTCTAAAGGTTTCAAGGGAAAATGAGCACTCAGTACTTATAATTTTTAGACACTTTTAGCTGGAATGCAGTCAACTCAGTAATCCTACTTTCCACTTGCTCTGACTTCTGAAATGGTGTGATTTTCTTGCCATTGGAAACCCCTTCTGATGACCTCCTAGATATGACTGTTATTTGGCTAAGTAATCTTGAATTAGAAGTCCCTGAGGAAGTAATTTTCGTCTGTCACTTGATACCAGTCCTCTTGCATGCCTCTCTGGCTGGAAATATATAATAAAGTTGATGAATTGATCTCTGATAGAACATCCGTGTAATTGTACAACACCAAACCTCCTGAAAGACTTCTTCCTGCAGGAATTGGGCTTCGAGTCATAGATTTTCCAAGAAAGAACAGAATCTTATTTATTTTTTCCAGTGTTTAAGTTTCTTTGGTTACCTGCAATTTCTCACTGCCTCTGCCTTAACACTCTGTGTATTTTCCATTTTAGGTTCTTTCTTTCCTGCAATCAAACCCCCGGACACACTTTTTAAAATAACATTTTGGCTTGGATATTTAAACAGCTGCATCAACCCCATAATCTATCCATGCTCAAGTCAAGAGTTTAAGAAAGCGTTCCAAAATGTCCTGAGAGCGCAGTGCCTCCCAAGAAAGCAAGCAGCAAAGAAGCAATCCCCAAGTTTCAACCTCAACCATCCCACTAGCCAAAGCATGGAGAGCGGCAGAGGTGTGGTGCGTATCCCCGTCGGCTCGGGAGAAACCTTCTATAAGATTTCCAAGTCGGACGGGGTCTGCGAATGGAAGATATTCTCCGCTGTGCAAAGCATGCCTGCAAAAAATGCAGTTTCTAAAGACTGTACTGCTGCCAAGGTGAAAAGCAAAGGTTTCCTCCAGGAGTGCTGCTGTGCAGGCACTTCAGGGAACCTCGTCCATGAAAACTGTAAAGTGCCAACCATTAAAATACACACCATCTCCCTCAGTGAGAACGGGGAGGACCTCTAAAGGACTGAAGGTGCCTAGCAGCGCAGGCTGGCAAACGCGCGGCTCTGCTAATGGGACGTTGCTCTTTTTATTGGGAAGTAGTAGTAGATGCTACAACAGTTGAAGGGACCCGGGTGACACCAACAGCATACTGTAAAACAGGGTGAAAGCTTTTGAGACGTGATGTCTTTGAGTGCTGGTAGCCTGAACAAAGCCCCTTAAAGACGGTGAATGGCTTCAGCGGATGGCAAGCACCCTACCATCTTCTGAGCGACTGGCCTCTGCAAGTCATTTGCCCGACATTTAAAGGCTCTATTTTTCACTGTATTCCCCTGTTTCAAAGTTCCCGCTGCTCTGATTTAGGTGCAATGGAGGAGAAAGAGCAAACTACAAAGACCCCATGCTGATTCCAGCGTGGATACTTTCAGACAGCACTGCGTTTAGACCCATTTTGTGATTCTGCCCCCTCAAAAAAAGCTAAACCTCGATTCAACAGCCAGGAGAGCTGAGGTTGGGAGGTTTAGGTCTTGGGACAGTGTTTACAGGTCTCTGCTTAATTTTCATTACGGGACTGTGGACAAGAATGTTTTCCTACCATGTTTTGCCTCTTGTTCACGTCCAGGTCCTGGCTTGGTGAGGTCCTGCACAGCTTGTTGAAGAGAACAGGCAGCTCCTTGGATTTGCATCTTCAGCCGGGCAGCCTCATTGGTCCTTGTTCCTGGGCTGCATCAGGTGGGGATTTGGTCTTCTGCAATGCCCACAAGGCTGCTTGTCCTCAGCCTGTCTGGAAAAGCAGTCACTTAGGCTCACAGGGCAGAGCAAAAAAACCATCTTGGCTCTTGCCCTGCTTGGAGTCGCTCTAAGTTTCCCTTTGTGTTGTGGATTTCAGTCAACTCCATTGCCAAGGGAAACTTGATCCAAGTGACTGCACTCCACCTAGCTTCAGAGACCAACCAGAACTCTTCTTTTTTTGTACCACCAACCTCCCAAATCTCCAGACAAAACCAAATGAAAGTTTGCATGCATCCTAGGCTTGTTTGGAAGGTCTCTGCGCTTTGATGCGGGTCTAATAAAATTCAAAACTAGGTAAGTCATCATCAGATAAGGCTCAGAGAGGTCACTTTCACTCCTCCATTTGTTTTCCTTGTTCTGAGTCCAGCAGGGACCTGCTTAAAGACTCAATAATTCCTTGCTCAGGTGCTTGCTGGTCAGCTCAGTGCCACAGTCGCTGGAAAAGCTGCAGACATTTTGCTGTCTCCCTGCCCGGTCTTATGTCACATTCCTTTTCTGACTCCTTCAGTACCAAGTGCTCTAAGCTTTCTACGAGATCCTGGGTACCCCGGAGTTAGGAACTTTACCCTCGTTCTGAGCAGTGGGAGTTAAGCACGTTAAATGACTTAAGGACATACATCCCCACAAGAAAGGGCCGTCCTTTGGGAATTTGGGAGAAAAGCATTTGGAGGCATGTTATATTTTGGTATAGCTAATCCAAATAAATAAATAAATGAGCTGTTCAGCATCTGGAAGAAATAGTGGGAGGAATTCTCTGTACAATATTAGAAATAAGCGGCTCTTGACATAACTCCTCCTGAGCCTGCCAAGTATGAATGCAGCTTCTTGAAACAACACATAAGCATTTACTCATGTCTCAATGTCAGCTCCTGTGCTGAATATCTACTGGCTTGAAATGGGAAAGGGCTTAAAATAAATTTAGCTTTTACAGGATAGGGCCTTGAAAGGACGCCTTGATATTATTGATGAGGAATCATTGCTTATTCATCTCTCATTCAGGATCAAGTCCCCAATATCAAGAGAATTTCAGTCTTCTGTGTCTTTTATTTATGCATGAATGAGATTTCTTTTCTCCTGCGAATGCGTATTTGCAGCTAGAACATTATCGGACAATTTGCAAAAGTAAAATCTGATCCTTGGAGTTCTTGCGATACTGTTGCTTTGCAGAGTCCTGGAAACAGAAAGCAACCTCAGAGTGTAAATGCACTTCACTTCATCTATCCATGGCCAGGATGCTAATCAAGCACTGCGACCCTAAATAAACGTTGACCTCAAAGTGAAAGAAGAGAGTAGATGGACCTAAGCCTGTGTTTTGGGTGGAAAATTCACAGAGGAAGAACAAGCCAGCTAATTTTCCCCCCTGCATTTGGCCCTGTCCTCCATGCATTGAAATTATTGTGTAATATCAGTACACTTAGGAAAGCTAGTACAAAGTGCCCATTTACAGCTCTTGCTAATCTTGCAGGACCGAAAGTAAAATCTGTAAAAGAATCATGTCTTTGGGCAGATTCCCTGATAGTTTTCAGACAACACCAGCCTGACGCAGCTGTGTCGGGGAACAAGAAAGGTGTAAAAAGCCTGCTAAAGTTGGCACCTTTTTTCTGGTGTAGTAACCAAGGGCAGTCCAGGTCCCATATGTGACAGTAAATTTGCCTTGCAGCACTTGCTGCCTCAGATATATATGTCATATAGGTGTTTTCAGCTGCTGCTATGTCACATCAAGCAGAGGACTTGCTTCTCCCAGCCTCCAAATAAATGAGTATGCAGTGACAGGGAAAACGAAGCTAACGGTTCCCAACTTGGCCTGCAGTGGTCCTGAAGGCATTGAGAAGACACTTGAATTTGGAAGCACAGTGCTTTTCAAACCGTTAAGCTTTTGTTGTGTTTGGTGGGCCAGTGAATGGCACTGTCTACCTCTTATACTTGGAAAATGAAATATCTAGCTTAACTATTTGCTTCAGCTAATCAGCTATTTGTTCTCCCACATGAATGCTGCATAAAAGAGATACAGAATGTCCTGAACAGGTTAAAATTAGAGAAGAATTCAAATCGAATCCCTGAACCCAAACCTTCACTTATTTCCCAAAGCACGCACTTGCGGACAGCAATTCTGTAGCATTATACCGTTTGTATTTTACATAAGAAATACACCCCACCCTTAAAGCTTTCCTTAGGGTTTTTCAATAAAGTCTCGAATTTGAAACTAGAAGTGTTGAAATACCATGAAAAAAAAAATATTCTCATGGTACTTCAAGCCAAGACCAGAAGCAGAAAAGCTGGAAATCTCATAAGAAAGTCACGTGAGACTCGTGGCCAAGGTTTTCAGTCTCACGGGGTTCAAATACGTGGGACGTTTATTTGAAAAAAAAACAAAACAAAAAAAACAAACCTGAACTCTGAAACATTTTGAAAAACACCCATTAAGCAAAACTAGCAAGATTTAAAATCTTCACTGCACACACTTGCTGCCCAACCCTACCTATATACTTTATTTTATAACTTGAACCAATAAGGTTCCTCCTTTGGGGCCGGGAGATTTACAAAGGGTCTTGCCAGTAATTTTAGATCTGTTGAGGTTTCACGGTGTCAGGCAAAGGGTTGTTGTGGAGCTACACATAGGCTGACACAAAGGGGTTAGTCGTTTAATTCCAGAGCGATTCTGAAGTAGCAGTCTATTCTGAATCTGCAAAACGAAGATAAATAAGTCAGCATGCTGGTGGCGATGTCTGGATAGACAGGCACAGATAGTCACCTTTGTGGCACAGCACTCCTGCTCGTGAGAGACAGAGGTTGGAATAACGAAGTCTTGGTCTCATATTCATCCTTTTTTTCCCCTGTCGTCAAACAGATGCTAAAGGACCTCTCTGTCTAGTGACTCTGCAGAGCACTCAGACCCCAGCATCGGGCAAGCCCAGTCCCAGCCACACCTCTGCTGCTGTCGCATTTGCCAGCAAAAACAAACACAAAGTTTGTTTGGCTCACTCAGAGAATTTCTGCGTGAAAACTGCCCTGTTCCCTTGTTGCAAGCAGGGTCATAGGCACTTGTCATCTTGATAGACGGTTGGACTGACAAGTCTCAAAACCATAGAAGGAGCTCTAGGAAACACACACACACACACACAAAAAAAAAAAAAAGTGCAGCTTTAAGCAGCCCGTATTTTTCTGTTATTTAAAGTGAACTTGGCACTGGTAAAAAAGCTGCAGCCACAGAGGCTGAATGTATCTGTCTATCTGAAAGGCACGAGCAGTACAAAAGGTTTCCCAGTGGCTTACCATCCATCATCACATGTACCACCTTTCTACAACCAGGACTCTGTCGTGTGAAATACCATAGGAGCTGAGAACAGAGAGCAGGTGGATCAGCAGGGAAGTAAGAACGCAGTGGAGCACCACGATTTTCCCCTCAAAGCCACATCCAGTGGACCACGCTGAGCTGCCAATTGATGTGGCCCGACTGAAATCTTTGAGGGACACATATGACATCTCACCATCCCCTCTGTTGAGTACGTTCTGTTGAGAGCAACAGCCAAGATTTCTGTCTTCAGTGGAGCAGATAGTCTCGGCTGCAAAGCGTTGAGAGCTGCCAGCATCATATAGCTGATTTTTAATTTACGCATGTTGAGGCTAAACAGATCACCAATCTCTCTTCCTCACAGGGCAGGGAAAGTTCAGTATTCCAGTTTCCACAGTTAATGTTCATTCAGATTTACTGCCTTATGTTTTTGAGGCTTCATGTACTCTGTAAGATTATGCAAATCCCAAATACTTAAGATCTGCCCGTTATCCAAATAAATGTCTCTTCATTTTTTTTTGGAATATTGCTCTGCCAAATCCAAGGATAAAATATGTTTTGTGTAAAAGAATATTTTCCTTTGCCAGGCTTTAATGTCTTGAAAAATCCATGGCATTGAAAAGAGGAAAGATTAAGGTAGGAGTATTTCCTGTTTTCTACTCATCAGAGTCAGCAAATGGATTTCACCAACCACCTTCAGTCTTACAAGATTTCCCTGCCTGACTTTTTCAGTTTTCTGAAAGGTAACAGTTATAGGCTGGAGTACCGTAGAGCGATTGAAGTCAGTTAAAAATGATCTTATTGCTTTACTGAAGTGGCAGCTGCTCAGTTCCCCGTGTGCCTGTTGGCCTCGTGTTAACTAACGCTCATGTTTGAATGGGTTTTTACTAGGAACTCTGTTTTAAGATAAAGCTACTGAGGCACAGAGTGATTCGTTCAAGGAAGAGTTCGGCTGTCCCATGTTGAATCCATGCTTGGTAATTACCTCTGCATCCTACTCAGAGATACCTTTATCCTCTTTCCTCTCTCAATATTGTTTGGATAAGCAAGACAATGCTGAAAACCAACTCAACAGGACAGGCTACTGACACCAGTTTCTGGATGATTGCTTCCAACAACAGAGCCAAAGAGAAAAGCCAGTCGTTCTTCAAGACGTTGCCCTAAGCTCAAGGCATGTTTGGGACCTGCACCACACAGTGCCGTCGCTTGCCGGGAGGAAAAGCTGTCTAATAGCTCACAAGAGAGCTGTTGTAACGAGGCGGCTTCGCGTACCCACTCTCTACCTGCTCGCTGCGTTCCTTGTGCTCGCTTTCCAGTCACCCTCCTGCCCAGAGCCTCGAAGTCTCACTGGCATATCAGCCTTTAAGTTGTTTCCCAGGAAGCCCAAGAGTCAACTAGCACTTTCCACGAATGACTCTGTCCAATATTTATTCTGTTTCTTGCCTAATTATGATGAGACTCGCAGGGAGAAGGCTAGACTGTCTGGCCAGACTAATCCTGCCTTTTCCTATCAGTCCACATAAGTAAACGAAACCTTCTCCATCTGTAAAAGGGAGCTAATCCATGAGCATAACCAACTACTTCTTGAGGGTATTCCCAAGCAGATTGTTTAATATATGACAGTATTATGAAAATCCAAGGCGCTACAGAGATAGCTTGTGGTGCATTAAAATAAAGATCGCCCACCCAGCTTGATAAATGTAATTGAATCACTTATTTCCCAGGAGGAGATTAAGCATTTGTATTAGGGATTTGAGTAAAATGTCATGCCTTCTATGCAGAGCATGCTGCATATTTCTCATACTGACAGAGAAGGAGAAAAATAGCAAGCGTGAGCTAAGGGGAAATGAATTGCTAAAGAGGAGAGCTATGTATTGCAAGCAACTGTCACATAAGAAATAACACATCTTTTAGTTCCACAGCACGCTCAAAGGTCTAGTTAATGCAGATTACTGTCTGTTATACTGAGCTCAAACCCAGGCTGAGGAATATCCTCTCCTTTATCATCACGATAACATTAAGATCTTCGATTTCAGAGTCAAAAATATCCAGCTGTTAACACTGAAAAGCAAAAATGACCTTCCAGTACTCATTGTCTCGGACTGAATGACTTCTTGCATTGACCCGAATTTCTTCTATGATCTGCAAAATCTCCTCAGTCCTTGTAAACCATTTTCTGAAGTAAGAAAACACAAATCGAGCCAGCATTTCAGCAGTTTTCCACTTAAAAAGCAATTCCACTCAGCTAATGATCACAGCATCACTGTTTTGTGATACAAAACCTTTGCTGAATGTCGCTGAACACTCAGTTCTACTTACTGACGTTACGACTGTGGGAATCGTATGCAAGCTGGTTTGGGCTTTTTTCGCTTTGCCAGTCTTTGGTTGCAAAAATGTTTTATTTTTCTTCTGCCTGCTGCAGCGTTTTGCCTGCACGTTGTACAAGTTTGGCTGCCAGTGGTTTTTAAAGATGTTTCTTGAAATGGGCACTGCATTTTCTGAACATTGTATTCCGATGTCATTGAATTTTCTACGTGCTGGTTTTAAAGGCCCATTGTTTATCATGTGACATGTTCGAACAGTCATGCTGGTCATTTTCTTGAACAAAACTGAATGTATATGAAATATTGCTAGGTGAACAAATAAATTATTGGGGGGAATGTGCACTCTGCGACATGTGAGCTACAAGTCTGTTTGCTTGGTTGTTTTTTTTTTCCCCAAAAGTATTTATACAAAAGTGACTTCTCCCTTTCAACAAACATTTCAGGCAGAGGATCAGGTAGAGATTCTTACCAACAGCACTGATCTCAGTGGGTTTTAGTGGGAGCAAGGTACAAGGAGAATAAAGGAATCGAACTTGTATTTCTACTGGAATAAGTTACAGTAAAGTTCTTAAAAAATGTTGAAAGGTGATTGAAAAGTTCATTTGAGCTTCAGATCCTTACCATGTGTATTCAGTTTGCTTACAGTTAAACATCATGTCCCAGATGAAATCCAGCCCATTTTGCTATATTCCTTATAAACAAACTCTAAGAGAACAATTCCCTGTCAACCCAAGAATGTAAATCCTCTTTGGGAAAGAGAGTGCTGATTTTCCGTGATTTATAAAGGGAGAGAAGAGACACAGAGAAGGAAAGACAGATATCCGAAACAGCTGATACACTATGAACCTAGAAAGCCCTGGCTGTAGCTGCCGCTGGTGAAACCCTTGAAGATTTCATCCTAGGTCTCAGGGAAACTCTGGAGAAAAACTGTAATTAAAAAAAAAAANACCCAAAAAAACCCCAAACCCAAACCAGTTGCCCTCCTGCTTCTTTTACAGGTCTGTTCTTCCTCTGGCTTACAACGTGCTGGATTACTTTGTATTGCAGTAGAGCCTGGGAGCTTCAGCTAAGGACCAGGATTTGGTCCTTACCTGATACAGACCTTGCTCTAAAGAATACCCTTCTAAACTTACCAATGGACGTGAAAAATGTTGCAACTCTAAGTAATAACTTAGAGCCTCAGAATGCCTTTGTGATCACTACATTTACTGCCAGATGAAAGAAGTAGAGTTGTTTTTTGTAAATCAACAGTATTTTGCTTGGCTTTATACGATAAATGCTGTTAAGATTACGTAGGACTATGTCAGTCTGGCTTAGTGAAGTGGCCATAGGTCCTTCCTCTGTTACAGCAAACGCTCCCTTGCGGTGAACCTGCCAGGTGAGGCGAGGACAGAGTTACATTTTCTCACATATTGGAGGAGAATTTTATTCTCCTAACCGGGTCATGGTTTTCTGACCTTAGGCAAGTCAATGCATTTACACTGTGTCTAAATTCCCCTCTGTGCCATGGATATGGTATATCCCAACTGTCCCAGGAATGTCGAGCCTCATAAAATACCATCAACAGTTATGAAAAGCTAACATATGACAGGAAAAAAACCCACACCTTTTGATGCATTTGTTTCATTGCATTACAGGTACGTGAATTCGGCAAATTCTGCCTGTGCTTTTTCTGGGATACGCTTCCTACCCATTTCCAGGTTCTCAGACATCTTTGCCAGTTTCTCAGCAGCTTCTGCCCACTCAGTCTCATCAATAAACTGTCCTCCTTGCATCCTTTTTTGTAATGGCCAAGGCAGGATGGAGCTCCTGCTGATGGCACAGTGAAGAAGAGCCCCAAGGTTGCTACCTTTGTCTGTCTTCAATGTGAAAGCGAAAGGTGCAGCTTTCACTCACGCCCTGACCATGGGCCAGGATAGCTAAATACTTCTTTGCCAAAAAGTTCTGCCTAGAAGCCTGCTTCCGAGGCTGCTAGGGATTATTTCTCTGTCTTGAGCCACCAGGGTGAAATAACACATGGAGGAGGCTCCAGGAGGTCCTTAATTCCCTCCAAAATTACGTAATCAAGAGAAAAGCAACATTTCCATTTTTCCTACCTCTGTTCCACACATTAATTCCAAGAATAATGTCTGTGCTCAGTATTACAAACAAGGTTTAAACACATAATGTAAAACTATTCTCAGTTTTATATATGATCCACCAACAAATCCCAGAGTTGCTTTGGATTTTTTTTACCGTTACAAGATACAGTGTTATACGTGCCACAGTAGGTAAAATACCCTAAATACTATTCACGCTGTACACTTCAGTCAAGTGTCTCCAAAGGCTTTTAGAAACATTTCTTAATTAAGCCTTTCCAATACAGAAACTGCATTATACATTGTACCTTAAGTTCCCAACCTGCTTCATAAACTTTAACTTAAAAACGTAACTTTAAACTGGCTACAGGAAATGGCAAAGTCGTCCTCCACTCTGGTGTGAGAGGAGGCATCTGGTTTAGTGCCTACAGTAACATCACACTGCAGGAAACAGCCATTTCTTTCACCAGCGAGAACTTCAAGAGAAATGCAAGTGGCAGAATATTACTGCCTAAATATGACTTTGGCCAAAGCAACACAGTCAACACAGCGGCGTTTTTCTGTCTGAATGCAATATTTAATAACCCGGGGACGGGCGATGCTAATGAGACTGCTTCATCTCCCAGAGAAATTCTGCTAATGCACTCAAGAACTATTGGGTTTGTTTTTCATAAAGATTCAGGCCCCACAAGAAATTTTATGGCAGTTTTAATCATGGTCCCCTACAGGATAAAAATCTCAGCGCTGTGCCTTTTGTTTTGGTAATCTAGCGGCAGGCAAAGGTCAAAGCAGTCAGGAGCTTTATTGAGGTTCAAACACTTTCACAACGATAAGTGACATCGTGCTGGCAATTACAGGAGGAGCGAGAGCCAGAAAACATCCCGTTTTCCTCTCAGCTTGTTATTGGCCTAATGCTGTCATAGTTCTTATAGGAAACTTCTGCTGTTCGTTAAAGTGGTAAGTGAGCCAAACAGGTATTTGTTTAAATCCTTCATGTCCATGTAATGCAATTACCAGCCGCTGATCTTTATCAGCAAGCTGCAGAACTGACTGAATGACTTTGGGGAAATGGCTTTTTTCTCCCCGATATCAAGCTTAACGCCTTTCTCCAGAGTTGGCCTGGGCGTGCGGTTGACGTTATCTTTTGTAGGAAGCAAAGCGGTTCAGAGCAGCTATACGGCCGGGCTACCAGGGATGCGTTACTGCTGGCTTAGTTTATCGCTGTAATCATTAGCGCCATAAGGGACAGATTCCCAGATATAATTAGAAATGGTCTTGTTAATATAATAATCTATCTCCCAAAGCAAGGAGAACCTGCACAAAATGCGTCAGAGAGATGGGTAGGAAATTCCGCATAGTCATTTCTAAGAGTTTAACTGAAATTGCGGCTTGGGCTTGTACACCACAGAAGAGACGTAACAAAAAAGGAGTGGGAATGAATTTCAGCTGAGGATCGTACCCACACACACTTCCACACCAGAGCACATCTTTTAGCTTTTACAGTTTGTTATAATTGAAGTGCTCTGTTTTGTTTTCGAGAAAAAACAGCACATGATGGATAGAGCCTTTCTGAGTATGTTTTCTTTTTCTTTTGCATTTTCTTCCTCACGTATTTTGGCAGAAAAAGGGGGGAGAGGGGGTGGGGACAGAAAAAAAATTAATGCCTCCCATACCCCAAAAAAATGAAGGCCTGATCCTATTTCCCCTCAACCCAATTAAAAATATACATTGAAGCAGATCCAGCACCCGTATTGAGCAGCCAGTCACCAAGGAAGCCCGGCAGCTCCGGCAGGACAGCTCGCCGGTGGGTTACCTTTGGCTCCTTAACCCACAGCACAAGTACGCCCGGTTAATGCAAACCAAATCTCACACCAGCGACGGCCAGCACGTTAGTGTCACAGGCTGGAACGTGGTCACTCGCTCTCGTAAGCATTCCCTGGAGGTAAAGGAGGAGCAATACTAGTTGTTAGAAGGATGAGCTAGAACTGCTCATCCAAGAGTCCTGAGAGTCAAGCTGATGGTCTTCACACGTCCCCCAGCAACACAAGGGGGAAAAAACTCATTTGTATGATACTGGGTTGAGGATTACTTATCTGTCATTTATCAGTATAAACTCACCCCTTCCTTCATACGGGGTGTAACATCACCTTCTAGAAAAAAACCCGAGACCTCGGCAACACTTAACTTCACTGGGACTCCACTGGGTGTAAAACCGAGCAAAATTTGACCCAACAAGTGCAAGCAAATGATTCTCCAGACCTATGTGATTTATTCCCCACTTGGCTTATGTGCCACACAGAAATAAAGGCCTGTGATGTTACTGGTAGTGGCAAGACAGCATTTAAGTTCCCTTTGCATAGTAATAGTTTGAGATACTGGTTAAGTTCCCATTCATAGATATGCTGATTAACGGGAGCACACCTCATTTTCAGCCTGGATTGCCAAATTACCGTGCTTGCTTTGCACCTCCAGAGAGAAGAAAACTGTACCATTTGGGTGGTATAGTGGACAAACTGGAACCAACTCAGTATCACGTTATCATATGTGTGCCTGTATGTATTTGTGTGTCTATGTATACACAGGCAGATCCTGTCTAACCTTAGCCCAGGGCACCTTATTCAATATCTATGGGCATTTTCACAGTTGGGCCTGGTTGAAAATACTGGGGGAAGAAATATATTCTGCAAGGAGCAGAAATCTACCAGCTGATCTAAAGATTTGGTTTAGAAACTCGACCTCTGCATGAGATTCATTTTCACACAGAAAAACCTGCCCTGAAGTCGTTGACCAAGAGTGAGAGCACATACCTGATTTTGCAGGTTCCTAATTTGGTTCTTCGCTCCTTCCTGTATCTATCGTAAAGCAAATAGAAGACAGTGTCAGAGGGCTTCATTAAATAGCTCATTTGTTGCTTCTTTCCTCACTGTGGGTGCCCATACACTCCCATTTACACATGGCTCTGCATTTTTCCCTCCCTCCCCCTGACACACACCTGATTTTCCTTTCAGTGCCTGACGGCTACCCACGGAGCAGGCCAAGGAAAATGGGGCTTTTTGCAGCTGCATCCTGCTTCTTTACCGAGTGACGAGTCCTCTACTGACTAATGCTGAGGAGACATCATTCCATTTTCCTTCATCGGTTACACATGCTTAAGCTCAGAGAAAACCAGGTTTGCTGGGGAACATCTGGGGCTAGGCAGGCTTAGCCATATATAAATGCATAGGACTGGTCCCAACCTGTATGGTGGGAAGGGGCGTTGACAGCTGGGAACTAAAAACGCACGTTGATGAATGCTGACCCCAGCTTCTGTCCAGTTTTCATGTTAACCTACCCAGGAAAAATAATTTAGAGGAGTGAAGTGTATATGACCGCAGTAACACATTCTCTGCCTAGCACAGTATTGCCCTCCCCTCTAATATCTCAAAAACTCTTGAGTTTTTAACCGTGAGAGACCAGCTCCTCCAGGGTGAAAACTGGAGAAATTCCTCCTGCACTCAATGAAATCCACAGCAGTATTTCAGCCCAGATGAGGCTCTGGTACACTAGAGTTTTTTGTTTCACTGGTTGGGGTTTTTTTACCATTAAATAGTCTTTTTTATTACCGTTCACAATGGCATTGCTTTGTCGGGTGTTGACAAAGCTGAAGAGCTGCTGCCTGTTCCTTTACTGGTCTTTTTTTTCTCCGTATAGCTGCTGCGATGGAGGCAGCTGGCAGCTAATGAAGGCTTCACGACAGGTTAGCTTTTTGCTGACACTACCTACCTGCAGTTGTAATGCTTCTTTATCATCAAGCTGCTGCTGGAAATCACACCAAGCTACTTTGGGATGAAATATTTACTATTTATTAGCGAATCGAGTAACAGTATCGATGTTTATTATGCCCGTGCCTCTTAAAGCAAATATCCCCCACGTTGGCAGCTCCCATGATTTATCCTTGAGAGAGACCGTGCTATCTGAACTCCAGCTCAGGGACTCCAAAATGCTACTTCAGTTTCAGGAATGTTCTGCGTTTCCCTTGAGAGTCATAAAAATCTCAGACTAATGGTGCTATAACCGGAGATGTAGTGGAGGAGGGGGCACGCAGGAAGAGCGTTTCCAGGGAGTCTTAGGTTTTAAAGCATTTCTTTCCTTGAGCACTTGTAAAAGGGAGGACAAACCAAATCTGTTGGTTACAGACAGTATTGTTAAACCCAGGGGTCACTAATTACGCCCCCCAACAGCTAAAGACACCAAACCGCTCCTAACGTTTTATTTATTTAGCTTTAATCCTAAGAATTACAGAAAATCAGCTATTTTGGAAAAGGAAAGAACCTCTTTCAACGGCTTTTGCAGTTAGAGGACACCTGGACCAGCAATATCCCATAGCTGAACTCCAAAGGGATAATGTAAAGGTGATCTCATGGCGAACTGCTTCCCTTTCTGAAAAATGGTATTTCTGGAGGAGATATTCTGGCATCTAGGAAGGAGAAAACCTACACTATAAAGAGCAACATTTTTCCTAAAACACACATAAAACCTCCAGCTTTTTTTTTGTATTCAAGCTTTTAAGTCCTCACACCCATTGTGGATTTTTTACCACATTGTGGATTTTTTACAGAAACCAGCCTTTTCACCACATACGATGTTATCCAGTGTGTCAGCTGAAGAAATAAGGCTTTCTCAAAAATCCTGAGAGAAATCCATCTCAGAGATGAATGGGGTTTAAGTTTGGGGACCATGATGACGACGATGATTATGATTATTATTATCACTATTATTATTCCTACGCCATTTGCCTTACATTTCTCTACACTTTTAGAAGACTGCCCCTCTTTTCCAGTTGCAACAGTCCTCATTCACAATCCCGTTGCAGCATAATCACAGGGAAAAAGATGTCTTCAGTCTGGTTTTTTTAGTACTTAGTTCAGGCACTGCTGCGTGGTGGCCCGTGCTGAGACAGTTGCGTTTAATCACCAGACTGTGTGTCCTGTCTGTTCTGCCCGTCTTTCCTCCACTCCAGACTCAGTGCTATTACTTACCTACTTCAAGAATGGCATTTTGCTGCTACCAAACATCACAAAATGTGGAGGCAACAAACTAAAATTACTGTTTGCTTTAACTCACTTGGTGCTGCTGCTGCCATTAAGGAAAATAATATTTAGAATAGGTTCAGTAAAACAAGCAGCTTGTCTGGTCTCAGGAGGTTAAAGCAGAATAGGATTTGCAGGAAAACTTCGAATAACCAGCCCAGGAGGAATTTCCTTGCAAGATTAACAGAGAACTCGTGTCAGATAGTTCAAATGGGATAAATTCATGCCCCCCGGAAAAGCATATTTATTCCCATCTACTGTCTGAGTAGTTATATGAGGATTTATAAAGTGCATGGTGAATCTGAAAAGCCAAAAACGTGCCAATGCAAAGAAAAAGGAACACGTACTTATTTATGAGCACTGAGTCCAGACCCATAAATTGCCTCCTCCTTTTGCCAAAAGAATAGGTTCCATGTGGTTGTTAGCAAGCTATTTTAAGGCACTTTTATGCCTTTCACTATGTTGTTATATCCAAAGAACACTTGATTGGGAATTCAGTTGTCTAATTCTGAATGCATGATACATACCCAAAAAGAGGCAGTTAAATTAAATTACAAGGCTTGGTTGGGCTGTTGTTTCGTTTGTAACATGCCTGGAGTGTCTGCTGGCTTCACCGGGAAATATCTGGATATAAATCTCATCTCAAGCTATATTTACATATGGATCTGGGCATATTGAAAGGCTCCAGAGGACTCATAAGAATCATATGCCCCTTCCTGGTGCTGCAGAGGGATCATGCCTAAATACTCCAGAACCCAGTGTTCACATCACTGGGGACATTTGTTTTGCTGGAAGCTACGTATAAAAATACAATTCGGTGTCTGTGGAGGCAGGTGGCAAACAGCAAATTGGCCAATAACCACCTGCTGCGTCCACAGGAGCTCTTCAGGGCATGTTCCGTACAGCCTTGCCGTCTTGTGGTCTACTTGGGGCTGGCAAGGTCGACAGCAAAGCTGGGGTAAGAAGATCTGACCGCACAGTTGGGAGGAGAAGGCAACGCTACGCTAACCCACGAAGATGGGAAAAACATCAGGGGAGACAGGGAATTGTCCCCAATCTATTTGCCCACCCGTTTTACACCGGTACATAGATACATACATAGGCGTGTGTGTATGTCTGCGCTGGGACAACTGAGTTACTCTGGCAGCTCAGAGCCATGAACTTTGCTGCCGGGTTTTATTTCTAATCCTGCTGGCAGCAACGGCCACCTACAGGGAGGAAAATCTACCTTACTGCTGCTTGAGGCATGTACAGGCTAATGTGGGCACCTACAGGCTCATCCTGACTGGGTCCTTGCGACGGGTGACTCTGCAAAGGTGTCGCAGCAGGCTGGGGAGACGCCAGAGCAAGCCAGGCAGACATCAGTAGGGAGGCAGGTTTGGAGAACTTCAGCCTCGGAAACATCAGCAGAAAACGCTCGCAAATAACTGTGAGAGCCAAGGAAATGTTAACACTTGTGTGGCAAAACTAACCCTTCACGTGAAACTTTTTCATCCCCACAGTGAGCTGAAAATGAAGTTTTCTTACCCTTGTTTTATACAGCCAAGGTTCTCCCGTTCCTCTTTGATAAATTTTGCTTACTCCAACAGAGGCCTCCTAAGGTTTTTTGGGGAAGAGCAACTTGTCGGCGGGGTTCAGCTTCAGCTGCTGTAGATGGGTTAATGCTGGAGACGTGAGAGCCGGTAAAGCGGAACGCGGCCGGAAGAGTTATGCTGCTTTACAGTTGCTGATCTTCTGCCTTCTTCTCCCATGAACTCTGGGAGCTGTAGAAATGTGTTAGCCTAATTGGTGCCATTAATCTAACTAGAATCATATCATCTTAATTTGTATTGAGGTTAATTTTTGTTTAGGAAAAAAATGGCTAAACCTTTGTTTAATGTATCTATGTATGCCTTTTAAACCAGTTATTTTACTCTAAATAATGAATTAGAGGTATAATTTCCTTTCAGGTTTTTGAAATTAACATCTAATTATTCTTAACCTAAGGGATATTAGCACTTCTTATGAAAGTGAATAACACTCATCTAAATTTAGAAGAGAGAACTTCTCAGCAAATGGCAAGGCTGGAATTATTCAAAGACAAAAGAATCAAGCCACAGGGAAAAAAAATAACATTTTTAAAAAAATCAGAAGTCATTTTTTAAGACACCCAAAGAAAAAGGAATCTGCCTCTTTCAGATCTGTGGTGGTAATATTATCCAGCAGCTTCCAACCCTGCAGCTTGAGAACAGCTCAGTATAAGCAGCATGATACAGCAATGGGATTTCCATTCTCTTTGAGAACACTAAGATCTTTTTGAAGAATCTGAGACTATTTTTCTCTTTTTGCTTCATTTAGAAAAGTGGGTATCTGGGAGAAAAATTAGAAATTGCTTGCTTTTATTTTTTTGTTGGTGAGAGCAAATCACCATCGAGACATTACTAAGCAACAAGACAAAGTCTCCATCTCTGAAAGACTTTTAATAAGTCTAAATGAGTGTCTAACGAATATGATAGTTCAGCCTCAAACTCTTGAACCTGGTCTTGGAACAAATCAGGGAATTAATCAAAGAATCGTAGCTTAAAAAATGACTTAATATTTAGGAATGTAAGCATCTTTGACAGCTACAAAACTGCAAATGCTTGTCTTCTTTCTAAATGCACAAAGGCACAGATCATTTTCCTGGCAGTTATTTCATTATTTCAGACTTTCTCTTCTAATGAGAAGAAGCGTTTTATTTTTCTCTTTATTCTTAAACCACAGTTTGTTACAGGGAGAACTGCAGCAACCAGAAATAGGACTGGATGTAGCCTGACAACTCATTACTTGTACCTAATGAATTAAACCTCTTTGGAGAAGGGAGGCAGCACAAGAAGGACACTTTCCTGGTAGGATCTCCTTATGCTTTCAGACTCACACTTCTGCCCTCGCTGCCTCTGTTGAAGGTTCTCCAGTGAAATGTCCTTGGTCTATATCACGTTATCTCATTAACTCTCATGTTCAAGCCAGAAAGGAAGCACCCGCCTTCCTCTCTCTGGGCTTTAGATTATTTTCTCTTCCCTTTGGATGTCAGGCTGAGATAATTCTTGCATCCTTCCATCCTGAGTGCTTGTCACTGGGAATACTTTCATGCAGCACAAAACCAGTGGGTGAATAATTTCTGGCCCAGAGCAAACACAGATCTATGACTATGGCATCTGCGGTTCGCCTTATTTCTAAATCGAACTCATAAGGCAGGCCTGATGCCAAGAGGTTTTTCTCAAAATAGGAGTTTCCACTCTCCTCTGATATGGGGTAGCAAACTGCACTTCCAAACTGGAAGACGTGCTCATATTATCTTCTCAGATGTTCCTGAGCTTTCTCCTAAGCTCTTTTGGTGCTCAAATGAAGCCGTTTTAGTGGTAGTGTAAGTTTTGGCAGCCCTGAAGACTGAAATAATCTCAGCAGGAAACAAAGGGTGGCCAGGGTAACCAGCGTGTTTCCGACCCTTTCTCTTTGGTGACCACCATAGGTATGTTGGCCAAGGGCATCAGGCAACAGTGAGGCTGCCGGGGCTCTCAGGAGAACCTCATTCAAGCAGTGGCTTCGACACAGATCTTCGTGTTATAGTTTGGGCACATTCCTCGTTCCTGCTTTCTTGATAAACTCCTCTTCCACCCAACTCTTCCTCACCTCCGCTACAGCTTGGAGATGATGACTTTCCCTGTGGAAATGAGGTCTTGGTGGGCCGCAGTACTTCTTTGAACTGTTTTTGCACCCTGCCGTAGCATCCTCAAGAACCAGGGTTTGAGGAAAGATGTTTTAAAGCCAGCCTAATCTTCCCACGTACGCTTCAGGTCCAATTTTTCTGTGAGCAGTAAAGCTGAAGGAGGCAGTTTGTCTTTTCAGCACAGCCAAGCTGAGGGAAGGGATAATTACAGGAGTTTATCTTTTCACTCCACACTGTATTATTCAAAAGGGCAAGATATTTGCCTAGAAACAGTGCAGTAGGTGGGAGGGAAGACTTCCAGCAAACACTGTGCGCTTCAATAGCATCTTTCATCAGAGAACGTGAAAGGGCTTTATAAACATTATTGGGGAGATTTTTTTTTCCAAGTCTTTTGCATTGGCCAAAGCTCTTCTCCCACTGAAGACAATATACGGTCCCTGCTGTCCTTCCCGGAGACAGCCCGAAGAGCTAGGCAGCTTTTGAGATGCTGTCTAAGCCTTATTAAAGGTTTTTAATGTCCGTTTCTTCAGCTGTAAAATTAGAAAATGTGGCTTTGCCCTGAACCATACAATGGGTCAGCGAGGGATTTACTGCATTGTAGCCAGGACCTCTTTATATTCCCACTTCTGGAAAATAGAGGTTCAGCTGTACTCAGACAAAAGAGAGAAAATTTAATCTAGTTCTCCTCATGTTCCGCCCCAGCTGCGAGTCTTGTGGCTGGGGTTATGTCCATCGCTCCCTCCTGCGTGTCTTTGTGAGCGGTGACGGGAGCTCTGCAGAGAGCATCGGGGCTGGGATTGGGACTGCGGATTTTCCTCTGGGAGGCAAAGTACGATTTCAAACCTCAGGCTTCATCAATTCCCATTGCAGTCAATGAGCTGGTACCATGCCTATAGCCAAGCACGTGCCAACATACTCTGCTGAATTATGGCCTGAAACTGTCTTATAGGCACCTAGCTTTGAACATGAGTGTTAATGAGCACTGCTAGCCCCGTCATACCGCCAGGCAGACACAGCTTTTCAAAGAAGATTTAAAAGTTGCAGGGTTTTGGATTACATCCCCTCTGTTGCTGTGGCTTGTTCATAACATGGGTATTTAAAAAATAAACTTATTATAAATAAAAAGGACCATTTAACATCCAAGTGACAAGCTACAGTGAAACTCGAAGTGTATAAATGCCAGGGGCTTTTTTCAGTTTATAAAACCTTGTTTCTAAGTTTATATAAAATATCTTGCTGGCTTTGTTGTGGTTTTTTTTTTTAAGATTAAAAGAACTCTAGGACCCAATCCAAAGACCACTGAAGTGGATGGAAATACTCTCATTGATTTAAGTGAGTTTGGATCAGCCTGTTTTTAATGTGGGATGGCTGCAGGGGAGCGGTTTCTGCAGCCCAGGATGGGGGACTCTTGCCCTCTGCTGGCTGTTGCTCACGCTAGAGATCAACTACCAGGAAAAACTGCTTTAGAGCTTGAATTAGAACCAAACCCACCAGCCAGCCTCCCTGGGCTGGGAAGGGCGAAGTCTGCAGTAGCAGAAAATGAACGTCTGTTAACACCAGAGTAGCCCCACGAGAGGAAAAACTGTTTTTCTACTTTTTCCCCCTCTGACATTTCCAGATTTTGATCTGTCCACCTGCACCAAGGGGGGCTGGAGGAGGATTTTTTCAGAGCTGTGCCAGTGAGTTCTCCATTGTTCATCAGACCAGAAGGCGCTGCCCAGTAAAACTCAGCACCATCCGTACGCACGCGTTTAATAAAGGCTGATTGCCAGCAAACCACATAGATGCTTGCCCAAAAGAGCAGAGGGCCCCTGTTGCAGCTGGGTTCCTCCCACTGCAGCCCTGGGGTTTGGTCAGGGATGCTCTGAGGGTTTGCTAGACCTTGGCAGGGTTAAGGGAACTGCTCTGCTCCGTGATTTTTTAATGTTGGCCAAAAGGCAGAGCAGTGCATTCGCGAAGGACACGGTCTTTGCTGTTGAAATCAACACTGGACTGTGAGGAGAGAGAGGAAAATGGAGCTGACCTGAAAACCTTTGAGCCTAAGGGTTTGGGTTTTTTTTTTGCTTCTGAGAATCTGATTTATTGTTCTGGTATAAGAATAAACCTAAACGTATTTAGTTTAATAATCTAGTTTCTGTGTGAGAGCTTTCACCAGGAGAACGCCAAGCTGCTTACAAAGGTGGTCAGAATTGTATTTCTATTTTACAGAAGGTAAACTGAGGCACAAAGCCAGCCCCAAAACCAATTTTAAGCATCTTCAGTGCAGGCATCCTCAACTGAGTTAGCTGCGTAGAGACTCTTGTCCCTCAGTACAGGGAAAGCAACGCTCTCAGGCGTGTTGCAGCTTGTCCTAGGAGAGGAGCCTTTCCCCCACTCTTGGGGGGAAAAAGCTTTAAATGGTGGTTGAACACACAGAATCACAAATCAGCACTAGGGTTGTATTTGAGCTCTAAGTAGCACCTTTGGGGCGGTTTTCCTTATTCTTTCTATTGAGGCAAGAAGATGCTAGCTGTTTGTACAATAACGTGAACACCAAAATAAATTCTTTCCACTCCTATAAATGGAAGCTGAAGTGGTCCTACGGGCACTTTAAACCCAGTGCATGTAAAGCAACGCACAAGAGAGGAATGGTCCCGAGCCAGATGTGCGGCTGCAATGTGGGATGAACTGAAAAGCGTCTCCTGCAAGAGCCACCGGAGGCACCTGGGCCATGGGACGTTGTTTCCCCTCCTGATTTTGGAGCCACAGCCTGACATGTTTCTAACAGCACTTACACTGATGCTAATAATACCTCACCTTCCATCTGGATCCTCAGGAAGGCACAATGTTCCCTCTGTATCAACTACGGCTTCATCTTCCGACCCGTGGGGCTGCCAGGCTGCGAGGAACGCGTACTCCCTTGCCTGGGTGAGTCATTGCTGTCCACTAAAGCAGGTAACGTTCTGGGCACTAATGTGGACGTGAGTGAAATCTGGAGGAGAGAAAGTGATGATTTTAACAGTGAAAAGATCCATAATTATTCATAGGGATGCCTCTCTCTCTGCCTGCACTGTCTAACTGGAGAAACAAACTGTTCAGAATTATTTTGAGCTGATCTGTTCTAGCTGAAGTTCCCAGCACAATTGTTTAGCCAGAGCTGGGGGGAGGGAGGAGATGCTATAAGCCAGAATCTGATCTCAATTACCAGCCTATAAAGCTCATTCTAACTCTTTCCATGCCAAAGATGATTTGTACCTTATAACCTCAGATCCAATCCCATCGTGGATATGCAGGAACACTGTGAAAACAGTAAGAGTCACAACAGTAAAACTGGGATCAAAATCTGGTATGATTCCAGAGTAGCTCTGCTAGAATAAAATAGAAAGATTTATACAGATTAAATAGATCTGAGCATATGCCTTTTGGGCCAAAGTTTGTTACAACAGAAAAATCTTTCACATCTAACCAGTTGGTCAAATCTGGTGCAAGCTAGTCTCTAGTGATGGTAAGCAAATGCCTTAATGATATCCCAAGGACTGGAGAATCCCATACCAGTAACCAGTACCAGTACTGCATTCACATTTAAAAAAGGGAAGATAAGCCTGCTTTGGGGCTGCCAGCAAGGGTGCTTCCTGAAATATGGATTATAGCACTTAGGGGAACAGGGAAGTGATACATCACGTCTTGCAAAGACAAGAATCCATCTAGAGTCAAACCTGTGTTTTCTCTGAAGACGCCTGATGGAGGTGGGTGAGGCTTCTCCAGTGAGGGTCGGCACCCTCCCCGGGCTGGACCCTGAGCACAGGGTCAACGCTACCAAGCCACAAGTGTCAGAGCACCGCACTGGCAAGGGGCAGGTCAGACAACAGTTTATGCTTATAATTAAAGGACAGTTTCCTGCACAGATGTTTTTATAGTCCCAGCATGCAGCTTCGGCAGGGTGTCTCCTAGAAAACACTGATGCTCTGTCATGTCTACCTACTGCCTTCGCCGAATAGTAAAGAGACCCAGCACTTCTGCAATCTCCTTCATGCTAACCTGAATTAGTCCACTGCGAGCCATGGTTGCCCTGTAGTGGCTAAGGCATGGCATAGCCCGTTATCTCCAAGTTAAGAGGGTTGAACCTTTAATTCGTGTGTTGGTCCAGGTGCCTCTGAGCTCAAACCCTGCTCCAGACCATGCTCAAGCGATAAGATGACAAGGAAGCTCGCGGGGCGGTCCTCTGAGGACAGGACTCCTGACGCCTGGCGGCTGTGCGCTGCTAGAGGATGGCAACGACAGCTCAAGGCTGACAGCACACGCTGCTTTCAAACACAGGGAATCGACACGTACTGAGACTAGGCAGATATTTCAATATTTACACAGGATTTCAACAGTAAAAGAATGTTGTTATGCCTTAAAAGCTTTTGGAGGATGCGATCCAAGATGGCACAGCAGGGCCATGGAACAGCTCCAAATTCTATTTCTTTGTGGCGAATTTGTCAAAATGAGGTGTTGACTCTGTAAGTCGCTCAGCGAGCAGATGTTGCCCCATTCACAACGCCAAAGCTCCCAGTAGCCCTCCAACTTCAGGCTGCCGAGCGTGCCTTTGACCTTGTGGTTCAGGAAGGCTCCAGGACATGAGGCTGAGGAGCCAGGGTTAGGCTGAGGAGTCAGCCCAAAATGTTGTAGTAGCCACTTTACCCAGCGCTGGGCTGGGATCAGCAGATGGACTCATCTCCTGGTTCTGCCACGGCATTCCTGCATAACCTGGGATGACTCTCTTCGTCTCTCTGGGCCCCTGTTCTCCAGCTTTAAAATTCAGAGTGTCATAGGCAATAACATACCTCCTTTAGCCATCTTTTGTAGGAATGCTTGCACGGTCGTGTTTGCCTCAGACAATGCAGAGCCCTAATTTTGGCTGGATGCTCCTCTACTTCTACCGTGTCATAGTCATAACAGCGCGAATTTATAACAACCAAGTTGTGATTCTTTTCCTACACGTACTGCAGGAGCCCCTTTCTTTATTCAAATTTTTGAAGCCAGAGGCAGTTACACAAAATCTGCGTTAGAAGATGATGTATGACAAACCTTTGAAATCTGCCATGAAGCTGCTCTTGTTCTTGCAAATGTGTTTACAGATTTAAAGAGACAAAAACTACTGAAGGGTTTTAATCAGCAGCCGAAACCATGGGAAACAACGCAGCAGCCAGGAAACCTTCTCTCTTTACCTGGTTCTGCAATGGAGAGGGTTGGTGACGTCTGCGGCAAAGAACCTTGCCTTTGTGTTTGCCATTCCTACGGGTACTCCAAGTGCAAGTCCCTCACAGCAGGGACTCAGTCTTAATCTCGACTTCATGCTGGGCAAATGGGACGGTGGCTCTCCTCCTAAATTGCTGCCATCAGAGTAACTAAGCCCAGCACCCTCTCTCTCTCCGAGAAGCTGAGCAGGTACATTGCAGCCTCCCTCTTCTCCATGCTGCTTGGCTCATCAGCTGTGTTCGTCCCCTGGCTTTTCTTTCCCCAGCCCTCTCCACTTGAATTTTAATCAGAAGCAGCAGCTGAACAGAAGGTGCCATTTCCATAGCTACGGAAGAGGCATCGACAGCGAGAGGTGATGGAGAGGCTTTTACCCAGATGCAGTCATCATTAACATTCACCGTAATAACCTCGCCTGCAAGCACAGCCCTACTATGGCAATAAGACGCTTGGACTGTAAATCCTTGGCCGAGCTCGTCTTTCATCACGGAGAACAATACCTTTTGGGGTCACATTTCTAATCTGCCAATGAATCATTTTCATACGCGGCAATGTTTACATATAAGCAGAGACCACTTTAAACCACGTACGGCTACGCCAGTGGTTACCTTGGCTTAGGCACGGGTGGACAATCGTTGCCCTTTCCGAGGTTTTATGCGTACGCACATGCACACAGACGTGTGCAGCATCTACCGTCTGTGTCTTGCTCCTCCCATTGGACCGCTTTATGCCTCTTGAAACAGCACTGCTTAACAAAGACGGTCTCCCTGTATTTCTGGCTGTCCCACTGAGTTATTTTGGGATGCTGGGTAGGACCTTGCCCTCCATTGTCACTGTTTAGCTTGTGTTTCGCTTGTCTTAAACCTTCCGTCTGTCCTTCTCAAAAGCCCTAAAGCAGAAATATTCCCTCCCTCCAGGATCTTCACAAAAACAATACATTGTTCGGGGCGCGGGAAACCTTGCCATGCTATGGGTCTTCTCCATGGAGTGTGACTCAGGCCCATTGTGGTTTGTGTTTCATTTCAGGTACAAAACCTACTCAGTGGGAGAACCGAGAGGCTGTGTGGCAATTTTGGGGGACATATTACAAGGGGACCAGCTCTGGCATTAGGCTAAGAGTCTCTCTGCACCACTGGTTTGTGCCTGTTACAGTGGAAATCTCCCCTGCAGAGCTCCAGCCTTGTCCATTTAGAGATTTCCACGCAAGCTTCCCACACGGCAGTGCAGAGTGAGGAACCGGATGAATAAAATTGAATTTGAACGGGAGGGAGGGAATGGCGGGTAGGAGAAAATAACCCTTTGAGTAATTTATGAGGCATGTTTATAGCTGTTATTTATAGGTCTCTATGGGGGATTCACATTGTTCTCTACCATCTGACATGATTTGGCAGTTTAGTGGTGTCTGCAAAAAAAAAAAAAAACAAAAAAACAACCCCCCCCAAAACCCCTCCCCCAATACCACATTTTTGTTTAATAGTCTTGAAAGCTGAGTGTCAGCAAGTCCTCAAAAAGACTGTCCCTGCTCTCCTCTGATAACTTATGGCTTAAAGGTACAAGGGCTTGATTAAAACTCTCATCACAGTAAATCAATGGTAGCTCAGGGAAAAGAGGTCCTTTCCCTCCCCCATTCAGATAAAGTTTACTCGCTTGTGCTTTTCTGGCATTTGGTTTCGCATGCATGCAAAAAAACCCTAAATCAATGCCATCAGTAAAGCGCTCACTGGGGGTGCTTAGTCCTGTCCACGGCAAGCTGAAAGCATGCTTTTTTACGCACGTGCCTTCAACGTTATTTTTGGAGAGATTAATGAATTCAGGTGCAGTAAAAATAGTCTACTGCAAACAAACAAGTTCCTCCTTAGCATACTGGAAGGATAAAGAATGTCATCTGCACAAACACAACCTCAGTGACACCCACCAACGAAGGCAAAGCAATTGCACCGTCGCCGTGGCTGTTTGGGGCAGTGGATGTCTTGAATGACCTTGCCTGTTAGGAGCTGTTAATCCTAGCACTTACCTCGGCTGAGGCAGTAGACACATCTGGAGATGAGCAGAAGAAACCTCCCAGCCCCAGTCATGTCTCTACGTGGGCACAATATGTGGATCTAATTACAGGATTGAGGTTCACAGGAGGCTGGAAAATTAACGCTGGTTCCTCCAAGCCTCCACCCTAGCAGAGTCAGGAAGGGCTCATTTCCATGCCTACCCTGACATCCCATGAGAAGGAGAGGTTTTTTTCACCGTGTTTCTTAAAATATAACATCTCAGGAGACTTCAAGCTGACTGCTAAGCCCCGGTCACAGGGGAGCCCCCTTACCCTCAGTCAGGTCTTTCCTGCACTCAGCAGTGTGGCTGCTACAAGTTTGTTAGAGGAAAGGACAAAATACAACTGGCTTAAAGAAAAAATGTGGGATGGTAGTTCATTACAGAATTGGCCCAGAGCCTGGGAAAGCTTGGTCCTATCACCAGACAAGCTTTTGAGAGGGTAGGAGAGCAAAGGGGAGCACAACCACAGGGTCTTCTGTAGAGCTTTGGTCAATCCACTGAGAATTGGGGTCTCAGCCTTGAAATGTCCAGCTGGGCTGAGTCCTCTGGGACTTCACGTTTCTCTCTGACCAAGAGGTAATACGAAACGGCCCAGAAAGGAAGGCCACATTAAATCTCATGATGGGCCTGCTCTTTAAAGTATCACACAAAGCAAGCCATTCCCGGGAACTCTCTAGCATTTGGAGCCAGAAGCCTGAGTGTGGCTGATGAGCTGTGACATTTGAATGTCGTCTAGTTCCAGTCCAACCCCCAGTTGCTGTTTGACTTGGCAACTGGCTTCCCCTCCCTGCCCCAGAAATGCACGCTCCACCAAGGTGACATCCACCTCCAAACCTCTCTACCTCTCTCACACTATGTTTGTCTTTGTCCTACAGGAGGAAAAAGCTAGGAAGAGATGCATAAATAAAATAGAACATTTTCCGGCTTAGTGCATGTTGTTAAGGGAGAGTGATGCAGCAGTTCTCATCATCCTTTGACCACCTTGCAAGAATCTGTAGAAAAAGGTTATGGGGTGACTCTGATGGGGCTCTTAGAAAATCGCTAGTAAAACTATAGCTTTGCTGCAGAATTTCATATGTGAATTAAGAAATGCAGTGAAAAACAGATGATTCCCTATTACACTTATAGCTAATTTTGATTTGGAAAAAAAAGAGATTATTTCAGTTCTGTATGAGCCACCACCTATCTAATCTAGGACAAAGTAAAATCCGGCAGGTTTTGGTGTCGAAAAGCATAATAGATATACAAATGCCAAGGCCTGTGCACTTTGTATTTAAGTAGGTCCATATCTGTGGAGGAAGTAACGTGAGCAGGAGGGAGAAACAGCCTCAAGAAACGAATAGAAACGCAGCTTAAACCCGTACATCTGGTGCCCTCCTGTGGAAAGGAGCCACTGCGGAGGAAAGGCACAAATGCCCGGTGGTTTTAATGGGCAGAAAGCTTTCTGGGGTAGGGATTGCTTTTTGGGCTTAGAATAAGACTAAGACTGATAGAAACTAGACTTCAGTTAGCGATTTAACTAATCATTTTCCAAAACACTACTGTGTGATTTCGTGGGCAAACAAACGAGATAGTTTTACATATTCTTTCAGTAGCTGTAATAATCCCAGCCCATTGCCATATCACTTAACCATTAGTAAAGAACAGTTTGTATTGCAACACTGTGCTTTGCTTCCTCCTGTTTTAGGGACCAGCAGAGGACCAGATGTGGCCGTTGCACAAATTAAATTGAAATTTAAGTGTGTGAGCTTAAGTAAAGTTTCTGAACACTCGCCTCTGAAATCTGAATGAAACAAAGCAGAAAAAGGTAGTAATCATCGTGTTCTGGAATTGAAATTCAGAAAGCAGAACAAGCTATCGTCAGACAAAGCTGCCTAGGTAACGCTGATTTGTGACGCACTTTATTTATTCGTGCATTTGCACTATTTTATGTCTTAGGAATGTTTTGCATGACAGATATTAAATATAAATGCCCTCAAATGCTGTGTGGGGTCTGGCTTGCCCACTGAAGCATGAGTTTCTTGTCATCCTCTACATTCCAATCCTAATGATTCAACACTATGGATTACACGTGATCACTCTTACAGTTTACACAGGGAAAATGAGCGATTTAAACCTTTTTTTTGGACTGATAAGCATTGCTACTTTTTAAACTGCCCTTAGGGAGAGCAAATATTGGCCTTATTTGCAACTTTAAAAAAGAACTGCTGCAAAAAGAGGCGCTTCATTTTCTACGTGCACTTAACATATACCAGCAACAGGAATCCGCATCCATAGCCGAACCTGAAGAATGCAGGCTCGTCGGGTCGGATCTTCCCACAGTTTTAGATGGTGCTACGACTCCTCTAGGGTAACACACTCTTTCATCACTTTGGGCTAGCCGGACTGTAACTCAGATGAACGGCAAAGGGTGAGCGAGGGGAAGGCATGGCAGCCTTCATCAGCCCCCGTTAGCCGTAGAAGCTCATAAATATTGAGCGTGATGTTGGTGGCAGATCTATTGCTCTCATTGACCCGGGGGACACGCTGCGTCTCTGCAGCAGGAGGTGGCGGGATGTGGGGTGGAAGACAGCCAGAGCCACCCGATCGGCTGGGCAGCTGAGCCACCCGGTTCCAGAGAGCGCTACCAGCCCAGAGAACCGCCCCGCAGAGGGCTTGGAGGCATCTTTCCTCTACTGTGGGGAGGCATAACAAGAACGACTGGCGAGAAATGAAAGGCAGGCCAATTCAGATCAGAAGGAGGGAAAAAAAATTAACCATGAAGATGATTAATCCACGGAATAAACAACCAAGGGATTTTCTGCCATTTGAGGCTTTGCAAGTCAGCACCAAAAGACTCGCTAGAAGGCATCTGCCAAGCTTCATTGGTTAATGGCTGAAGAAAACGCCTGGGGAAAGAACACTACACGGCAGTGCATGGTGATAAATCCACAGTGAGAGTGCCAAGGCTGTAAGTCAATCACAGCTCACTGGAGTTAGCAGAGGGCAACTTCTCTGGCCTGTGTTATATGAGAGAAAAAACGGATAATCTCCTCTAATTGTAGAGCAGTCAGTTGGCAAAGTCTGCCGTTTTACAAGAAGAAAGAGGAATAGGAGGAGTAGTAGCAAAGAGGGAAACGATTCTCCTGCAGCTCTTAGCCAGCAGCTAGCTCTTGAAAAGAGATGGTGGCACAGCTTAGCACTCAACACAATCAGTTTTTGTTATTTTCAAGAAAAAAAGTGATTGGGTTTTCTCCGAGTCTGGTTTTTTTTTAAGGGAAAACTTTTCTGCTACATATTTTCCAGGTTAGAGAGAAAGCATCATTAGGGGGTTTTTGTACTTCCATTTTTTACTGTTTTCTTAATAAGAAATTAGTGGAACAACTAATATGACAAACTAAACAGCGTTTCACTCTTATTCCCCCTCCACCAGTAGCTTCTTACACACAAAGGCAAAGCCAAAAAAATTGCTAACCACAGAAGAGTAGCAGGAAAAGGCAGGGAGGAAACAAAACCAGTTCAGAGGAAGAAAAACCCTGCCATTTCTTCAAATCTAACTTACCTCTGGTTTTGGACATCACGCTTTTGTGGAGAAAAGCCAAAACCTGTTTTTAAAAAAAAATAATGTTTGAGGTTTTTTTCCTGTAACTACATTGATAATAAAGTTTATGGCTTTCTCTGTATTTTATTTCAGGAGGGTGTCTTGTTAGGTTAAAACTGTAGCAGAATACACTCGGATGATTCATATCTTTTTCACATTGAAATACTATCCAATATATTAATATAAAAGAGAGGATATATGCGTATGTCATCTCTCTGTCACAGTAACCATAAGTCCTGCGCATGTTCTACATTTATTACATCCTATATCATTCTTAATTTGATCCATGTGCCTCAAGGGAGTTTGTCATGTTCATTTTTGCATGTCCTGCTGCCACCTAACGGCAGCGAGCTCAACCTTCACCTCTTGGGCTAAAAAAGGGGAGAAACCCGCTTCTGAAACTTCCAGAAGCTCTGTAGAGCAAGCGGCTAAAAAGACTAAATGCTTTAATTTTTAGAGTCATAAAAATCTTGGGAAATTTCAGTTAATTAAACTTGTTATTAATTAATAGGATTTTTGTCCTGTATAAGCTATCTAGAGTCATATATAGTACCTTAGTTTGGGGCATGATACCGTGTTCCCAGCCCAAGGGTTACCCAACAGTGGGTTTTTTTGAAGTGCGAAGCAACAGTGTCCTTATTGCCAAGGAGCCTTGGGGCCCTATGCACTCAGCCACCCTCAAATTACTGCGGGGGGAAGGGATTAAGCTGCAGAAACACTGGGTTTAGCCGGCAGGAAATGCCAAATAGCGCAAATTAACTTTGCTGCAGAACTGGTTGGGTTGGAGAGACGTACATATATCTGCTTCTATGTATGTAGATAGAATATACATGTAGCTGTAGATACAAGTCCTAGGTCACAGAAGCCTTGGCTTTGAAAATCCTGTGCTAGGTGTCGGCCCACGCTGAAGCAGGACAGCTGAGAACCGAGGACCGGTGACAGCCATTGCTCCCAACACCCTGCCACTGAGGAATAAATCAAGCCACGTTGTCCTCCGCTCTGATAACCCACCTCTTCTCGCGAGCCGACAGCTTGTGTTCCAGGCCATTGAGGCAAATTCACCGTCTACTTTCTTTGTCCACTTATCAATGTTAAGATCAGATTAGATCCGTATTGGGTCTTACACACGTGGCCGCAGACCAGTCAATGGGAGGCCTGCAGAGAACCAAATCAGCACACACGTAAGGAGCCACGAGCGGGGCCTCATTGCTGCCAGCATAAGGAATTACCTGGATTAATGGGTCGACAAAATACGACTATTCTTGTGCTCTTCTGTAGCAGCAAACCAGCACTGCGCCACTGACCTGAGTATCTTCCTGGGGTTTCTCACTGGTTCCTCATACACCTTAGGTTTAGATCTGGCTGTTGATGACTTCTTCCTGACCCCCAAAACTTCTATACGCTTCAGTTGGTATCTTTTAGCCTGTTCCAACATGGACCAGGTTCACTGCGTCCCTGGAATTGATTTTCTGGGGAAGAGGTTTCTTTCTTTCCAATTTAGGCGCTGGAGGAAGAAACAATGATAGAATAAAAACAAATGGAGGCTCTGCAGATGTGTGTTAACTAAACACCGGTGCTTTAGGCTGAATGTGTCTTTCACTGGGATATTATTGTTGGGACAAGCTAATAAATCTTATACGCAGCTACCCACCAACCCTGTTCCAGGGGATTTAATTGCATATATGCTAGTATCTAATTTAAGCTGCCAGTAGCCAAATAACTGCACGTTGGTGACAGAGCCAGGATCCCCACGTTAACCACAAGTCTTTTCACTAGTGGACGACCATTGCCCCTTCTCAACAGATAAAAAGGAAACCCTTGTGAAGCTTCCCACTGGACAGGGGTGCCAGGTTTAACGCTGTGTGGAGAAAGCTAATTGCATTTCACAGAGCGCTTCAACATTTGGTTTTGTTCAGATGAGGAACAAGAGCTGAACAGCATTGCAAAGTCAGCTGCAAACTCCAGCTGCGCTCAGGTTTGGGGGCAGACCAGCGAGAGGGTTGATCTGGTGGATGTAGGGATGCAGCAACCAAGGGTCTGAGCGGCTGACAGCGATGCTGGCTCTTTCCGAGCTCCTCCCACCATCCGGTGCGATCCCACTCGCAGCATCTCTGCGACAGTAAAACCCAACCACCACCACCACTGAAAGCTCCACTGGCGTTTTTCCAGCTGGCTCTAACACCCCCCATCCAGTTATCTGTGTGTGGCTTCTATTTACGGCTGTACTTTCTCTCCCCTCCTCCATTGCTGTTAGGAGGGTCCAGGTAGAAACACATTGGAGGGCTGAGGGCTACACCAACAGTTTTTGCTTGTTTTGCTCGCGTTTCGTCAGTCATGTCTGCAATGCAGAGCCAGTTTTCAGGCAAATGTCTCTGCTTTGCCAAAGGCTCCTTTAAACAGACAACTGCCCCCAGAAGAGGCTCAGTTTTCTCTAAAGGAAATTACACTGTGGACCATTGAGTCCTCTTTACCATCACCACCTTCCAAGGAACCACGGGACCTTATCTTCAGCTCTGCTACTGCCCGTATCACTCCTACACGGGACGACCATCAGCCTACATTAGCACTCATTTCAGAGCCCAGACAGTTTTTATCTGTTGAAGGTACGCAGTTGCATAGAACATGCATCGCCTTGAGACACAGAAGCACCTAGTGAAACAACAACATTTTGTCTTTATTAGGAGTTCCCATGGTAATATAACACAGAGTTCTTAAGGAATAAAACACAAGACTTGGGGTTGGGGTGGGTTTTTTTGCCATTGAGACAATGGTCAAATATCAGTACTTCTTTTTGTCTACACACATGATCAGCTTTAGCACTTACAGCTCCTCCACTCATGGTTCACAATCACAAATCCAAGGGTTAAATCCAGCTAGTATTAAATCCTACTTTTTTTTTTTTTTATTTTTAGAGCTTCAAGTCACTGCGGTTAATTAATTAATTAAGTCGTTGTCTTTTTTTTTCTTTAAGCATTTACATATGACATTCATTAAACAGACACAAAGCAGACGAGCTCTCACAGGAAAAAACATGCTTACATAGCCTGCAAAAATCTTTTTTTGTGATTTTTTTTTTTCCTTTTGAAGAACGAATTAAAACTAAAAAGTCATCATGAGTCAGTGAAGGAAAAAAAAAAGGAAGACTTAAGTGAATACTGAAGAGCCGCAAGTGTTTCGTAGAATTGAAACGGATCTGCAATTCTTTTTTTTTTCTCCCCAACTCGTTCAAATTGATTTTAACATACAGGTGAAAAATAATGAAAATAGCTGCAATATATATTAAGTTCACGGATTACTTAACAAACAAAGTGCAAACTCTTTTATGCAAAACTAAAAGACCCAAGAGTTAAACCTAAATGCAAAATGCATGGGTAAATATGGCAATGTTTTTCTTAACTTCTGTGTTCAAAGGGGCCTAAAAGAATTAGGTGCTGAAGCTGGGAGGGTTTGGGTACCTACGCAGCTTCCAGATCCTTTGCAAATCCCAGCATTGATACTTCATAACAACAAATTTGGTACTTGTTTCTTAAAAGCCTTCATATATATAGCTTTTTTTCCCTAAAAGAACCTGTAAACACCATTTAAGAAAATACTCACAAATACGGAAAAACAAGGTCAATGTACGTGGCAAAGTACAACGAGAAGAGAAAGCGGAAGATGCAGCCAAGTGCCAGGGCATACAGCCAGCGGAGGTAACGCTGTGTTAACTGTGGGCAGAAAAGCTCTTTGTGCTAAGAGACAGGCCACGTCCTTGGGATCGCCGAGCCCTCCAGCTCAGTTTAAGTGGGAATCTAATGGTGCAGATTTATTCTCCAGGTCCTGAAAACAACAAGCTTCCAACACTAGGGCTAAAAGACCTTCAATCCCAGAAGACAGTTAAATGTCCAGATCCCGCTGCCAGCCACAGAAGCTGGGGCTCCTAAATTCATTCAAGGACCACTCACGGCCTCTGGTTTCTCAGCTTCGAGGCAGCAGGCATCTGAGGAAGGGTGGGGAACCACCAGGCTTTCTCATGAATATTTGCACGAAGGCAGACTCCTGAAGGAGTAAGTGACACTGAAATTCGCACCCTGTATGAGATTCTGAGCTGCTGCTGACCCGACGAGCTGCTCTGAGCCTCCCAGTTACAACAGCTGGGCATCTGGACTTGAACTGGAATTGGCACAGATGCTCAGGCACACACTCAACTGACCGGCCTTTCCAGGAGAGCCAAAGATAAGGTCTCATAAAGTTTTAAATAACCACTCAACGATGCCCAGGAAAGGGGAACATGGCTGCTACAGAAATCTTTCAAGCAACACGTTGCTCTTTGCCCATGGCTTATCCATTTCCACCTCCAGGAACAGAAGACAAACTAACTGCTAACAACATCTCAAGAGCCTCCGTCTGAGCTCCTCAGCCCCTTCGTTTGCACCAGCTCAAGACCTAGTACACTGAAGTGAAGATCATAGCTTATGAACCTGCTCTGCGACCTCCTATTGCAGCTAAGTGGCAAGCGTTGGCTGGAATGATGCAACCTAGGAATACCTGAAGTACCAGGGTGGCAGTGACACTGGCGGGAGTCTGTAACTTGAATGAGGTTCGGGAAGGACCAGGAAGAACAGGGAGAACCCCAGTTCTCGGATAAGGCTTCGTAAACACAATGATACAAACATATTAAAAACACACACACAAACATTAAAAAAAAAAAAAGTTTCCTCAAGGACAAAATCCAGAAGGAAAAAAAAAAAATATGAAAAACCAAACCAACAGAATGAGAGTCCCCAACGATTCTAGCTCACCCGATGGCTGGGTGCAATGCGCTTTGTCAATTCCTAGTGCTGGGTCCTGTTTCTCTCTCTTGGCAGCAGACAGCTATTCAGTGACCTCAAAGGCGGTGGTGGGGAATGGTTACAGACAGGGATTAGTGTCCCTCTGTGCTTGCCTAGCTATTCTGCTGGAACACAGAACCCTACAGAATATCCAGTTTAAAACCTTTGAACTACTCTTCTGCTTGACATTTAAAAAAAAAAAAAAAAAAAAAAATTATTTTTTATTTTTTTTAANAAAAAAAAAAAAAAAAAAAAAGCTATTTTTTACATTTATTATTTATTTATTCCTTTTTTGTGTGTGTCTTAAAGGCAGCTCCCGGGAAATTCACTTTATCCTTCCTTTATTAAAAGAAAGATGCTGAATGGGACAGAGGCCACATATCTCAAACATCCTCTTTACATTTACTTTCGCATGTCAGAGGTGTCAAAACAGGGTTTATTTCTTTAAATGTGTAGGAGCTGAGGGGGGAAGTGAGAGGGGTTGGTGAAGATGAGGAGGGAATCTGAGGGGACTGAAAGAGGCGCCTTACTTCAGCCCCCCCTCACTGGTTGCCCGCAGTAACTGTCACAGGCTCTAAAAGAATCAAAAAGGGTCTCCAGGTGCCCCCGTCCCCTGGTCCGCTAGGCGGGCACAGAAGGGGTCGGTCCTTAGCCCAAGCTGGTGATGTTGGCACGTCCGCCCGGCGGTGCCACAATGCGCTGAGTCGTGCGGCGTGGGATGTTGTCGTCGATCTGTGCCCCTGCGGGAGAGAGAAGCAAGGTCAAGTCCCCCGGGCCAGCGGGGAGCTTGAGAGAAGCCAGCTGCAGGACAAGGGAGTTGGGAGAGCACAGCTGCACTGAAACCCATCGAGTCCTCTTAGGCCAGGCTCCAACGGCGTGCACCAAAGTGCATCACCTTTGGAGGAAAAGCCCTTACTGGCCTCCAGTGCCTTAATTCTGCTGAAACCTGTTCTACGTTAATATCTCCGCACCGAACACCTGAGCCACCCAGCCCTGCACAGACAAGAGCTAGCTGAATGGCTTTCCCTTAGCGAGCCTTTTTATAGTTTTCCCTTACTGCACTGAAACGGCACGCTGAGAAATCAAATCTGCCACATACCAGACCCACAGCTGGTCTCAGCCGGCAAAGCTCTGCTGAAGTTGGTGCCATCTGCCCTCTTCAGACACCCGGCTGAGGACTGAGCCCAGAACGCAATGGGGTACTCAGCATTCATGCCACGGTATGAAAATAAGCAGGACTTGATCATAGCTCCTATACTGCTCTTCTTCCTTCCCAAAGGGATAACCTCCAAGCTAAAAACACATCACAGTCTCTCTCATTGCCTTCCAATTTCAGCAGAATTAATTCAGAGTACGGGAGTATAAACACGCCGTGATTTCAAAGCAATTTAGCCCCATAAAAGTATTTACCAGACAAGCTGAACCCAGACTGGTGCAGGTTCCTCACGGGTGGGGCCTGCTGTTTGGCAGGAGATGTCTTAGCTGAAGACGCCGGTGTGACGGTCTTCGGCGTCACCGACACTTCGCAGACGGGTCCGTCATAGAGGCCTCGAGGCACACCCCGCAGCTCGGCCAGCTGCAAAACACAGACACGGGCAGCCTTCAGGGTCAAAACAGCCTTTAAAGCAGAACGAAGCAGCCGGCCAGATGAGGCTAAGCCAAAGATGCACATTTCAAGATTTGTCTTTAGTGAGAGGATTTGAAATCATACGAAATCTCCGCCGTGCTGATCCTCAGAAGCAGCACGGGTAAGATGCAACGTGTTCTGGACCACTGTGGCTCCAGCTAGCCAGTGTGAGCAGCCTCCAGCAGCCAGCCAGTCCGTCCCCTGCACCGCGAGGGCCGTCCTTTAATGATCTCAACCCACCTGCTCTTGTATTAAAGGCTCCTGACGACTCTCAAATGAAACTTGTTACTCATCCCCAAAAAGCAAAACAATGCCACCAGGGCAGAGGCAGGGCTGCATAAAGAAGAGCCAGGCTAGCTTCACGTCGCCAGCTCGGGAGCTTTAGATTGGGTTAAATGCAATTATTCCAGTTGAGATGCTGCCCAATTGGATTTATAGGTCAGACACGTATTTCTGTGGGAGAGCAGAACACGACAGAAACCACGGATCTGTTCTCCGCGGTGCTAAATTATTTGAGGTTGTAATTTTGGTAACTTGCAATTTCTTCAAAAGAACAATTAAGGACAGATCATTCGCAAGGAATGTGAAGATTACCTATGGTCAGCAGAACTAACACAGCTCTAGTTTTGTCCAGCAGAGGGCAACGCTTCAAACACCTGACTTCATCTAGAAATAAACTTCTTAAATTTTCAGCAACTAAGTTGCGGCTGGGCGCAGTGTCATCTTCTCTGTCAGTTTTTACCAACTAAAGGCATATCAAAAGGCAATTTCTGTTTTGAATGGGTGTATTCTACAAAAACACTTTTCCAACAATTTTAGCCTCTTAAAAATTGAATATTCTCACTTTGAAACAATCAGTAGGCTGTCCCTGTGACTCATCAGTCACCAGACAAGAGCAGCTGATCATATCTGACAGAAGGGAAAGCAGCATAATGTATCGGTAACAATAAATTAGAATTCTAAATTGTCGCTGAAAGGTTTGATATATAAATACTATCAATAACTTCTCTTGGTATTTCTGAGACAGGAGAAGCCGTCCAAGCTATTTGCAGATTGACTCATGTCCAAACCGGACAGTTCCTGGACACATGCTCTGTCTCGGTGTCCCAAGAGGGAGGAGAACTAAAGAGCGGAAAAATAAAATTTGCAGAAAATCCAAGCTCAAGCCAAAGCATATTCCTATAATGACTCGAGTGAATAGCAAAAATGAAAGAGGAATGAGGTAAATATGGCTCCTGTCCAGGGAACATTTTCTGTTGCAGAAGTGTGTGTCTGTGAGCCAGGGGACAGCATCTGTTTTCCACCCACTTCAACTCAGGAGTTTCAGCGAGAGAACAAATGGGCATCCAACCATTTACGCTCACCCTGCTCCTTGCTTTGATGCGCTTGTAAACGAAGTCAGGGAACGGTTTCCTGGGGATATACCGTCCAGATCCCTCGGTGACGTGGAGATTCCCATCCTCCAGCACGATCTTCCCCTGGCTGATAACCACCAGCGGAGACCCACGGCACTCCATGCCTTCGAAGATATTGTACTCCAGAGACTAGAACAAACAAAAAGACAACGTGAGGCAAACATATTCATGCCAGCAAAGCCTGCTGTGCTTTAATTAGCAATCACCACTCATGCTAATTGCCTAAATTTTAAGGACAGATGGAAGCAAACTCAACAGCATTTACCTGAGTTGTATATGCTGTGGTTTAACAGAAAGGCTGGTCTTTGTATCAGTCTAAATTTATCAAGGATTTACTCATGCAAAATTTCCATTGCAACAGGATTCATAAAGAGGAAATACGGTTTCAAATGAGAATATCTCAAAGCCCACCTCTTCAAACGCATTTAGGTGCCTATTTCTTCTGAACTGTGGGGGATTTAGGAGCCAAATAAAGTTTTATCTGAGTTTCATACTAAAAATGACGATAATTTTGAAAAGCTGTATTTCAAACCAGTGTTTTGGTTGATGGGTCAGGGACCAGGACAATCTTGTTTTACTCTAATGGGATTCCTCATCCTCAATTAACAGGATTAGAAACATTACACCACAGTAAAAAGACAAGTTTTGAAAGAATCACTGGTAAATGTCCCACCCATGAAGCATCCTGGAACGAGATGCACTACAACCATGTTATTTGGGGACTGTTACTCTAGTGACCATCTCTGAGATAAATCCAGGTCTTTTTTACTGAGTTAATAATGGAGTTTGCTCTTGAAGTGTGTTATAAGTATGGGTAGGCTTGACTGCAGATTTACAATTAGCTAGAACGGCGGTTAAACCGACACTGAACCGGGTCCAGGCTGAAAAAAAGTTGTGGTGGCAAAGGAGGAGGCTTGGTTAGAAGCTCATGAATTAGGCTGGTTCCAAGAACAACATTATCTCCCTCTCTAGCTCCTAATGTTTCCTTGCCGGACAGTGGCAAAAGCAGTGTGAATTCTTGGAAAATATCCATATGTTGCTCTAGCATTTAAAAAAACAATCATCTGATGCCACATAATCACTACGTCTCCTTGGGTCGCACCAACCGCTCTGCCTGACTTTCAAAGGGGCTTTTGTTTTTTACTTGACCAAACTCGGACGCCTTGCCCCTAAAGGCATCGCTCATATCGATTTCTCCTCTAACACAAGGCACACATGCGGTGTGAGACGCAAAAAAATCAAGAGGCGTAATGCCAGGTATAACAGGGGATGTTACGAGAAAGGAGAAATGCTTAGAGTGGGACTTGTAAGAAAAAACGCTGCTATTTCTTCCACAGCCCTTCAAGCTCTAAACAAACCCCTTCATTCTCCATAGTCTTGGCACCTTGTCTGAAGACAGAGATGCAGCCTTTAGCAACAGCTGATCATTGAGTGCTGAGGCCTCTTACACGGTGCAGGAGTTTCAGGGGGATCGGCAGTCCTTAGCCTATAAAGCATTTCTGAATGGTCACTCCACGGCGGATCTGGGTCTCCTTCAGCCTAGCCCAGATCTATGGCAAAATCATGGAGTCAATCCTGATTGTACTGGACCAGATCCACAAAAGATAAAGTCTCTGAGTTTTATTTAAGGAGTCCAGTTCGTTTCCTGAAGACCATAGCCATTAAATGGCAATGACTTTCAATACTCCATCCAACAAGCTACTACCAGCTCTCTGAGCCATTCATAAGCACAAACCCAGGTTCAGACTACTAAATTGGGCATCTAACAGCAGTATGTCCCTGGGCTCCCTCCTCTAAGTCATTCCTCTCCAGACTGCAGGGGTGATGAGTCTGGAAGCACTTCTAAGGTGACCGAAGTGACCAGACTTCTGAGTCTGGATGCCTCTGTTAGAAGCCTAAAGCACAGGCAGGATGAATCCAGGGCATCTGTGACCAATTCTGACACAGAGTTAAGTCACAGGGAAGTGAACCAAATCTTTAAAAAAAAGTTTCTTTGTGAACATGCCCAGGGATCCAAGTGTGGAAGAAAATTTTGCTCCTTCAGCTCCGGAGTGAATGAAAGCATTCACGGAAAAAAGAACAAGGAGTTTTTTTTTCCAGGGAAACATTCCATAGGTTCATCGCCAGCAGTGAAACAAGTCGTCAACAAACGAAAACAGTGGTTGCTTTCTCTGAGACAGTGCTCGAATGTCACAGGGAGACTCCAACCAGCCCTTTGCACTGGGACCATTCTGCAGTTTCCCACAGGGTAGGAGAGCCTTTTCGCTGTAGGAGCCAGGTAAAAGATACGGGACACAGCTGTGGGCCACAAGCAAAGAGTGCCTCTAACAGTGCCACCACAAAGCCGCAGAAGAAACAAGGGGAAGGTCTAGTTAGGCTGGGTGCTGCCTTCTGCCTCCCTGTGCCAACTAATACTGGGATGATCACCAGTAAAAAATCACATCTAAGTATGACTCCACACACACGTGCCAGATCAGTACGTGGTGTAAATCCACTCAGATTCATTGATCCGAATCAGATCTCCAGCGAAGGTGTCCATGAGCTGACAAGCTTCACCAACCCCAACTAGAAAAGGGGCAGTTCACATTCCCACTGCTAGTGACTCAGAAGGTCATAAAAGACACATTGTGATAGGAGGCCTTTTGATATTTTAGCAGATTTAAAGAGCTTTCTGTGTGCTCAGATCCAAGCATCCAACAGGCAGTGAGAGCAGACAATCTCTTTGCTCCAAGGGGAATCTCTGGGTATTCACGTGATTTCAGATTGGGACTCAATCATCTTCCCTTCTGCTCACACAACTGAGCTGTATTGGGTGTAAGACCAGAGAGGGCTTGGGGCATCGAGAAAACAAAAGCTCTGAGTTGTCATGAGCTCTAGTTCTTGGCAGCACAGTCTGGCATTGAAGGAATAGAGGAAGAAATGAGCAGCAGAGCTCACATCGTAGAAAATATCCTTACTATGTTATGAGTCTTGGCGGAGATTGTCTTGACGCTGTCAGGATCCCAGATAACCAGATCAGCATCCGAGCCCACTGCAATACGGCCCTTTCGCGGGTACAGGTTAAAGATTTTAGCTGCATTTGTGCTGGTCACAGCAACAAACTGGTTCTCGTCCATCTTGCCAGTCACCTAGGGAAAGACAAAAAGAGTCACTGCATTAGCCAGGTGGGGACCGCTCTGAAGACCAAACAGCTGACAGCACAGCAGGTTCCCCATGATCTCTACAGGGGCAAAAACTCAAGCGGAAGGACCATAACAAGCATCTGGGGAGCGATAACAACACACTGCTGCAGTTCTTTCAGCTCGGAATGTCTAGTTGTAGCCTAAGCCTATGACACGTGTGACATACCACAGCCTTATCCCAGATGATGGACATCCTCTCTTCAGTCCCATTGGTTCCTTCAGGGATCAGGGTAAAGTTGTCCTTCCCAACAGCTTTCTGAGCAGTGTTGAAGGTGCAGTGGGCACTGCCAGTAACTTGGAGGTCTCCACTGGAAAAGACAATGATAGGTATTTAAGATATTTCAGGTTTACTCCTGAAGGTGAAACAGCCTTTTGCTTGCTGGCAACAACAGCTATTGTTTTTCTCACCCACTTGTCTCATGATGAAGCACACACTGTAGGAACACAAAGAGCTCTACTCACCAGGACAGTAGCGAGTTGAGAAAATCAGGAGTGGTTGGGTCAGGACTCAGTGGTGGGGAAGTAACAAAAGCAGCCGCCTTAGCCCAATTCTTGCTCCAATAATGAGATCCATCGGTACCCAAGCTGGCTGTGATGGGCTCTCCATACACCACAGTTCCTACAGGACAGGAATACAGGCAAATCCACTGTGAGCACCAAGCAACACACATCTCCAGCCTGGCTTCCAGGCATAAAGCATCCTTCTGAAATAGGACCAGTTGGGTAAGTTATGCCAGCATCGCACGCTGCAGAGCTTCTTAGTGCCTTCTCTTCAGTATGGGATCAGAGAGACACAACATTGGATTGAATTCACTGGCCTGCACAACCAGATGATCAGACATCATTAAACTCCTGACCTGTTCAATGCTCCTCTGAAACTATATGATGTTACTAAGGCCATGTTTTCACAAGCAAGCTCTTAATTTTATATGCCTATCCTGAGATCTCTAAAGAAACACTGAGCATTCTCCAAAAATCAGTCCCTCAGAGTAAGCATCCAAACATCTAGATATCCGAGTTAATAATAAAGATACTGTTACTGACAAGAGCATGGAGCAGCAAAATATGCACGATGCCTTTCCACAATTGTTGAGGTCAGTGCTGATTAATTGTGCTCGAAAGGGTTACTGTAAAGGCTCATTGTATTATATCCTGGGCCAAGAACCTTATGAAAGAGGCTGAGGGGAACTGTAAGAGCGTGAGGAGATCCAGTCTGAGCCAGAAGGGGTGTGGAAGAAAAAGAAATAGTGCCTGCAATAATTTTTATAAATGTGTATGCATTAAAGATCTAACAAGGCTGGGTTTATTGGGGCAGGCTCTGTGCATAGATCAGATAAGAGAAAACTCCCATCAGGAAAGTTTCCTGCCTACAGAGAAAGCCCATCACAGAGGAAGAATCGGTGTTCCTGGTTCACAAACGCAGCTCGGGGAAACCGAGTGATTCCCCCAAGGGTACACAGTAAATCTCTGGCAGAACTAGGAAATTAAATTGGATCTTCTGACTCCCTGTCCAGCACACTAACCACCAGTGCATCCTTCCTCTTCACTAACATTTCTGGAACCACATGAAGGAACAGCGGATACTTAAGGTCACAATACTTTGCAAGCTGGAATGCAGCAGTGACATCTGCACACCAAGCAGATGCAAGATGCTGCAGCTTCAAAAGTGGCGCAAGCTGGTAGCCCTGCAGATCTGCTCACCAAATGCAACCTTCCTGAAATCTCTGCAAAGCGCCTATCCGTCTGGCTTCTGAGCCCAGACACTTCACGCGTTTGTACCTGCCTGCAAAAGACGTGGGGAGTTAAAATACTAGCCCTAAATACTTCAGTCGGAAAAGACTGGCAAAGGTAACCGCAGAAGCGGTCAGCAGGGTCTTACATACCTCACCATGCAAAAAACGTAAAAAAAAAAGGATCTTTCTTTCACCGTATTGCCTGAGCTACTGTTACGTCTACAGGCTGTCAAGCTAGCTGGGGAAGAGCGCGTTAGCTGAGGCAGAAGGATGCACTAACCGGCTCACGCTGCTTGCAGGACCACGCTGGAACAGGAGGTGCAGGAACAGCCTTTGTCAGAGGCGATCCACCAGCAGAGGAAGAGGCCATCTGACATCACTTGCCACAAATAGGGTTACAAAATCAAAACAAGGCAAAACACACGCTGGCTGTTAATGGGAGGCCTGTTATGGACCAATACATTGGGAGGATTGTTCTGCAGGGAGCAATGGTTTGAGCTCCCAGATCTGCCAACGACAGAGTCTGCAGGGAATCTCCTCCATACAAATGCCACTGGGAACATCTGGCTTTAAATAACATTCGTTCTTTTCCATTTAGCAAATCAATTCTGTTTTGTTTTTGCCTTGGATTGTCTTCAGTTATGTCTCCTCTGTTGCTTGGGAGGGCAAGGCTAGTGTGTGTGGCCCTCCTGGGTTACCCAGTTGGGTAACTGCACAGCATTTAAATGGAGTTATTTCAATAAAGGAACAGAGAATGGCGTGCCATTTATACACCAAATTCTCCTTATAAGGAGAAAACACAATCTGAATGAAAAGCGTGTATGCTAGTTCACTCAGTAGGCTCAGTAAAGTGAGTTCCATGGCTCATTCGTCTGGGACAATCCCAGCACCTTTCACAGGCAGGGTAACATCCAGCCGAGTCAGGTCGTGTATTATAGCACCTGCGGTATAAGTGTATGGTCCCTCATCCCAATGCCCCTCTCTACTTGCCAGCTAGTGGTCGCAAGGGACAGCAAGCGTAGCAAGAAGGTGGTTTTGTTGATGCTCCATCTCTGTGATGTATATGTCTCCAGTACTTTACCCAGAAAAAGGAAGGGATGCTTCCCTGGCATATAGGATTGAGTTGCACAACGACATCAAGTTGTTTTCTGGGGTAACGCAACATGCAGCCACTGTTGCATGTCAACACATCTTCTCATTTCAGCATGATCTCCACTAATGGAGCTAGGACAGGAAGGTTTATCCCAACCAGCTTGAGCTGCTTCCACGCCACAAACAGAAAAAGATGCCTTGGAAATCAGTCCTCCTCACTAACTCTGAACTCATTTAACAGGAATCATGGGACCAAAATACTTCTGAGCCAATACACAAACACAAATCTGTTTGCTGCGGTAGGAAATCAGCTCTTCTCACACCAAACACCCAGATGGAAAGCGATGTCATTTGTATATCCATTCAGGCTTATTTAGACTGCATAAAATTAAATCCAACCCTTCTGAGGAAAGAAGGGGGAAAATCATCCCTCCTGCTTACTCACCCACCCAGAGCCACTTTAAATAGACATGACGGGTTTAGTCACAGAATAAAGCAGGGAGACAGGCACTCACTGTGCTTTGTAACCCTGGCTTCTTGGGGGCAAGACATAGGGTCAGGACTCAGGAGAAGCTACTGCATCACTCAGAGCCGCTCAGCTCCCTCACAGACCTTGGCAAGACAGAGGTGATGCAAGGCAGCAGCATCCACCCCAGGTCCGAGTCTTGCTTTCTGCAGCATCCTCAGGCAGAGTTATCAGAGGCAACTGCAATTCCCAGCCTAACCCAGACTACTGATCCCAGTTCCTGTTCGGATGCCAGGCTGTGAGTTACAACACATGAGGAGTATCCAACTCACAAGCAAGGAGCAGAGCGGATAGCTGGAACTGGTAACCTCTTTGGCTACTCCAACTAAATCCAAGAGGGCTTGTGAGTCAGAGACCTCCGTCAGGACTCTTAGAACTACTTCTGAGCCCAGGAAGGAGCTCCGCAGAAAGCACCAAGGAAAGACCACAGCAGCTGGAAGGATGACACAGCTTGCAATCTCCAGGGGGATTCATTAAATGAAGACAACCTGGAATTACTCTGCAGCAACATGAAGGCGCTTGGCTCAATGTGGTAGGATGAGCATGAAGAGAGAGGCTTTAGGCTGAACAGAGAGCGGCTCTAGGCTCCTGGCGACGATATGACCACTGAATACTTGTTTGTGGGAGATGAGACAGAAGCAGTTGCTTGGGACCTTTTAAAAAAGAGCCTGGACAACAACACTGGAAAAAGAAATCTCTCCTGTAGGGATGAAGTTTATGTTGGCAAGGAGTTGAACTGCATGAGCTAATAGGGTGCTTCCATCCAAGGAAATAACTTACCCTTTTTCCTGGCTTGAGCAATGACATCAGCGGCACTTTTGCTCATCACCTTGGTGATATAAAGGGGGCAGTTGGTTTGGTTGGCGATGGTTATTGCCCGGTTCACAGCCTCCGCCTCCACCTGAGGACCAAAGTCAGAAGCAAGTTAGTAGCATCCCCCCACGTTAGCATATCCCGTTCACCTCCAGAGGGCCACAGCCTTTGCTTTCACGGGGAAACAGGGCGTGCAGGGCTGAGCTGAGAGGCATTCCACCCCTCGGATTCTGAGGCAGAAAAATGTACAGTGTAACCACAATAATTAAAATGACATCAAGCTGTAGTCCCCTCTCATTACCACCTTTTCTCCCAGGCTGCTTCGAAGTTTCTCTGCAAGCAGACTAAGTCCTAAAATAACACTCCAGGTGCTCAAGGTCAGAATGATTAAGCCCGTTCTTTAACCTAGACAAAAATAAGCAACTAAGTGTTGACTCAACAAAACTATTCATGTTCCAGCCCACGCGGAAGAGAGATGCTGTAGCCACATACTCTGGTAAGCCACGTTTGCAAGCAAGCCTCTTAAATTGCACCCTCCACTACAGTATCTGGCTTGGGATCTGACAGAGTGTGAACCACCCCATAAATCAACTACTTTTTCTTGTGTGTGTAGAGAGATAACCTCAGCAGGACTGAGGGTCACTCTGTAACTACAGCCTTAGAATGAACATAATCACTCAGCAGACTTTTACAGATCACGTGTCCTAATCAAAGCAGTCCAGATGACAGATTTAACAACAGGGTAGCGCTCATTCTGCCTACTGCCACGGAGAACTGAGCCTGCAATACCACAGACTTTTTCCAAGCGAACTAACAGAGGAAACTGAAACCCAGAGCAATCAGCCACCTGATTCCCAAACGTAAGAGGCTACCAGCACCTCCCACGGACTCCAGTGGGACTGGCACATAGAACAGAATCATCTAAGTTGGAAGGGACTAATGGTCCAACTAATGGCCCAACCATTAATCCAACCATGCTCAACACTTTTGAAAATCTGCCCTGCAGTGATTTACTGCGGGCCAAGCACCGCAAACTGCCATCAGTCCCGGAATCAGAATGCGTTGACTGCTGGCTCCGACCACCGTGCTCGATCCACTGAAAGAAGTACCTGAAATTAAGGACCCATCGGCTTAGGAAACAGTGTATTTGCCACACTGATGTCCAAGTGCCCAGAACAGCTCTGCTCACACTGACAAAGCCACCACCTCTACCACTTGCTCTGCTCGCAGCTGGACTGCTCAAGAAAAACAACACGACGAGACAGAGTTTTTAAAAGAAAGCCAGCACCCATCCCGGTGCCAGCAGGTCGGTCTCTAGTGCCAAAAGAGTTAAAGTCCTAGCCTGTCACCACCCCAGGGCTCGTCACCAATCCTCCCCAGGCAGGGTGATGTACAGAAGGGGACGTCTTCTGGCCCAGCTGCCCCACGTAAATGGAAAGGGCTGCAAGGAAAGGTGTTTATTCCAGGGCATTTGACTCGAATATGCCACAGCCAGCAGCACTTGCAGGGAAGATGGAGGCTGAACAGAAGAGCCAAGAAAAGCATCCTTGTCCCTCCTGACAGACCAGGAGAGAACTCAGACGGGCCCAGCCTTCCAGGCGATGCCATCAGTCTTCAAACTGCCTGCGCGCAGCTCTGTCCCTGCGGCACTGGAAGTCACGTTTCCACACTGTGCCTTAAGTTTCCCCGCTTGCAAAGCGGGGATAAAACAACACGCACCTCCAGACTTTTGACCAACCGCGAAACAGGAGGAGAATATTTTCTGCACAGAAGAGAACAAGGCTGCTGAATCCACGCCTTGTGCCCAGATGCTATGGTGACAGGCACATAACAATAACCCAACAAGTAGCCCAAAGGGGAATGTTTGCAATTACCAGTATGCATTAGAAGCCCTAGCACAGCAGTTCTCTTGGAAAAAAAAAAGACAGACGTTTCCTGAAGCACTTGGACTGCTTGTGCTTTCAGCGTTTTTGTGGCTAAAACAAAAACAAAAAATGATGCATCGCTCCGAAAGGCATCTCAGAATGATCTGAGCTATGAGGGGGAGAGTTTTTTCCAGAAAGCGATGGGTGATGCTGACTTGGGACAGTGATGTCTTAATTAAGGCTCCCTTTGCTGGCTGGAACAACATGCTGAATACCATCACCTTGGCTCAACCCAGGTTACTGAGGTGAGCGAGCTAAACCCATGAGTCAGCAGTGAAACTTAAACCTTAATTCATGCCTTCTGCTCAACCTGGGAATTCAGAATATGTGTACACTCCCAGTAAGACCCAAATGCACAAGGCCAGACCCTGAATGCTTCACTCTGACGTAAGTCTCACTGAACCGAGTGGGAGTTTTGATGTAACAAATATTTCAGACTTGTTCAACAACTCCTGCTAGTGTGCTGTAGATGGAAGTCTGAATTAAGCAGCTCTTCAGTAAGATGACAACCACCACAAAGTCCTTCGGGCAGGCTCACTCGGTAAGGGGCAGCGTGAAAAGTCAATTCTAGCACTGACAGCATGCCAGAGGGATACCAAGAAACATCTGCTCCTAGTGAAGTCAACAGGAATTACAGATCTGCTGCCACCCTCAGAATCAGGCCTTTGTCATCAGCCAGCTTAAAGGGAGTTGTATGTTTTTAAAAACACAAAGTTACTCTCACGTTGGAGAAAAGGAGGGGAGGGAACCAGATGACATCGCTTCCTGCTCTCTTTCCGACGCCTTTCAAGGAGGAGAATTTGGGACCAAGTGCTTCCACTCTGGGCAGCCAGCACAGCTGATTCCAGCTGCGCAGAGGCTGCCCAGTGACACTGGGAAGAGGCTTTGCTGACCCTCATTTGAGGCAGCCACGTGTCCTCAGGCAGCCTTCCCTGCTACGCTGAGAAAGAACACATTTCTGCAAAGTGCAGGAGACCAACGTAACAACCCAACCAAGCCAGGGAGCCACTTGAAAGCTCCTGCTGCTCCTGCTCCACTAAGGATGAGCTTTGAAGTAGCCAGACAAAACTTGGCTAGTTTAACGGCCAGATCCTTTAAGGTAAGGAGCAGCCTTCCTTTGAAGCCAACAAAAGTTTAGGGGTGCTCCACAGATGAGCTGCATGTGTCACGTCAGCATCTGCTCCCGCTTTCCTGATGCAAGCCAAAAAATATGTTAAAAAAAAAAAAAAAAAAAGCAGGGGGAGGTGGGTGGAAGGCTCAGCACAAGTGTTTGCTCACAACTTCCAGGAAGCACAAAATCCCAGCTCCCGGAGCCAAACACAAATTCTGTGAGCATTCACATGCTGCCCAAGTCAAGCATTTTTTTCTCCTCCTTCTGCATGAAGCAACGGAATGATTTATATTCCTACTGAAATGTCTCTGGATGCTGCTTGTCTGAACCGAGGGGAGGAAACAGAGAGGGAGCATGAGGGGCACGTGTGGATGATCTCACACACCCAGCTTCCAGCTGCCACATCTGGCAACCAGCAAAGCCCCAAAATATTGGGAGGAACAAAAAGAAGTGCTTGTACATAACAGATGGACTTCACAAACCCAGAATGCTACGGTGAGATGTCTAGCTTAGAGATACTGAAAGACTGGAAATGAAGAATGCAACCTGAAAAGCAAAGTTTTATGGTTCTTTCTTACTCTTGAGATTTATTTTAAAGTCTTAGAGGGAGTGAGAGGGATTCGGGTGCTTGACCCTAGAGAAATCAACGGGAAAGTATGAAGGTTAACCACATTAAAGTGCTGGGCTAGGATCTGAGAATTAGCTGCCCTCGCTGGTACATACTTTCTGTGCCTTCAGCAAACCACTTAGTCCCTTGGTGTAAAAAATCCACCTCCGGTAAAACGTTCATCAAATGATCAAATGTTTTGGTAACAGAAGCTATGCAAGTGCCTAAGACAGATTGTCAGGATTTGGGCATATATTAAAAATTTCTGCTGATTCAGAGGAAGTCTTGATAAATTAAGTGCTGAGAGAGAAGCGCAAGAAAAGTCAGTGGCAGAATACTGCCTACATAAACCCAAATTCTGAACTTTTCACTCATGTAAAACTTGACTAAAAGCAATGGGAAACTGCAAGAACTTCAGGGTCTAGCTCCATAAAGACCAACAACATCAGAACTCGTAATTCTTCAGGGACTCCATCTTAAAGTGTGCCTGTGCAGCAGCTGAATCAAGGAACTGGTGATTCAGGGAGACTGTGCTTTACCTCTGCTTCAGGTTCAACATCTTCTACATCTCCTAACGTAGGAATCCAGTCTGGGCTATCAAAGGGCTGAACTGAAGGTGTGCTAAGTACCAACAGCTCCCTGTGTCTTCAGTGCTTACCATGGGCTCTGTGGTTCAAACCCATCTCACCTCACTTTAGATAGCTGATGTGTGAGCAGAGCCTTTACGGACTATCTCCAATAATCAACAGAAGGAGACGAGCTTTTCCCTGAGGGTGAGTCAAATCTTAGGCTGGATGCATTACTGCCCGGAGGTGTCCCCTTCTCCAGTACAGGAAAAGGCTCCTCAACTCCTCATAAGTACCCGTAGCAGTTAGTCTCTAGAAGGGACTAGTTACTAGTTAGTCCCTAGAAGCGTCTCGGCCTCTTCCCTTACCCCACACAGCAATAATGTTTACAGCCAGCATAAAATCGTGTTTCCAGCCACATTGATCCCAACGTGAAGTACTTGACAGCAATGCAGAAAAGTTGTAAATTGGGGGAGTAAATGCAAAGGCAGTAAAGTCCTCACCTCTTCAGGTCTGCTCAACACGTGCCCTTCAGGGCCTGTGATGCCCAGTTCCAGGATCCTTTGCTGCTCCTAAAGCAGAGAGAAAAAAAGAGCAGGAAAAAGATTTAAAGCAACAAGTATTTTTTCTTGCAGCAAACACAGCTGTTTGAAAGAGGTACGAGTGAGATCCTAGGCATCTGTGCTAACTAATAATCACAGGCAGCTTTACAAAAGGGCTGTACAACCAGAGTCCTCTCCAACTTCCCTTGTTGAGAATAACCAGAGCTCGCAAAACCCTTGCTGATTTGTTCACAGGAGGTCAGGGAAACCTTTATTTTGATTTGCTTCACACTGGGTTCATAGCCCTTCAACTTTCGCCACTCATTTGCGTCTATAAAATAATCTCCAAGATGTGGCAAAACAGTATGTCATGAAAAAACCATCCTGCAACTGCAGCTGAATGGGCTCAAAGACTCGAGTGGGCTCTTCCCCAGTCAGACAATGCAGAAATCCTCTGCAACACCGAGTTTTGCGTGCTCGAGACGTAATGTATAAAATGAGCTGGAGATCAGATTAAATCCAAATCCATTATTAACATTGCTTCTTCGTTGCTGTTTCAAGGATGAACGGATCCCAAACATCAGCATCCCAGGTACTGTATGAAGCTATTTCCCTTCCCACTGCCCCGGTCCTAGTTACTGTACAACATTTTATTGTACGCAGCGACAGTCACACCCAGACACAGTCTTTCACTTATGAAGAGAAAGGCAGAGATGGCCGATATCCACCACAAACTGAAAGCTGCCATGAAAACCCGCTTTATCAGGGACAACGAAGGGGGTGAGATTTGATGCACAGCTCTGCTGGCATCCGTGATACTGCTGTGCCATACTTTTAAAAGTCTTGGTGATTTTCTGTTTGCAAAAAAGGATTTAGAATTTAAATCCCTCCCAGCATTTTGAAGTTAATAATCCACAGAATAAACATAACATACCTCAGCAATGATGTCACCATTCTCAGCATGCACTTGAGCTGTCGCACCAATATCCCGGATTACACTCAGGACCTCATATATCTGGAAGACAGAAAACATACAGGACAATATACCCTGAGCGTACACTCAGGTACATATCTATTATATACGCTCCAGACTCCTTCAGTACATGGCATTTTGCAGAACGGAAAAGAGAAAGACGAGCATTAAGAAATACTGGATAGATATGATCCATTTTCCTGCCTACAAGTAAATTTCCCAACCTGTATAGTCAGATGCTACAGATGTGGCAAAGCAGCACTACTCAAAAGCCAGGTTTGGGTATATTTACCAGGCTGGAGGAAGAAACAGCAACTGCACAGGCCTACATCTGGGGTGATTTTAGGGAGCTCACAGTACCTGTTTCATGCCTTTGTTTACTGGTGCCTGGCATGAAAAAAAAAACCCTTATATTTGACTTTCACGGAGAACCTGCACCCAGCCCTCTCACTGCCTGGGACGGGAACAGTGCGATTTCCCACTCCAGCAACCAGTTTGAGAGGGCTCAGGTTGAGCAACCCACAACTGACACCGGCTCCGTCAATGGTCACTCATTAAAATGCTTACCAGAGTCATTAGAGATAATTGTCATACACCACTGCCTCCTACGCTGTTCCAAATGACTCCCAGGCATTCCTCTCTTCCCACCAGATTTAGAAATATAAACTGCCCATCTCAACAATTAAATGTACCCAAACGCATCCACTAGAGGAGCAAACAGGAGGGCGATTGCTTTTTAAGGTCCCAGCGATTCTAGTGCTAAAGCCAGAAATCCACGTCTGGATCAGGATCAGTTTCAGCTTCTAAACACACAGAAAAGTTACGCCAGGGATCTCGCTGTCCTGCTCTGTGCCTAGGCACAAAGCAGCAGTTTATAAAACTGCCACTGCTTCCACACCAAAGGAGCTGGAATGAAACCTCAGATCTCTCAAAACGAGGGTTTTACCATTGCTTGCCCCAGCCAAGCCTTTCAGGGTTTGTTGTTGGTTGTGGGTTTTTTTTTTCCATTAAAAAAAAATAATCTTCAAACCAGAGCTCTGGGTACTGCTGCAAATCTTAAGTACTGTTACGCATACAAAGACTGTAACCAAAAGAGAATGTCAGATCCAAGTGGATTGAAATTAAACCTTTGCAAGAGACTAACGCACAGCTTGCAATGACAGAAGCATGTGAACATTAATCCGTCCTACCTGAGAATCAGTTAGCTGAAAGCGATCTTTGAAAGCCATGTAAACCAAGAAGGAGTTCACACCTGGCAGAAAGAGAGCAAAGGAATTACCTTTGATATACAAACTGCAGGCACAGACAAAGCTACGAAACACACCGTTCCTCATAGAGGGAAGATGTCCCCCTCAATCCACCCCACTGCAAGCAGTAACGATGGACAGACAAATAAATTACTTTAATCTGCTGTGAAATGTGTACGGACACGTGCATGCACATACGCGCTCTCAACAGACCACGGGGTAAAGCCAGCATCTCCGCAGCCATGTGGCATCTATTAACGCAGCTGATGAGAACGGAGAAGCCCGCACTCCAGCCGTGGGGACAGCCAAACCCCTAGGCTTCCACTTGACATTGAGATAAGAACAATTCTGTGGATTCAGCACTGTAGGAGGTTGAGTAAGAAAATAAGCAAAATGCATCACGCACAAAAGCAGACCGGACCTGGCTGCCTGATTCCCTGCTCCCTCCTGCAAGAGCAATGGGAAACCTGCGTCCGCAAGCGTGCCCTCCTCCACCGTGCTCGGACTGACCAAGACACAGGGAGCACTCCTACGTCGGCTTTCCCTCTCCCGCCTTCTGAACCAGGAAAAGCTCTCACCCAGCATGTGTGGGAAAGCACTCATTAGGATGTAAAAGGTGGGTTTTTTAAACTATAAACAGGATGGAAAATTACTCTAGCCTAAGGATGAAACGTCAAGGAAATTAAAGAGGGGAAAAGCCTATGAGGTCATTTTATTCAGCTCTTCTCCACTTTTAGCAAGCAGTGCTGGATTCTAACTTCTGGGTCCAATTCTTCCCTTATTTACAGCAGTTTAATGGCTGAACCTATCACCTGCCCGCACTAACGAAAATCAAAGGACCTCCACTGAACAAAGGCGCTCCTCTGCACAGCAGCAGCAAGAGATTCACCTCTTCAAAATCAATGCCCCTCTACAACAGTGACCGTCCAAACCTCCAGAAGAAGCCAGAATGGGCCAAGTTAACATCAGGGCCCAAAACAGCATTATTGAGATGCAAGAGTAAAATATTTCACAAGAGCCAGTCCTAAAAAACAGGAAAGGCAGTCCTGAAAAATAAAGAGCGGGAAGGCTTCTCTGAGCTTTCAGTAACTGAACTTACCATGATCTTTAACCAGAGCTTCCATCTCCTCCTGGACACCTTTATGCCACTCGGTGATATCCACATGCAGAGAATAGTCGCAGCAGGATTTGCTGTCTGCCCATTCTCGCCACTGGTCGAAGGCCGTCAGCAAACTGGTCCCGGGCTCAGGAACCACGTGATCAACTGGGAAAGACAACCAAAGCACTGGTAAACAGGTGGTGCAATAGCTTTCCTGGATGTCCAAGACAGAAAGCATGCTCTGCAGAGGCTGCTGCAAAAACAAGATGTCCCCTTCCCCTTGAAATATTTGAGTTTGAAAGACCCGGTTTCTAAAGCATCTGAGAATGCAGCCAGGAAGCTGATTAGGGAGCCAAAGCTGAAGGAAATAGCTCAATTACTACAGCCTGTTGTAGTAGGGGTTTTTTTTGTAATTTTGAAATTCCTAGGGCAACAAACACAAACCACTGCAGAGAGCTCTATAAACACCACTCCCCTGTTTGGTGACAAATAAACTACGATACGGGCAAGATCCCCTGCGAGTGTCAGTCAGCAGCTTTCGGTACTCGGCACCTCATGTTCAAGCAGTGACTTTGTGCCTCTGGACATGCTAGAAAAGGCATCCAAAGAGCGCACAGACGTATTACTGCTGGCACGTACGCGGTGACAACCAAGGACTCCACACATGGATCAGCATTGCTGTGTGCTGCACATCCCAAATTAGAGCACCTTCCAGAGACAGCCTACAAGTTGAGGACTAGAAGAAGCAGGACCAACAGCCTGTCATGGCTGGAGAGACCCCTCCTGACAACAAGATGGTCCTGCTTGCCTCTGGCATCTGCTCAGTCTGATCCTCCTTCCAGCCCAAGACATTCGGTCCAGCCGCAACGGGCTTCACAGGCAGCTACAGGATGCTCCACCCGTGCCACAGATGCAGAGCAGCCCCACAAGGTAACAAAAGAGATTTGGAGCTGAAGGTTTAGTGTTCCTCCTGGTAATGTGAATAGCATTCACAGGATCTCTAAGGTCTTCACTAGACACAGTGAAATAAAAGCAGCAAGCCAGCAGCTCAGAAACTGCACTGCTGCTGAGAGCAGCAAAAGCTGGTGGGACTTCAGGGGTCACAAACTGGGCAGGTACTGTTGGGGGGGAAGAGAGAGCCCTGGCTTGATTTTACATCAAATCACACAAAAAAATAAAAAGTTGCTTCCGCAAAAAAAATAAAAAGTTGCTTCAATTATCAGCAGAGAATTTCAAGGAGTTTATTTTCAACTTTACTGGTGAGTATCTGGGCTGCCATCAGCTCCACAGTTAGCTCTAAATCACAACTGGGATAAGAGACACAAAGTCCTTGGGCCCTCCTCACTCTCAGTGAAGTACAAAGCTTTGCTTCGCCCCCACGCAGACACGTCAGCCCAGATTTACTGTTTTTGCACTGCCTTAAGAACTGGACTTACACTGGGAGCTCTCAACCTGCTGAAAAAGCAGTACTGCCCTCCTGAACGACCCAGGAGCCTCAGCCAGCCAAGTCCGTAACGGTGTCTCCAACATTCAAGACCTGCAAACACTGTAAAAGGCCAACAGGATGACCCAAAACAACCGCTCTTCCCGTAAGCTCTGCCCACCCTCTGTCCCTTCTGCAAAGGTGGCTACGTGACAGATAGCAAAACGGCAGTGAAGATATTTGTGCTTTTCCAACAGGCTTGTGTTTGCCCCTGGAAGCGTCACACTAGCCTGCAAAGGGAAGGATGCGACCCACGCTTCTCTGCCGATACATCGGCACTACAGCTGCGGCTTTGATCAGCAGTGGCTGGTGGCCTTCCCCTGCTCAGATAGCAGTGTCCTGCCCGTTAGAGAAATCTATGCTATGAGTGAAAGCTCTGAAATTTGCCTGGTGGCTGGCATCAGATCAAGGATGTGCTTTTCACCACCCTCGGGAAACGGCAACCCAAATTTAACCAGCTGATAAACTGTCCTGATTTAAAAAAAATAATCCAATTTCTGTTCCACGAGCTCCTCCTCCCCAGTGATTAGAAACCTTCCACTAATCTCCAGACTGAATTGTTTCTTGGACACTACATAGCCCCCTTCTCTCTGCCAAAGTTAATCTTGAGCTTAAGTACTATGAACAATAAGGAGAAAAATAACATTCTCTCTGCATTACCAATGGGATACAGAGAAAACCCAAGTTTTCACAAATGGCCAGTGCCTGAACACAAGAGCTGTCTTCCTCAGCCCACTGACTAATTAAAAAGCCAAAAAAAGCCCATTTAATCTCTACCACACCACGGTAATAAATCCGTCTCTACTTAGACAAGAGGTGCCCTAAGAGCTCCATCAATCCTGAGAGGATACATGGCTTACAGGCGTGAGGAAATTCTGCCTGGAGGCACCAAGGGGTTAACACAGCAGAGTCTTCGCAGCCCAGCATGGAACCCCTAGGAATGACTCTGGTGTCTAGGATCAGAGCTTTATCACCACCTTATTTCATGCGCTGCCCAAGTATGACTAATGGGCGTATGGGGAGGGAGTGGGAGAGGGGGTAAGCGAGCTCTATCAGATCTTTGACAAAGTCAAACCACAGCTGGTTGCAATAAGGATAAGGGATGGAGGTAGTGGTGCATATGTGCACGAAAGCCAGCTCTGGGGATTAGGGATATCTCATATGGAAGCTGCGCTGCCGACACATCTCATAGCAGCTCCCTTGAGCTCACCAATAGCCAAATCACCCATCATCCCCATCAAAACAGAACACAGTTTGTTTCCATAGCAGCTCTCTGCCAGGCAAACATTACTGATTAACCACTTCGTTATGGTCACGTGGAAGAAGTCAGCAAGAAAACGACCTGAATGTGCAAGGTAAGCCAAGAGCCTTCAAAAACCTGTGATTTAACTAGTCCATAGAGACTCGGTGAAGGAGCAACGTGGTAGAGCATACCATGGGCTGCCTGACACAAGGCATCCTGGAGCAGGAAGGAAGCTGTGCTGCCGCAGGTGAGGCAGCAGAAGCAGCAGATGCTGCACAAAAGACACGAGGAAGGTGGATGGAACCCCAAGTGCTAGTCTAGAGGTAATTCTGACACAAATGCAAATGTCTCCTCAATTTTACCATCCCTTGTTACAACGGAAGGGGCCAGCTACATTGCACAACCATGGTACACATCCCTACATGCTAAGGCTCATGAAAGGGTTGGGGTTTTTCAGAGGTTTTTCTTGTTATTGGGGTTTTTTTAAGTAAAAATATAACAGCTAGAGTCCAAACAAGTAAGAATGAGCCTACATCCTTTAAAGGAGAAGAGTCAAGATTGATTCTTTGCCTGCTGTTAAAAGAACTGAGCATTGCAGCTACTTCTGCCTGTTGGTGTGGATAGGAATCGCCCACACGCAGCTCAGAGGAAGTTCTCCTTCCAGCCCTCAGGCAGAGCTCAAGAGCTCAGAGTAAAACAAAAAGCTTTTTCTTTAAGGTCCCTGTGCTTCACAGCAGCACAAAGCAGCTGATGAAAGCTCCATCCACCGCGTTCCCACAGCCCTAGGTTCCCAAGGTGACCCTTGGGTACGATTCACCACAGGACACAAGGTCTTCTGACCCAGCCGTGGAGATTACCCTGGAGGCTTCCCATGCGAAAAGCAGTGTGCTGTCCTGACCTCACTGAACCACTTCTCTCCAGGGAACTCGACAGCTTACTGCCCCATCTTCCATTGCTTCATCTCGGAAACCAGGAATGTGCAATTCCTGCAGCTGCTGGAGTGGCCTCACGGCTGCAGGATGAGCTCAAGCCAAACTGTGGCAACACAGACTGTTGTCACCCCTTTATTCTCTGGACCACTAGTGTCTTGATCTCTTCGTGCTTCCAAGCCCAGATGTTTTCTTCCTGTTGTTGATTATTGCTGTACAAATGATGTCAGCTGCTGAGGTCTGAAAAGGAAGTTGCCAGCTCAATTTAAGCTCAAAGCTTGCTCCAAAAACAGAAACAAAAGGAAGAAAAAAAAGAGAAACGGAAAAGATCATTTAAGTATCACCTCATCAGTACTGAAACCTTCAAAGGAGGAATTAAATGCGGTCCTTCTAGTGGCTCCCTGAATCATAGTGAATTTCAGACCAAATCCTAATATTTCTCTTTATTTAACATACACTCTCAGCAAGTTAAATGGCAAAGCCAAGGTTAGGATTAGTGGTTTCTCAGTTATGAACAGAAAACATTCTGTAGATTTATCTTTTAACCTTCTGAGATGCAGAATCCAAAACGTAACAGCCTACGGCTTAGAAGCAAGCAAGCTGGTTTATATCAGCAAAGTAACTACTTTAAAAAAAAAAAAAAATTAAAAAAGGATTTTTTATTTTACAAATCATCTGATTTTTTCCCTTGGTAAAATACTGACAAGATTCCAAAATTACTGGATAGGCCGTTTATCTTCTTCCCAGACAAACCAAGCGTTCACCTCCCTTCGGAAAGCAGTGGGATTTGAGCACCTGCGTACCCACACGCCACAACTGTTCCAGCCACAATCACTAAGGCTCTTCGTTACCTCTCTGGTGTGCCTGGTTTTGCTCTCCTGTCATTACATACAGTTTCACGGTGCTTACGAGGTGCATCTGCTCGCTCTTCCAAGTATTTCAGCTCCCACCCACCCATCATCCGCAGCTGGTTTTCTGCCTGTCTTGCTCACGATCCTTCTTCGCTCCTCCTTGGACAGATTAATCGGCTCAAGATTAAAGGCAAACAATAAGCTGAAGTGAGACAACACCACTACCCACTGTTACCTTATCTGTGTGGCTTTAATACACCAGAGCTGGCGTTCAGCCGCACTGAAATGTTACGCGTCCAATGAGCCAAAATGGTTGGATGCTGCGGGGGAGAGATAACAACCACCGGTGCATCAGGCACCCAGTGTTAAATGAAAGGGGAAGGCAAAAACTTAGAGGAATTGATTTAAAGGGAACTTTCCAAGTATGGGGGAAGATAAAGTGGTACTGTTTTAACGTAAGCATGAAAAAAAAAAATCTAAAAGTAGGGTAGGAGAAGTGACAGCATCAGTTTATAAAGCACTAGCATTTAGTAATCACATGGCTGGTCAGCGCGTGTATTAAGGGCTGGCTTTAAGCATACCTTCGCTCTTCATTCAGCCGCTGCGTCTTCTCGCTTACTTTAAAACCACACCGACCCACCAGTGTGTGCGGCACACGTGAAATGGTGCCGATCTCAGCTTTAAACAGTGGCTTTATAAAGGGCTGCATCACATCTCGGCTTCCTCTTACAAACTCGGATACGCTGTGGCTTTCTGGTCCTTAAGAGCTTTTTCGAGGCAGGGGGGATATCTGCGGCTCTCGCTCAGGCCGTGAGCAAGCGCCCAGTTTGAGAACGGAGTTCCCAGGCTATTCTGCACGGGCACGAGGGATCACACACACAAGCCCAGTGAACTTAACCAACAGCCTGCAGCACGCTTCGAGACTGAAGCTGTAAAAAATCCCATATAATCTCTCTCTGGCACTTTGAAGCTTTCTCTCTCTCAAAAAAAAAAAAAAAAAAAAAGCAGTTTAAGAGCCATGCCTTTATATTTTTGACCCCTCGCTAAGCTCAAGAGAAATGACTGCTTCAGTGGGGAGAGCTGAATCCAGCCTTGCCTTGAAAACAAAACTTTACTTTTTGGATGGATGTGCTCATGGGTGGGGATTAATGGGTTTTATAGCTTCCTGGTATTGTGGCATGTTCAATTTTTTTCTTTTTTTGCATCCTGCCTCATTTGAGCAGGCCTTGGCTTGCTAACAACCCCTTCCTGGAGTTTCTATTAATAGCCCCCGGTTCCAGCTTTCCCCTGTAAAGGTTTTTTTTTCAACTGGTTTAATTATGTGTCATATAAAGCACACATGAAATTTTTCTCGGTCTTCCGCCAGTGAACACCACTACCAGGAAAGAGAAAAACTATCTGATATGGACAACATAAATGTGAATTAGGGTCAGATGTTACAAAAATTGTGTATGTAATAAAGCCATGTATGCAGGGTTCCAGTTGCTATTATAAACTGCAGTTTTACACATTATTTCCTGCTCCCACTAGCATTAAATGTGCCTATTGTTTAAGAGGAGTTTATAAGGTGAAAATCCTTAACATTTAAGCTTAACTGTTAGCAGGCAGATTTCCCTTACCCAAAACTTTAAATAGCAGCTTGATCACTATAAACACATCTGCATTTTTAATACTACTTAATCTTCACAGCAACTGCATGTGATGAAATCTGGTGAATTTATTGAGTTGTACTTTCTGTCACAAGCCATTTTATTGAGAGGTTGTAATTAAATTCAGCCCTGGTAATTGCACAGCTTCCTACTTAGAAGTCTGGAGTTGTTGCTAGTCTATGGCTGCAGTATTGTTCTCCTGGTACTGGTGCGAACTGGGAGTAATACTGTGAAAGCGAGTGGAATAAAATCAATACATCTGAACCAAAAGTCAGGCCTTTGTCTGACCCATGAAGCTTCACAGAAGATTACCCCATAATCACAGACCTTATTTCATCCAGAGGCTTCCAACTCTCAGCTGGTAAAATGCCACAATCCCTTCTACTATTAGTTATGTACCACTATGACCCTTTCACGTGTCAAGAAATGGAGCTACCAAAAGCTGCCTTGTCCAGTAACAAAGCTGTTCCCAAGCCAAGCCTCCCAACAGCAAGACTTCTGCTTGAAGTATGGAAACGTGACCACCAGCTCACCGGTTCTGCATCAATTTAGGCTAGAAAGGGACCTCAGCATTTCTTCTGAGCTCAAAAAATCCCAAATCAAGTAACCTAAAAGAGCCTCACATCTCCTGTGTTCTGATTTCATATCCATTTCTTCCTCTAAACCACACTCCAGGTCATGTTTTTGATCTAGGTCAAGAAAGGATGGTGACAAGGTCACTTTTAAGGCTACCGTTTCGTGTATCCTAAGCTGACACACTTGACCACCAAAAGGCAATGAGAAGTCCAATGAAGAACTTTCTTCACATCCCGGATCCAGCGGTCAGACTGTAGCTTTGCATATTTGTGGGGTTTTATTCCCACATTATTTTATCATTGGGGTTTTTTCCACAAGAAAAGATACAGATACAAAGAGACTGTTCTGAAGAGTAACAAGGCTCTGCACAGAAAAACATTTACTCTGCTAATACAACTACACCAGGACTGTTCACTTGTATGTGCCTGCCAAACTAAGAGAAGAAAAGGCAGGCTAAATGACATCGCGTGTTGTTTTCTGTCAGTTTTCATCCAGTTTATTAGACTCCATGTAGAGAAATCAGAAGCTGGACGAGGCTCAGAAGAATTAGATATATCCGTGCTACACTGATTACATTTTCAGACTGCAATGTTCTGTTATTCCCTCACTGATGTCATACAGATACTTCACTTGTCTTTTTAGCTGATTAGATCCAAAATATGATTAATAATTTAATGCCAGCTGGACACAAATGTAAAGAATAGGGGACTGTGTGTCCAAACAACAATTAATAACCCTCTGCAACAGCTGGAATGACTACATATTTAGATCAGATCAAAAAAAGGCTCCATTTCTTTACAGTACAAGTTTATTGTACACCCAAGCTATGCTTGTATCTCAGGAGGTCACCATGATAGAGGAAGTAGGGAGCCAAGTTCAAAAGAGATATTTAAGTGATTCCAAGATTTATTCTTTCTTTTAGGCATACTCCACACTCGAAGCCCATGAAAAAAGCGCACAGGACTTCAAAGACTTCCATATAAATTGGCCTGTAAACCTGGAGGGAATGGGATTGAGAAAACCTCTGTCTGTAGCCATGGATTTCGAGTCAAGGCAAAACACAACTATAACAACACATCCAAAGGGCGAAAGTTTGATCAGAAACAAAAGGACAAAAGATCAAGTGCCGTGAGCCAGTCCTGTCCCTCTCAGGTCAGTGGAGATATACCCTGCCCATCAGGCTTTTTCCACTAGCCGGGAAGCTGGAACAATTCTGGATTTGCATCATTGTCACCAAGACCAGATTTTGGCTTCTCAACTTCATTTCATTGCCCATGGTTGTCTCAGGGGGACAGTGGAGACGAAAAGGAACACAACTGCAGAACAGGAATTTTCACAATAGAAATCTGTAATGGTTCTGAGGAGGCTTTACTTTTGAGGAACAGAAAATAAACTAAAAGCAAAGAGTTCTGATTCTACAGAATCGCTTTTTTTGTTTGTTTTTAAACAGCTTGTGAGCAGAATGGACAAAAAAAAAAAAATCTGCTTGGTGAACCTGTCCTTTCCCTCTGTGTGTTTGCCATATAAACATCTCCCCTCGCTGGACAAGGGCCAGACACTTCCTCTTCTCGTGGCTGTGATGAAGCGACATCACACTTTGAGGAAGAGGTTCTAATCAAGCACCGTCATACCAATTCCACTTCCAGTAAGACACTAAGAGTCCCCATTCTGTTCTCAGTTAAACCATCAACTTTGATGACTGTCCAACAGATCTATAGACAAGGAAGAGAGGACTGAATCAGACCCAAATGCCCACATGTCCATAGAGAGAACTGTGGTGGGATCTGATGTGCAGGTGCAGCAGAACCTATTTTCCAAGAATCCTATTGTAGGACGGAGATCAAGCAGCGCATTCACACTGCACATGTCAATTTTCTGAACACACCTGGCCATCTGCTAGTTTTCTATCAACTTTGCAAGGCTGATATTGTCTGCAAAAAGAGCTATTGAGATTGCTGTAATAATAGCCTCTAGAAGGCCCTAACTAGGTCATCTTTAGTTTAAACAGGAATTCTGTGACACCGTCCCCAACTGCCACATTTCCTTCCTCCGGGTCTGAAATAGCCCTGGCCGGCCTCTGAAGCAGTCTGGTATCTTCCCAGGTCCATGGAGACCACCCAGGTTTAGGAGCACAAAGCACCGTGTTTGAGGTCAAAGAAGATGCCCTTCTGGGCATCACCTGATCTGGCCAACCCAAAGACGGACACTAAGCCCGTGGCTCTTCCAACCCAGGACCCCTACAGCAATCCGGTTAGGAAAACTCACACATACAAGTCACTGCCTTTATTTTTTCCATGCACTAAGCTTTTACAGGCAACTCTCACATTTTAGACCTCAACTTCAGTTCCTGTCTCAAGCACAGAAGTCAGACCGATCCATAGCCTGAATTCCCCTGGATCCATGCTGCAGGACAGCTCAGTGGGCGCCGCTTCTATACCGCTGCCATTTTCCCCTTTTATAGACCGTTGCATGGCAAAAGGACTGACTGCTTCACAAAGCAGCAGAAGCAAACTCTGGTCTTGCTGCCATGGCCTAACTCTACTTCGCTGAAGAACATCCTGCACATCCACATTTTTATCCAGCTACCGTTGTGCTCCAAAGACTTTACAAAACTTTTTCAATTCACAGTGGATAAAGAGTCTCTGCACATCAGTCTGAAAAGTACTTTGTGCCCCATTAGCAGCTGAACTCTTCCCTTCGGACACCGACACAAATCCTGAGAATTTGTATTTGAAATAAAGAACAGTCTGTTGGGAAGTATCATTAACCAACACACATTTCTGGAATAAGATTTTTGAAGCAATATTGGGTTACACTATCTATCTCTTGCTGTGCTATGCTTTGGGAACTTTCCCCCTTCTCCTTCGCACAAAAGCCGCGCTGTGTAATAATACGGGATCTGTAATAATACGGGATCGTTCTCAAGGAACTCCTTTACCAGCTCACGTTGCCTGCAGGCTGTGCCAGGGAATTTCATTCATATGTAAAACACCACAGAGTCCCCCAGATTCCAAAAATACACACACTGCACATATGTAACTGCTTTCAGGAACAAAGCAATCTGGTGAAAATATGCCCTAGAAGCGGCCAGGAAGAGGAACTTCCAAAAGCACGGCCCTTTCTGACGGGCTTTAAGAATTCACCGAGAGATTTCCCAGTTAACATTTACATGTTAAAGTCTAACGGTTCCTCCTATTAAAATAAGCTTTCAGGATCCAGGAAGCCAAAACACACAGGGCTCACCTCGTCTCTCCCTCACCCAGGGTCTTCCCTTTTATTCACACCCTGGCAGCAACCAGAGCCATGCAGCACCAGTGCAGCACCACCTGCAGGGACTGGGTCTCTGCATCCGCGCAGTCCCAGCTGGGAGGGACAAGGACTATCTCATCGCCAGGTGGCATCCAGTATTTCACATGCCAGGCTCTCAGGCAGCTCTACAGTAAAAATAATCACTTTGTACCTGTAATATGAGGGTCTAGGTGAACTTAACTAATTTGAATTAAAGCTTATAACCCCTCTATAACAAAGCCACCTCCCGTTATGGACAACTAGCGTGGAGAAATTAAATGACTTATCAGTTGTCACAGAGGTAGCCCTAACACTAACTGTAGTGTATCAAGGGAAGAAAAGCGGTTTCCCTGAAGCCATAACTCTGAAGTGCCCATTGCTGCATTCCTCTTAAATGCACATGGCTTCCATGGAGTTAGGGTTGTGCAAAGATGCAGGCACAGCACCAAGTTAGTAACAACTGGCAATTTACAAGCATGATTAAAGTATGCTAGACAGGAGGAGCTGATTTGTATTCCTTAAACATTTCTCCCTCTCACCAGAAAGATTAAAAAAAAAAAAAAATCCAGTTTCTAAGAAACAGATGGGATCTAAGAACGGAAGGCATAGTGGCTGAAGGAAAGATGGAAAAAGACTCTGCTGACCCAAGACACCAAATTCCACTCTACAGACAGCACTTGCCCGAATCCACCCCAAGTGAGAAATACGGTATTTAGTTTTTAGCCATCGCTTCTTTCAGGCATCACTTGCTTCCTTCCCCTGACATGCAAAGCTAATCCCCAGTGCGGAAAGTTAAAAAGCTCCTGTCTGACAAGGATGGTTTCTGCTGAGTCAAGCTCATGGGAAGGTAAAAGAAGCCAAGGGACTGAACACTGGTAGGAAGGCAAAAATCCATGCCCAGAAAAACATGCCGAGAAAAGAGCTGGAGGCACCATTTCCTGCTGTTTCTTTCAAGACCTTGTCTCAACTTGAAGGTGATTAAGGCAGGTTATCGAGCAAGATTTAACACACGTGCCTTGAAAACCTATCATAGACAGCTAATGACATTACATCAATGGAGGTGGATAATTCTATTTTATTTTTTTAAGACTGCTTCTCCATCTACTGTAGACAGGTCTTAGCTGGAGGACCCCACTTTTACACCTGCGCCCTTCAAGGTCTCACATGCATCCTCCATCGATGGAAGGGGCTATGTAAGAGACAACACATTGGTGATATCCGTTAGCTCTTTACTTCTTCTGCATGTCATCCATAAGGCATGGGACCTGGGGATGAGAGCATTGGACACGTGAGAGCAAGAAAAGCATTTAAAAGCAGCTCTTCAAACCAAAGAACATGAACTCTTCTCCGTGCAGCACTACTGATCCCAACCATTATATGGAATAAGAGGGATTAAGTGCTATTGCATAAACGGACAACACTGGTTATTCCTCCTGAGTGAGTGCCAAATCCCTCTGTTTGGATGCATGGAAAAATCTAGGTCAGTCACATCTGCAGGAAGACGGCTGCGCTGACAGTGGTGTTGCCGTTTCAACATTCATTTGTTCGTAACTAAATCAGAGCCTCCAGGCTCTGGCACGTGTGGGACAGCCTCCATCCTCTCCTTCCTCCGCAGCGACAGGGTGGAGCAGGTCCAGAGCGGAACGGGGCAAAACAGAAGCGGAGCAAGGGCCCCGCTCCCCTGCTCTTTAAAAAAAAAATAAATAAAATAAACCGGTGTTGCCAAAAAGGCAGAAGGCTGGGAGAGGAGCGAGGGCCAAGAACCAGAGCAGCTCTGGGGAAGGCAGAAGATGGGAAAAATAGGCAAAAAAAATCTCCCAATTGACTTACACACAAGCCACGGTGGACTGCAGTGGTTCCACAGGACTCCAGCCCAAAATCTGACACTGCTGACTTCACCTTTCAGCGCTAAGGAGGAAAGGTGGCCCAGCTGGCAGGCAGTCTCAGCAGCCTGAATAGCTGACAGCCAGCCTTAAAGACACTATCACGCCACAAGCCTCCTGCATAACCTCAGGCAAAGCTCCACAGCTCCTAAAGCCCTCATTTGTGCCACACAGGAGCCTATTCTCCCAGCGGCAAAGAGAAGACAAACAATAGTTGCAGCCCAAAGGGGGGGGAAAAAAAAAAANAAAAAAAAAAAGGAATAATAAAACGCACACAATAACACACAACGCATGCCGAGGACAAACAGCTGTTTCCTTCTGTGCTAACTGGCGAGAGACATCAAGGGCTTGGCAGATTCGCTTCCATGGGGACAACAGAGGTGACCCCATCCGGCAGAAGTCAGCGTGGCCCGGACGGCTGGCAGCAGAGCCCTGGCAAGGCAGGCTGTCGTCCCCACCACCGCCACACACACCGCTGCAGGCAGAGATGTCTAATGGACTTAAAGGGGTTTAAAAGCTCGAGAAGAGTCGCTCGCAACAGGGGAGTGCCCATCTCTCTGTCCAGACCGATTTCCTCACTGATTTTAAGCCCGCTCTGAATGAAAGCAACGCAGGCATCAGCAGGAAGCTGGGAGTCAGTGAAGCAAACGCGGTTTAGCGCGGATCAGTGCGGAGGGCGGAGAGTTGGGGGGGTATAAAAAGCACCGAGGGCAGCTGGGGAGAGGAGAGAAAGGGCTGGAGGGATTCGGCACTCCGGTGTGGTACTGTCGTTATCTTAGTAACAGAGTAAAGGAAGCCTCCACCCATATAAATCACCAATAATCTTGTATAGAAGCAAGCGGACATTTTCATTACATTTCGAGAGAATTAAACATTTCTCTGCTGCAGAAGAACCATCGTCAGCTGCCGGAAAGCAAAACAAGCCACGCAGGCCAACGCAGCCCGTCCAGCGCTAGTCCCCAGCCACACAGTTCCTCTTTCATCTCTGCTACTGGGTGCAAAAGGAAACAAAATTCAGGCTGGTGTCTGCGGAACAATGCAATGCTGTGTACACACGGCCACAGAGACTTGGTGAGACGCTGCAGCTCTGCCGTCACTGCCCTTGGACTCAAAACATTTGGTTTTATACTTCCAGCTCGGCCACGAGTTACTGCATGACCACAGCTGTGCCACCTCCTTCTACAACTCCATTTCCACCCTCCTTTGCCCACCATTTAGACTCCTGGTCTCTTCCAAGATAGGACTAACCCTGATAATATAAACCAGCAGCACACAGTAGGGTAGAATAGGATGTAGTCTTCACTGGTGGGTCTAAAATCCCATCCCATGCCAAGCCGCCCGTGCCCCAGAACACTAAACTGTACTCTAAGCTCACGCTGTTGCAGTTTAGACTCTGATAACCTTTGGGGCAGCTCCATTCTCTCAAGTCGCGCTCAGTTCAAAAACCAAGAGGCAAGGAAGTATGCTAGACTGGAAACATTTCCTTCTAGCAAGGTGGTGATCTTCAGGATGACCTAGGAGGACCTGCTGTCAACTCACTACAAATCTGACTGTAGCTGAGCAGCCAACGCGCTCCTGAAAACCTTTGCCATCCTGCACACCAGCGCTCTCTTTAATAGCAAGGTAAAGCATTAGGAAGCAGACTGCAGCCCACGTGAAGCTCCCCTTCGTTCTCTGAACCTCCCAAGACACAAAGGCTCATAGTGAACATTCTCCATGTTATTAGGATAACTGCTAGCCAAGTTCAAAAGGCAGCTGGCTTCCAAGTCACCAAGCCAGAAAGAGCTATAATTTCTCTCACTGTAATTTCTCTTTATAACAGCGGTTGACTGAGTCAACACAGGCAATGTCAGCGTGCAGTTTCACTCAAGGATGGCAGATACCCAGGAAGAAGCACGGTCTTTGGGAGGGGGGGCTGAAACGTGCGCAGGAGCTGCCCCAGAGAGATGAAGTTCTCATTAGGACATTAAACAGGCCAGAGGATCAGAGACCCAGTAAATACACACGGCTTAGCTTCATGCTTTGCGAAGGGTTAGGCGCAGAGAAAGGCAATCCTGCCGCTAGTGAAATCAGGGGGAGTTTTGCCATTGATTTTGACAGGGATTTCGCTCATCACAGTTAATAAGCAGCCAAACCATCACAAGACTTGGAGAGACCACCCTGTTCTCAGCAGTGATATATCTTCCTTCTCTAATAGCTCCAGGGACTGTTTTACATCTGAGGGCATCAGCCTATCTCCAGTTGGGGCAATAGGGGCTCAAAAACACCAAGCTTAGCTCAACAAAACTGTGGCTCCGTAAGCTGCACGGATGAGAGCGAGCCTCTTGTAAAGGGCAACTTCAGAATGAGTCCTTTTCCAAAACTCCGGCAGGACTCTTCTCTTTCCATGGAATATGGGGGAGCTTAGGGAAGCTACACTGAACGAGCTGGAGCCCACCTAATACTCCTCTCTCCTACCAAGTCTTCCACAGATCATCTTGGAATCCTCCCTTCAACTTAATGCCCAGACACTGCATTCTGACTTTTTAAAAGGGCGACAATCCAAGTTTTTTCCAGAGTAATGTTATCCTAACAACACATGTGCGGTGCTGTTCGCCCTCACCCACACTAATACTGTTTGAAGGTAGAAAAAGGATCATGCAAATTGCCCTTTCAGAAAAACAAACCACCGTACCACAGTACATCATTTCACCTCTCAGCAGCTCCGCGCAGCAAAACCAACTCTATTTTTTCGTATGTCAGCCAAGTCAGCTGGAGCCTCGCCTTTGGCACTGGAGAGGGTAGAGACAGAAGGATCGTAGCTGGAATTCCTGTTCAGATGGCCTCCGTGGAACGAGCGGCTAGAAGAAGAAATCAGCCCTAACTCCTGAAGCAACCTAGAGGAGGGCTGAGGAAGGCAAGGGCTGGGGAGCCCTCCAGGAACACGGGCGATGAGAGCAGAAAAGGGCCAATTCAGATCCTCACCGCCAGCCACTCTCCCCGTTCCAGCTGACCCAGGGATGAGTTGGGAAGAGCTGGGTTGGAGCCACATCTGCTTCCCACCAGGATAAACCTCCACTGGTCCCACGCAGAAAATGGGGCTGCTCCATTTGATACCAGTTGAGAGAGGGATTCTCCTATTTCTGATGCTGCAGGAGTGAATTTACTTTAAAGGGGAACGGAAGTCAACGAGAACAGGGCTTGGAAACAATAGGTTACATTCCTGAACTCCTGTGTGCTACCCTTGGATGCGTTTGCCAAGAGAATTAAAGGAACAACATTGAATTTGATCTGAGCTGAAAATGGAAGTTCGCTCAAACCAAACCAGACGTACAGGGTGAATTCCTGGCACTGCTGAGGTCAACGACAAAACTCTCCGTGACCTCGTCGAAGCCCAGATTTCACCCACAGTTTTTATAAAACCAACAATCAATAGAAACCTATCCAAGATTCTTGTTTTAATTTCACTGAAAAATGTACATAAAACAAGTATTTCCTTACAGTGATTGTAAATAGCCTTAAAGTGCCCTCCTGCACGGAAACGTGAAACAAATTGAAGCATGAAGCAGACTAACCTGTTTTCTTGCACAAAATGAGGACTACGTATAAGAGTAAAAACAGATGGAGTAAAGGTATTTGTGAATAAATAATACAAAGTTTGCTTAAACCACAAATAAAAAAACATGGGGGTGTTTGAAAAAACATGGGGGTGTTTCGCAACAAAGCTCACATCCACGCGGCCAGCTTTTCCAAAAAAGCCCGAAGAAGGGAAGCACACAGCTAGACACATTTCCACGGGAGGAGCCTATTCTCTTCTGAAAAGTCCCAGGCACGGTATTTAAAAATATACAATGACATAAACATTAGCGTGTCATTTTCAGGCTCCAATTTGTTTGTGATATTATGAATCGAGTTCACTAAACGTTGTCCTATTTATCATAAAAGAAAAAATGCTGTGATCAACCACGACTCCCACCTGCTTTGGGAAACACCAGAGGCCACCCACCAAGAGCACGTTCACGAGGGCAGTTCTGCATGCTTCCTTGTGGAAAAACATTTTTGCAAATGCCATAATTTTGCTAAGAAGAGAACAGTTGAGCTGACACAGAGCAGAGTCTCCAAAGCTCTGAAGTCTAGTTGGATTATTTATCCTGCTTTCCACTCTTTGGCTGATACCTGCCCATCAGACACGCCTCTCCATCATCCTGAGCAGTCCAATTACTGTCCTTTAGGAAGATGTTTTTTGTTCAGAGATGATCGTTATATTTTGGTATCCTAGTCCAAGACACTCAGGAAGGCAGTAAGGTCAAGGTTGGCCACCAGCCTCCTCTACACGGTTTGCCCATTGTCATAATCTACGTTGTGCTAATTTTTCACAGCTGTAAAATGAGAAGTTATAAAATGGGGAGTCTCCTTCAACTTCCCTAACTCAGAGATGTGTTACAAACACCATTAGTGAGATATTCAGATACTACAGTCATAAAGGCAATATACATGTATGCATATACCAAAAGGTCCAAACATTCCTGAAGTTTGAGGCTTTGCATAGGTACAATTGGGCAACCAAAGTAAAGGACTACTTCAGGAAATCTTGCCTAAGCAATTTCTGCTTAAAATGTCTTAAGAAGAGTCACTGGGGGAAATAATGCTGGTAAAAGCTCAGATGCAGATGACAGAGAACGTTATTTTGATCTAATTCAACTCAACAAGGAAGAACAAAACGGTAATTCAAGTGTGAACCAGGTGTACTAGTAACAAAGGAAAGGCCAATGAAACAAAGACAACGAACTGAAGCTGAAAAGAAAATACCATTTCAGTGTTATTAATTTAAATTGACAGCAAAGATTTGAAGAAAAACTAGATATTAGTATGCACAATGAGACCATCCACAGCTACACTCCCACTTTACGTTCGCTGCCATGTGTGAGGTTATCCTCATACACAAACTTCATACTCCAAAGCGATAACGTTATGAAATATAATTTCCCAGATTATTTTGAGGTTATTTGTTTGAAGCATTAGATCAAGTTCACAGGGCAGACACAACTTTTTTGCAAGGTCCAGACCCAGAAAAAGATTTGTTTCTGAAACACAGTCTAGCTGGTTTTGGACCACTGGCTCCTACTCCCAACCTCCACATCAATCAACGCGAGTCCGCCCACCAGGCCAGGGATCAAAGATCGCTCGTAACCATCCTCTAAGAGATGAGGATGTTCTAGTCCATAAAGAGCTAGGTTTGAACTGAGGAGGGTTAGGCAGATTCCTGGCTGTGCCTAAGATCTCTTTACATCCACAGATCGGACAATAGACGCTAGTACCTGTTCTGAACCATACTCTTTTATTTCTCTGTACCTTAACTTCCCCCCTGTGAAATGGCAGCACCTCACAGGACATGAAAGAATGCAAGATGCTCAGATATTGTGTCACTTTACACCTTTATCCTGTATGCGGCAACGGACTCCAGGACGCGGCATTACAGTTTACACGTGACCGGCTGCACTGCAACACAGGGTTTGATTTTTTTCTCTAGCTCAAAGAAGGTTAACAACAATGACTCACGGAGTTTTAAGGTCCTGGCTCTGACAAGCCAAGCATCTGTAGCCAACAGGAGCGGGGACAGATAGCCTGGAAGTCATTCATGAGGCATTTTAGAGCCCGGAGGGAACGCCATGAGTGTCTAATCCTGGTGTCTGCACAACAGTCAGTCTGTCTGTCCTTTTATTTTGAGATGTTTTCATTTCCCAATTTCTCTCTTCCTCCAAAAGCGGATATGAGCAAAAAAGGAACAACGCTAACAAAAATCCTGGTGCTAAAGCTGCGTACTTAAGTGGGCACATGCAAATCCTTAAATAAGTGGCCCAATTTTCAAAGACATATAGTACACTGGCACCAAGCTTTTGGGTGTGAACCATATGATGGACATCTACCCACAGACATCACGGAGAAAGGAACCGAGGCACAAGAATGTGGAGAATCTGCTATTCATACTGGAGCCAGAGGTCAAAGTGACACTGGTTTCAGTAGGAGCAGACCCGAGAATCTGGCAAAGTCACACAAGTAGCAAGGTAAACCCTGCCAACAGAGAAGACGAGTGAAACGACCGACAGCTGCAAGATGTGGAAATGCTGGGGGTATGGCTTTTCCACCCCTTTTCCCACCCCTACACAGGCTTTTCTCAGCAACCTGGACAGGTATCAGAAATCCTCCACTGCTGGTACCTGGTCCAAAATATCACATGACGTATACAGCCCGCAGTTTCTGTATTTACCCAAGAAAGAGAAAAGTAAAGCTTCCTTGGAAGAGAAAAAAACAGCCAGCTTACTGATCATGGTGGTGCCCCCAGCCAGCGCAGCCTTGGTCCCTTGGAAGAAGTCATCAACAGATGTCATCCCCTGTTCTGGCATCTGGAAGCGGGTGTGAACGTCAATCCCTCCAGGAATCACCATCCTGCCGTGGGCTTCAATAGTTTTCACTCCCCCTGGCACAATCAGATTCTCTCCTATTTGCCTGGGTAAACAGGTTTGCAAAGAGCACGTCAGGCACACACACGGCAAACCGCCTGTAAACATACACCCTTGTGCTACTTAACCTGGCTAGCGTTTTCTTTTTCCTTATAAAGCAAGGTTACAGGATCAGCATACATAGCTGATCGTATTTTATTCTTCCCCTTGAAGCAGCTGCATAATCGAGAGCAAAGCGTGCAATTACTTCAGGACCTCGGGGCGATATTAGACTTAACAGGAAGGAAAAGTGGGAGCCACACTAGCAGGAGGCAGCTGGAGAAGGGACCGCACAGGTCATCAGACGATCGCTGCACCAAACACGGCAAAAGCCTTGCAAGCAGCTTTACTGGGACTGGACTGGGGTTGCCAAGTGGCAGTTCAACTCTTGATTCTAGCTACCTAACGGCAAATTGGATGTTCGTATGGCTTTGGCAGCGCTGGAAGAATTTCTGCCTCTATACAGTCTACTTTTCTTTCATGCATAGATATTATGTCGTCCCTGCACAAATATAAACCCATGCGCATACCGGTTACCACATTCCTGATGAGACCCTCAAAGGTCTCTCCAGTCTGGCTCTTCACAGATGTATTTTTAAAAGTGCAACAGTAGATGACACATTGCAATTAATTAGCTGTCTTTGGCTGGCTCCTTGAGCTTTTAACCTTGATTAACAAAGCACATGTGCTTTCTAACCTTGTTTGTAACCTCTGGCTCGTCCATTTTTTCCTAAGAGTAATTTTCCAAAGAAATTTGTAATACATTTAACGTGCCAGAAATGCATGTTTCAGGACTGAAAACACAGAAAGAGGTCTGAACCTCAATCCTTATACTACAGGATCATTTTTAACTTTCAGGGGGTTTGGATTGATCCTTGCATCAAAGAATCATAGAAGACAGCGCTGCAAGATACCTCAAGAGGTCACGTAAGTCCAGCCTCCCACCCTAAAACAGAATTAACTGTATTAGGATGTTGAACTCTGGATTCAAAATATTTTAAGTCATAACTCCGTAAAATGTTACAACATGAATAACTTCAAACATATGTGTCATCTCAGCATGGGGCTATTCACATGGCTGAAATTAAGCACATGTAAGTCCCTCCTTTGACCCATGCTTTAGTAACAGTGGGGGTTTGGCCCATTTGTTTATTTAATTCAACACCTGGTTTTTAAAGTTCCTCCATCAAACACCAGGATATACGTGAAATATCCATTTTTCATTGCAATCTAATATAGCTCACTGAGACGAAGTTATTCCTTGCTAATCCGCAGTACATTTCTGTACATTTCCAATCATACCACGGTATCAGGCGTCACTTACTTTATCAACCCATCTTCCATGTAAATGTCTGCATAGAAAGACTGGTCGTCATTAACTATTTTACCACCTTTGATCAAAAGACGATCACTCTGCAACAAAGAAGCACACAACAATACATCGTCATTCTGTGAGAAAGCTGACAGTCTGCAGTGTCACTTCAGAGATAAAAGAGACGGAAACAACCTCTGCATTATTCAAAAGTGCATGTCAAAACACAAGTCAACTGCTGCACTTTCAACTGGAAAGATAAAATATTTATTTCATCTGCAAGCCCTTTCATCACACTAATGATCCAAAAAAAGTAGGACAGAAAAGGAACTGGGTTCCAGCAGCTTTGTCTCCTTGGCAGCTTCCCTCATACCTGCAGTCTGCCACCATCACCTACAGCAAAAGCATTAAATAATACTTTGAAGGATGCATAATAGCCATATGTCTATTTTTTCTGCCTTGGTCATATGCAACATTTCCTACAGGCACCCACACACTGGAGTCACTGCTTGGCGAACTGCGAGTCAACTGTCAGGGAAATGGACCAAAAGTCTGTTGCCAGGGGTTACACAACACAAACAAACTCATTTTGTCCAACTTAGTGATGTTTCAAGGCAGTGGATCCTTTTACTGCCTTTCCAGAGCACTACTGCATAGTCAGATGGAAATAAGCATACATGAGCAAATTAAGTTTAAGAGAAGGATTTAGAAAACCGTTCTTAAAATTCCCCCCAGCTAGAAGACACATTGGCAGGAACAGAAAGGTAATTCTAACAAGGCAGCTATCGGGCGATGTGCTTTTATCGCAGCCCAGGTTACATCTCGCTTTTGTGAGATTTTAGGTCAAAACCAAATTTATCTTTTTTTTGCAGCAGCAGCAGCAGTCATAAACAAGAGCGAAACACAGCCTGCAGAGCTCGGGGGCGGGGGAGGAAGGTTGTAAGTGACTGTTATCTTCCTCTGGTTCCTTCATTCCCTACATTACGGATGCACACATTTAAAGCAAAGCACACACGCGTTATACGGCGTTCCGCTTGAACTACACCTTGGCCCTTAGATCTGCACTTGGACTTACTCCGATTCTCTTCTCTCCTCCCCAAAACGTCTTTGTATGAGAACAAAGCGATACCAGCACAGCCCAGCCAGGCTGGCGAAGCCAATCACTGAATTCAAGAAGGGGCAGAAAGCACAACTTTTAACTCGGTGGTGCCTTGAACTTACAGCGAATACATACAGGACAGTGACAGCGTTGCTCAGGGCCCTTATTTTGAGCTGGGACTCCGCTGGTCCACCAGAAGAATCAGGCATTTTCCCAAAGAGCTTATAAAAAAACTGAAGGGTTGGAGCACCCAGTTCGCTGCTGACACAGCTCTTTTAACGTCAAAAGGGCTACACGAATCCCATCAGCTACTGATTTATACCATTACATCCACCTTTTGCGTAACCGCTAGAACATCTACAAGATGTTAAGTGCCTCTCCTTCCCCCTCCCTTTTTTTCCTTCTCCTTCCTCCTACTGCTGCAATGGAGAGTTTCCCTGAATAAGGCCACTAATTTAAAAAACAAAGAAAGAAAACCCCAAGATTTAAATATAGGATCTGCTGCGAATGCCAATAAGCCTGAATGAATTAACACGGGGCGTGAAAAACCCACTTGTCTTTCAATGCCAGCCTCTACAGCAAACTGTCCTACGTGTTTACCGTTTCCAGCAACACTGCAGTATTTATGCCCACCTCTAGTGCAGGGGCCTTGTGCGATTAAAAAGGCCGGCTCCCATCGAAAACGGTTAGTTTGGCCATCGATGTCACTGACAGCCCAAGTCCTAATGCACTGGGCAGCAATCAGGAAAGAAAAAAAAAAAAAAATATATATATATATA
>VYXH01009705.1:3454-14899 GCA_013397275.1 Burhinus bistriatus | reverse complement strand
GGCCAGGCTGCGGCCCCCCCTCCGCCTTCAGCCCCGCCCCGGCGGAGCGGGAGGAGGGGAAGCTGCCTGGGTGCGCTGGAAAAGGCGCTGCCCTCCATCTTCTTTGTCCCACCCCGCCCTTCCCGGCGGGATCGGCGCAGGACGCCGGTGGGAAGCGTTAGCAAATTTGGGAGGGCGGCAAATAAGGTTTGGAGCTACTGCCGGCCCTTTGATTTCCCAGGGTGTCTGCTACGCTTTCTAAATGCCTTCGCCCCCACTTCCCCGTCCGGAAAATTCAGTTCCCCCCCTCATCCTGCGGTCACTGAGCGTGATGGTGCTCCCCGCTCGCTCGGGGCGCTTCTCAGCGCTCCTGTGCCGCGGAGCCCGCCTTCAGGTCAGCCCCGCTTGGAGTCCTGAGTACCTCAGTCCCTGACCTCCGTGAGCTGGTACTTCAAGGAAAGAAATGTGTTAAATGGCATAAATATTTCCTCCTTGTTTGCAGTGCGCTTGCCCCGGTGCAATGAAGAGACGGGGAATTCGTGGCCAAAGTGGGATAACCGCTCACAACGCGTCTGTTCGCACCAGTTCCTCTTCTATCAGTTGCTCTGGGGGAAAGTACCCGGCGCTTTTTGGAGAACTCATAAATAGCACAAATCCACCTCTGCTTGAAGGTTATCACAGACAATTAACGACCGGCAAGGACTTACCTTTTCTCCCCTCAGTCACGGGTGCATTTCACGTCGCACCAAGCAAACTGCAAGCTTCTCCTGTCACAAAACCCAGTGTACGTGCCTAAACAGTCCCATTAAACGCACCGTGCACGGCCCATAAGAAATTCAAACCTTCAGCATATTACTGCAGTAAATCATCCTAAAGGCAACATCTGTTCAACCAGATGACTATCAGGACCTTTTGTGTACATTAGTTCGCAGGAGGCTATAAGGAAATGACTAAAAGAGCTTTACCTGGGTATAGGTAGGGCATCGGGCAACATTTAAGTAGCTAATATGCCAATCAGTTAATATCCGATTAGCGGCAAGTGAAAAAGTGGCTCATTATGACAGCAGCAAAACGATTAATTTGTTAGCCTGTAGGGTTTTATTTTGATTTAATGACTAGAATAGACAATACTAAATGAGTTATCCTGCCCCTCTCTGATCTGTGCTGGGAGAAGTTTTGAAACCTCAGCATATTTTTGCTCAGAACATGGAAGAAAGCATCTACATCAGATTTCTAAATTTAGACAGCGCAACTGTTCCTGTTTTCTCTTTAATGCTAGCTTTCCTCCTCGACTTTGTATCTGAATGGTTTCTTGCCTTTGCTTGCTTGGTGAAAGAGTGTCCCCAGCTATCAAAGAAGGAGCAAAGGCTGCCTAAGGGTTTGGGAGAGAGCATCGGGGCCCTCGGGCAGCTGATCCGAGATGTGCCAACTCCAGCTACCATTTCAAGATCCTGCCCTGGCGGCAGCAACAAGATTATGGAGGAACGACCACAAACACGGGCGCAGGAAACTGCACATTCTCCGGCATGGACTCGCCTCCCTGACCTTGGGCAGGCCATTTCTCCACGTTATGCTAAAAGCTGTGGAACAGCAGCACTGGCAGAAGAACCAGCAGCACCTTTAAGGGGATGATGTCATCAGCCTGCTAATATTGCTAAAGCTGTTCTCATCTGCGCAAAGGTCGCTATTTAAAATACTTTTTTTTAAAAGGCAATCCTTACTGCACATGGGCCTATATATTGAATACATTCCATAACTCAAATCCAGTAGTGACTAGGTTCAGAAAGTAATAACGAATCTTCAGATGACACATAGCTTTTCCTTCCCATCACCATGTTGCAAGAACCTAAGTAGCACAGAATAAAATAAATGAAGAGATTAAAGGGCTGAAAAACACGGTCGTTCAATGTTCAACATCTACACAGCACCAAATTTTAAAAACTTCCCTAGGATTTAGTGTGTACACAGAGGACCAGAACTGAGCTCCCAGGTGTATCTTCTAGCTCCATCATACCGATTGTAATATGGCCCGATTTTCTTTCCTTTTACCAATGAGCTAAAAAGGTTGTCAAAAGAAACAATTTTAAAATTATTAATGTAGTTGCAAACTGGCTTATTTAGCCTTGCTCACCAAAGGCAACGAGTGGATATTATCTGTTGCATAAACACGTGTGAGGGGAGCTGATCAGGAGGGAAGGAGAAGAGCTGTAGCTAAAGGACAACGTTGGGATGAGAACAAGTGGGGAACAGAGTCAGAAAAGACCAAGATGTACACCTGCCTTTTTTCTTTTTTTCCTTTTTTTTTTTTTTTTTTTTTTTTTTTTTTTTTTTCTTTTTACAAAAGCTGGTTCATTCCCCTGGTAAAGCTATAGTTTATGTCGAAATTCTCCCTGAAAGTTAAATGAAGAAAGATAACTACTTATGAAATACCAGGGGCAGGAGTCAGGTCCTAGGTTAAAAGAGCAGAGTTGAACCTGCTTCTTAAATCCCTGCAGGTTTGTACCCAGTACAGCGGTGCCGTTACCTGCCAAGGTATTGCGGGAAGTGATGGGATTTCTAGATAATGTTGACGCGCTTTGTCTTCCATAGATCTATTAATGCACATGGCAGGCTGGGCAGGCTAAAATTAGAAGGTGCTATAGAGAACGAGCACTGCCAAATCTTCCTTGCCAAGCATTAACGAAGGAAAGTGATGAAGGATGGCTGGCCAGCCCAACCCACCTCCCCGACTGCAGCCGCTACGACAGGACCAGCAAGGTTGCTGCAGCCAAGTCACATCAGCGGTAGAGGAACAGCAAGAGCCCATAAATATCTTCAATTATGCTACCTCAGCACTTCTGAGGGCCCTGACAACGTTCCCCAAATGGCAGAACAGGGGAGGAAATAGCCAAAACTGAGCATTATGCCTACATTTGCACTGCCAGCCTCTACCCCGGCCGCAGGCGGAGCCGTGCTCTGCACTGGCTGGGTGTCTCTGGCTCACCCTTAGTTGGGGGGTATTTTGGCCAGTGGATACATGCGATGGCTGCCAGCCGTTTCTGCACAGGCATCGGCTGGTGTAGGACATCTTGTGCAGGCTCTTTGCAGCAGAAACGCATTTCACGCTAAAGGAACCTCTACATCTAAATTTGTCTTCTGGAAAGGTCTAGAGAGAAAATGGCACAAGAATGTGAGAATCTCTGAACAGTGATAATCTATGCTAAAATAAATCATCGCAGCCATCAGTGGAAATCAATTTACATCACCTCTGAATCTTAGCTTTACAGATTCTGTGGACTCTCATAATGCACTTAGCAAGGAATTTTATTCCCACTGTGGAGTTACTGGTTGGTTGGGAAAAAAATATTGAGAGTCTCTTTTGCTGTGGAATTTTAGTGTAATTGCAACAAACCCCACAGAATTTCTGCAACACCCGATTGCTTTTACTCCTACTGAACTCTTAAAGGTTTATACACAAGGATATCTTGCTATGAAATGATAAAACCTGCAAATGGAAATATACATTTTAAGTTGTAATGAAAAGAGGGGTCAGAGATGGATTTAAAGCATTCCTGGAAGTATCTGAAATTCTAGCACTACAGCATCAACAAGCTTGACATTTCCCTTTAGGCTTGTTAGATGCTAATAATCCCCACTCCCTCTTGGGGAATCACCCCCTGCTAAAGTCCATGAGGCTCTTGGTATTGCATCAGAGGCAGCAAGGACGGGGCCAAAAAAGCTCTCATGAGTTCACCCATCAGGCCCTAATTTTCTGTCATGATTCTGCCCATCCCAATCGCTGCACTGGCTCCAAGGCTCCATGACTTGAAAGGAATTTCCCATGGATCCAGCGACCCCCTGCATCTTATGAAGTGTTGAGAGGATTAAGTACAGGCTGATACAGGGCGGAATGAGTACATCTGCCCTTCCCAAAAGGTGATGAAGGAACTGTCCATTATTAATCACTATAAATTAAATTACAGAGGGGAATTATACTTGCCTATGGGCATCTTTCGTTTGTTTTATTATCTTACAGGAGAAAATTAAAATTAAGTGTCATGATATGGAAATGACCATTGAGGTCAAATGTGCTACTATGAGGAGGTAAAAATCATACAACTTCTCAGAGAAACAGGCTAATCTTTTTTGAATACAGACTATTTTATATTATGAGGGGGAGATTCACTTTCTAGCCACACAAACAGGTCAATAAAAATGTACATTTGATCTGCAAATTAAAATTAACCTTCCAATTGATTTTCTTCCCTTTAAAATCCCAGGAAACCTTGCGAAGTTTCAGAAATAACCTTCTAAGACGACTGTTACCATTATAGTGTGTTTCTTAGAGGAAATGTCCTGAGCATTTCAGGTGCACTGCAACCTTAATTGTCCTTAAACAAGCCCGAGCCGCTCCTCCACAGTTCATTTACTATCATGTCATGTTGTCTGGAAAGAGACAGCCCTCTTCAGGGTTCTCGACAGGGATCGCTCGGTCGTGGCTAGTACAATACATAGCAAAAATGTGCTGTCCTCTCTAGACAGCTTACAGCCTACACTCGAGCTGTGACCTTCACTATAGGTAAATATAGCATTTCCGGAGCAAAGGCATGGGACATTTGGGCATGCTTGTCATTGCTCTTCCCTTTCATCCACTGGAGAGAATTTAGCATCTCCAGGCCCATGGGAACCATGGGTAGGGTCTAAGAAATGGCTATTTTCACAGTGATTTGCACAGTTTCTTAACATCACGATCACGTCTCCTTCCCCAAAAACCTACAGGGCAAAGCATCAGGCTCTCAGCAATTGCTGTCATTGCTTGCGTCAGCTGGCTTTGCCTACCTCTGATGTACAGAACAATCATTACTCCAAAAAATGAGAAAATGAAATTCTGACCTCTGTTCTCCCACCCTGAGATTCATTCCAGATCTCTGGGAGGTGACCAAAGAACAGGACATCGTGGTTCTGTGTGAATCTTACAATAAAGAGGTTTGGTTTAGGTAGATTTCTTACAGCTCTGCTCCCAGACGCTGTCCCTTTTTGGGGTAAGGGAGTTCATGCAGAACACACACACATCAACTTCACATAAGCTTTGCTGCCTACGTCATTTCCCAACTTTATAACACCGCCACAGAAGATAGACTCAGATTTCATGTGCCAGAAGGCAGACAAGTGATATAGGCAGTTAGACATGGTCCTGCAGGTAAAAAATAACAGGCAAACCTAAATGACTGCTCAGCACCTGCTAAAAACAGATGGCTCATGTCAAACGATGGCCATAGCACTGGCATGAGGGTGGCATGCAAAGCTGCCAGTCTCACCGTGCCAGGTACTGTACCTGTCCCCCAAGACAAAGCCTGCATCGCAAGATGCTGCTGAAAGACCAGACCTCTGAACTGGCTCAGCTCCAAACTGGGTGGGGAGATCTGGGCCCAGGTGTTTTTAAGTTTTCCCTCCAGTCTTTAGCCCAAATAATAAGTTGGCCCTGTATCGAAGCCCCTTGCTCATTTCTGCATGAGTGCGGTATTGGTAAATTCCTGACATAACACTAACAGACCACTCCACAAGGCACCCATTGCACGTGTGGCATGTTCCAGCTATGCAGATTGATGCCTTTGAGAGGGATCTAAGAAATTAAGGGGAATTTGGCATTTGTGCTCATCATTGTTAGTTTCTCTCTCTTTTTTTTTTTTCAGTAGCCAAACAAACTATTATGATCCCTTGGAAGAACATGCAAGTCATCCTCCTGTATGATTATTTTGCAAGCAGTGATTGTCGAAACAAGGCTAGAAAAATTACAGGCATCATAACAAATTAAACTCAGAACTGCATTTCCAGCTGTCTAGAAGAGCTTCTTTGTTTTACACAACAGTTTCACTAATGTTCCAGAGTCTATGATTATTTGAGCTCTCAGCAATGTCCTGTTATTTATTATTTCTCCCCAGGAATGTACAACCGTGATCCTGAGAGCTTTGAGGGTTTCAGCAAAAAAGTCTAGTCATGTCAAAAGCTTCATGAAACTGTGTTTTGGAAGTGATTCTTCTCCTGTCAGTTCTAAAACAAAAATATTTTCCTGGTCTCTGTTTATTCATTATTGTTCCTTATCTTATTACAAGAGGACATAGCTTTATTATTTTAGACCAGTAGTTTACACCCAATGCTCTGCACTTCCCAAAGGTCCATAAACTGTTGCTAAGGGACGCAAAAAAGGTATATAAAGGTGACTGTTTGTTGCACAAGGGAACCACCTGAATCACTGAAGTAATGAAAAAACGGGCATGGAAACTTTAGCTAGCAACTTCAGAAAATATCTGGGATCCCCGGGGCTTGTACTTGTGTTGAAGTGTCTTAGCACCTACTCAGGCTCTCTATGCAAACTAGATTAAAGGAAGCCCCAGGCTTGCTGATCCCTCTTGCAAACAAAGCTTGCTTTTTCCTATAGATGTGGCCCAGGGAAGGGGTTGACTCACCATCCCTGGAGGTATTTAAAAGCCATGTAGATGTAGTGGGGAGGGACATGGTTTAGTGGTAACTTAGTAGTGCTGCATTAATGGTTGGTCTCTTCCAACCGAAACGATCCTATGATTCTGTGTTCCCTAAACAACCATCTCTGTCCCGAAGAGTCCCAACAGATGAGCAAGACAGAGGAATATCAATTATACACACGGGAAATCTGGGAAATACACACAGAGAAACGACGCAGGTCAAGCAAGCCGTGGCCAAGGTTTTTCAAAACCCAGATGAATGCACGTGTCTCAAGACTGTTCACCTAAGGAACAGAGGTCTAATGCCCCGCACAGCCATTTCATCAGTCCCTCTGCCCTGAGACAAGGCAGCTTGCAGCTTCTGCACTCACTGCTACACAGAGTAAGTTCCACAGGTCCCTGCCCTGACGCTATCCGAACGCCAAATCCCACTGCAGGAAATGGGCTTGCAGGCCCACCACAATTCCTGAAAGCCAGGACAAGTGTTTATGATCTTATTCAAGAACTCCCGGGTTTGAACACGACGTTCTTGTCAGACTGCAGCAATGGCCCAGCTGAGGTCGGGACCTCCAAGCACTAAGCCGCGCTCGGACGTTGAACAAGTAGGTGCGGGACCAGGCGTCAACAGTCCAAACGGGGAAGATGACAAAGTGTAAGATGGGAAAGAGAAGCAGGGTTAATTCTGCACGGCCTGACAGCTGGGAAGTAGCAGAGCTTGCCTCAGATCTGCCGAGTCGCAGACCTGTTGAATAGGTCACGTTGCCTCCAGAGCCCTCACTGTAAAGAGCTGCTTAAACTCAGACAGACAGCTTTCCTGCTGCCTCCGGAGACGGCCTTAACCCTGAATTATGAGGCAGCATGGCCCAGAGGCAATAAAGTGAGGCCATGATAGATGCCTATAGAATACCCTAGACAGGACAGACACAAAGAGATTTGATTACCCTTATCTTTGCCTGCAGAACAATATATTGCAATTTAATGTAGAATAATTACATTTCCTTTTTTTAATCCTCTGGGCGCTTAAGACCTCAGAAAAATAAAAAATGGCTTGTACATCTTGCTTTGTTAATTATTTCAGTGGACACTAATACAAGATCTTTCTGTACAGTGACAGAAAGGATGACTGTCTTTTAAACCCGCTTTGGCTCCAGTCACTGGCTAAAATACTTTCACCTGTCTCCATTGCCTCCAGCTGATCGGCACCCGTTCCCATCAGCTCATGATATGGTCCTTTGGTTGCTGAAACAGAGCGTGGACCATCCTGTATGTTGATTGTTACATGAATTGATAAAAATTGCAACTATTGTCAGCCTCAAGCTAAAGAAAAAGAAGTAGTAAGATTTCTAGCCTATTATGAAATAATTTATGCAAGTTATAAATTCAAGATCCTATAAATTAGTATATTTTTCCTTTCCACTATAATTTAGATTCCTATCACATGGAAATAGTGGACAGTCTATCCAGGAAGAACCTATTTCAGATGTGTTATTAAATACTTAAGACAGAGGTTTGAAAATAAGGGGCCAAATTCAGTTGCAAAACTTCAGAAGCCTTTTAACTCCTATCTCAAATTATTTCAATGCACTGTTTTCTTTAATGCCGCCTCCTGCAACATTAGTTTTCTTTACCTTTTTTTTTTAATATGTCGAGCTTTGATTATCATCATAAACATATTTCTATTAACTACACTAAAGTGAAGCCAGTTTTAGCAGCTGAGGATCTGGCCATTGATTCAAGCTATAGATGCCGTCAGCTGGCAAACCTTCAAAGCTAAACCACTCCTGCAATAAAGTGCCGATCCATAACAAGACATTTATAATAAAAGACTGCACTTACCCAAATGCTCACAACCCCTCACAACACAATCCATTGGCATCAGTGTTATGTAAAGCTAATGAGAAACAACTCAGATGTTTAGCAGTATCCCATTACTTCATACCCTCAGTTGACATTAATACAACAATCTTTAAAAAATAGAACCAAAAGAGACACTTTTTTAAAAATGGGATTAATATTTTGTGTGGACTTCTGATTTTTTACCATATTGTACTTACAGTTTTTTATTATACTGGTACCTTTCAATCGCAAAATAATTAATCTTTTCAGAAATACTGTATCACCTGTTTATACTTATGTCCTGCAGGACATCACTGCATCAAATTTTCCGAAATTAGTTCTGAAAATGTCCTGAATTGCAAAATCTTTGACTCGCAAAGCTGAAAAGGTGTATACTGTTCAGTCCCGAGATGCACTTTGGTTAGTCCAACAAGACTAATTACCACGGAAACTTACTCAATTAGTAGGCACTTCAAGATGGCCAAATCAAACCATAGGCATCTGTAGTGGCAAACTTTCGTTTGGGTTTGACAAATCAGGTTTGAAGCAGCGTGGAGCATATCCCACTCCTAATTAAAGGTTGGTGCATAGCACTTCTGAAAATCAGGGCCTACCTTTGTGATCTCACCGAAAACGGCAGTTGTTCACGTATGTAAACATGGCTGGATGGAGCCCTTAGGTTACTGTGGTAGGAAGAAGCAGAGTAGGGTCTCATTTGGGGAGGATGAGCCCCCAATAACACTCCTAGTAATGTTTCACATTTCTGAAAGTTGGAGACAGTGGTGAACAAGCCCGTATTATAAATTCCAGGCAGACTTCTGCCCTCTATATGTAATCCGTACCACTAGTAAAAATCCAGAGGCACATCCTAGATACTGCTCTGTAAACTTGCTGGAGGACTACTCGCGGAAACTCTTTCTCAGTATGCTAGAAGTTTGTCAGCTTGCTGGTTGGTGCTTCATTCGTTTCCGCTTTTCCAGCCTACGCACAGGAACCAGCACTGTCAGAGGAACACACAGAGTATTCCATGGCTCAGATCTGACTAAAGCTTGCTGAAATCTATTTATCGAGGAAAGCAAATACGCACGGTCAGCTAGACCTATGGGTTGAATGGGTTTTGCCTCAGGAAGAGGATAGGCTGTATTACACCATGACACATACAGAGAGTGAAAAAATAGCTTCAGGAGTCTTAAAACACTGGGAAGGGTTCAGTGGGTTTTTAGAACGCCACATTCCTGTGAAAGCCCCAGATCTTCCTGAGGCAAAAATTCCCACTGTAGCCAGAGGCCTTGATCAAAATCGGTATTGAAATACAGCTCCCAGGGGTCACTCCGGTCTGGCCTCCCCTGGGAGGAGCGGGCAGGAGTTTCCCCTGGAAGAAGCCTGCAGGGATTTGATCCCTGTAGGTAGAGGCTCATTGATGCTCTTTGGCTAACAATTGCATTTCTGTTCCCGTGAGCTGCATTCACTAGCTGGGTGGGGCATTTTGCTACCGTAGTGCTGGGGCGAATCGCCTAAGAAACGAAAATAGGACCAAATATCACCAAACAGGAAGGCAGAGTGGGGAAAGGGAGGGTGTTTGTGGGTGCGGGGGGCTCCTTTCTTCTTCTGCCCTCCTCCCTGTGCACATACACACACACCTGCAGAGAGCACACGGATAACATTAGAGATCTGGCAAGAAGGCTCTAGTAGAGATGCTGCTTAGAGGAAGACATTGACTGGCACATACATGCAAGTGACATAAAAGCAAGAAACTGCAGGGTGGAAAGGATACACCCCTTCTGCAGCGTATCGCATGTTCAAGTTGCATCTCTCGCGCACACACACACACACATATATATATGCACCCACCTTGTCATTCAGGTTCTGCAGCGCCTCCTTCCCAGTGGCACTCCTGATCTCCACCTTTCTCCCGAAATCAACAGATGGTTCCCCTCCCTTCCCGCTCTGCCTGGAATAGACGGACGGAGCATCCGGACCCAGGTGGGCAACATCCTTCTGCTTTGCCACGACTTTGTTAGATCCGCGGCCCACCGAGAGGGAGTCGAAGTCGATGGTCTTGTTCTCCAGGGAGCCTTCCACTGGGCAGAACATGCCACAGAATTTCTGCCGGGGCTTGGGACTGCCCGAGCCCAGGTTTTTGAAGAAGGCTGGCACTTCTTCTTCCTCGCCCTGCCGACCAGACTGCTTCTTCTCAGCCATGGCTTGTGTGGTCTCCCTGCTAAGGGAAAATAGTAACAGTGGTAACCAGGAGGATCCTTCACGCACTCACACACACACACACACACGAAAAGAGGAGGAAAAAAAAAAAAAAGCAGCGAGCGATCGCTCTGGGTCCTAGTGATACGGCGACATTAATTGCAAAGGGCTGTGCCTGGCAGATCCCCTGCCCCCATCGGTACAATACAGCCTGTGGCTCGCTCCGTTTTCTTTGATGCAGTGCAAAGTTGAGGGAAGGTTGGGGCAGATCCTGCTGCAATCAAGGGAGGAGGTTTCAAGTTCCCAGCATCCAGATGGGAAGGGAGGGGAAAGGAGACAAAAAAAAATAAAAAAATAAATAAATAAATAAATAAAAAATCCTCACTCTGCAGCAGAAGCTGAGGACTGATCCGGAAGTGATGCGACTGGTGAACTGGAAAATGGACTCGATCAGGTTGGAGNNNNACTTACCTCCAGGAGCCGAAATTAGTGACCTTGCTAGTCAATTAAGCCTCTGCAATGCCAGAAGCCCCCAGTCCCTCCCCGCGGGGGATCAGGGGAGGCAGCCAAAGGCGGCTCCGGCTGAATGCAGGTTTCTAGAGGAGGAGACAGAGCAGCAGCCCCTCGCCTTCCCCGCTCTTGCCCATGCCGACAGCGTCCCTGCGCTGGGAGACGGCGGCGGAGAAGGAAAAGGCGAGGGGCCGAGGAGCCGGGGCCGGGCGAGCCCCTCCCTGGCTCGGGCGAGTCCCCCCAGCGCCCCGCGGGCCGGGCCGGGCAGGCGGCGCTGTCCCTTCAGCACCACCCGCCGCCCGGCCGGCCCCGACGGCTCAGGGTGGGTCCCAGCCCCGGGGGGGGCGCTCAGGGCCACGTCCAGACACCCCAACCTTAGCCCCTCGTCTGCCTTGCTGGGCTCTAACACACCCTCCTGCTCCTCGTGGCTGGTACAGCTGCATGTGTCAGGGATCCCCTT
>VYXH01009704.1:0-18081 GCA_013397275.1 Burhinus bistriatus | reverse complement strand
ACCTAGTTTAAAGCCCTCTGAATTTGTGAGAGATAAAGAACTCATTGTAACTCATTTTAACTGTATGAATTTCTTTAAACAGAAAGCACAGTGGAAAAGCTCTTGTGTGATATAGTTTCATATCAGTATCTGACAGTTCTACGTTAAAGAATATTGCAATATTTAGATGTTCATTCTTTGCAGCTATTCAATAAAAGGTAATGGTAGGCCTGCCAATTGTATCTTTTTTACTGCAGTATTAGTATTTACTGCCCTGGGTCTAGGATCTTACATGAATATATTGTGTAAGAGTAAGGAAAAATAACTGTAGCAGGATATTAGACCAGGATGCAGGGTCTTTTTTCCCCCCTCCCCGTGCAGACTATAAGATCACTGCGGCACTATAGCAGTAAAAGACAGCTCTTACTGGTGAGTTTATTTAAATATCAGAAAAATACCACAGGGTTAATACGTAACTCACGGTGGATTATGTACCTCATTTTGGATTCTTCACAGGAATTGTATATTAAAAGTATCTTAGAACTTTTATTCCTTATTCGTTCAGCTCCTTAGTTTAGGATATTCCAATATACAATAAAACTGTATATATATAGTATAATGATATCCATTCTGCAGGTCTATCAAGATCCGGAAAAGAAACACTCAAGAGAATGACAGTTATAACGTAGTAATGCACAGCTAATCACAGAAGACTCCTACACATTCCGATGTCCAACTGGAAATTAAACATTAAGAGGCCACTACATAACACTAGAATCTGTGCACCTGGAAAATTAACCACAAAACCAGAATGGTGGAGAAACTTAAAATGCTTATAAATTTTATAAGTGTTACATTATATTATTATACAGTTATATATTATTTTTAAGCAAAGTAAATATTATATTCTCTTCAGTCAAAAATTAAGGCTTCTGCTAGGACTTGGATTTTGTAAGTACCACATCAATCAGCAAATATAATCTACCTTAGTAAAATTGAAGTGTGTCTTTATGTTGATAGTAGTGCAAGTAAACATTTTCTCCTGCGTTTCAAGCATTTTTTGTTTTGACAGAGATCATCTCCCTCTGACTATCTGACCTGCTGCAACATGACCGACCCATAGCAAATCAAGCTGCACTGGTTATGCTGCCCGCAGACCTTCCTAAATTATTTGAGAAACAGAAACCTAAATTTTGTCTTGCACTTCCAAGATCAAGCATGCACGTGGCTTTCAGAGTACCAGAGGATGAAAATAGCCTCTTCTCAGCATTTGCTGCAGGCGAAAAAGTAAAAGCTAGGGTACCTAGTACAGCCTCCTACACACACAACGGTACCCAGCTGCCCTCCAACCAACGCGCAGCCAAGGGCAGCCACAGACAGCTCTGCCGAGCCAGCGTGGCCAGTGGGGCAACCTCTCCCAGGCCTCACACATAGCATGCCTTGCACAAAAGCAGGACTAGGGAAGTGATTGTCCCTCTGTGCTCAGCACTGGTGAGGTCTCACCTCAAATACTGTGTTCAGTTTTGGGCCTTTCGCTACAAGAAAGACATTGAGGTGCTGGAGCAGGTCCAAAAAAGGGCAACGAAGCCGGTGAAGGGTCTAGAGCACAAGTCTTATAAGGAGCAGCTGAGGGAACTGGGATTGTTTAGTCTGGAGAAAAGGAGGCTGAGGGGAGACCTTACCCCTCTTTCCAACTACCTGAAAGGAGGTTGTAGCAAGGTGGGGGTTGGTCACTTCTCCCAAGTAACAAGTGATAGGATGAGGGGAAATGATCTCAAGTTGTGCCAGGGGAGGTTCAGATTGGATATTAGAAAAATTTTCTTCACCAAAAGGTTTGTCAAGCATTGGAACAGGCTGCCCAGGGAAGTGGTTGAGTCACCATCCCTGGAGGCAGACATGTAGATGTGGTGTTTCGGGACTTGGTTTAGTGGTGGACTTGGCAGTGCTAGGTTAACGCTTGGACTCAGTGATCTTAAAGGTCTCTTCCAACCTAAATGATTCTATGATTCTATGAAAACAACAGTTATGGTGAAAGACCTTTAGCTTTCTCTGCCACTTCAATAAGTGTTTTCAATTGTTTCTTGTTTGTTTTTTATTTATCATTATTATTATTATTATTAAGTGATACAATGACCCTTATGCAAAATCTTGTTGGAGTATTCCTACTTCGACACCTAGTGCCATTGCTTAATAATACCCTCTCCTCCAGCTTGCTAGAAAAAAATACTCCTACAGTGAGTAACATTTAACATTTTTCTTCCTGTCCCACAGACTGACAATTTGGACAGCTGAACAAGACCTTCATATTAAGGCTGGCTAATCCCCTAACAATCTGCCTGTGAATACAACTGGCATAGAGCTGGTCAAGTAAACTTTTTGGAAGTTGTCTTTTCTATGAAAAAGAGAGTTTCAACCTTATGGTGGCACTTGTAACTTCTCAGTCCCAACAGTACATATACACAGCAAAACCAGAAGAAACATGGAGAGAGAAAAACACTGTAGACTGTCCCCCCAGCTCTTTGAATACTTATTTTGGAGACGGGGTAGGGGGAGCAAAATCATGTCAAATACATATAGAGTATTAAAGGAATACTTTACCCTTGAATTCTACACTTGAGACATTCCTACTGCAGGTAGGCAGCAATTTTACTTGCTGCCAAAGTATATTTTTTCTGTAAATGATCCTTGTAAATGTGCAGAGCTTTTTAAGGTTGACTGTACTTATCTGAATTGTCTTCATGTAAGACATAAGAAGGAAGGAAAGAGTAGCCTTCAGAAGAACTGCAACCAGTAAACTTCCAATGGTAAAATTTCTGAAGGCAGCTGTTGATCAGAGGAAAATGAAATAAGAAATCACATTAGCTGATGCCAATATTTTGTCCTTTTTAAAATTGTTATTATTAAGTAACACCTGGAGAAGTTTTCACTGCTTCCCCAGATGAGACCACTCTGCTAGCAGATGAGACAAGATGCCACAGAGTACAACTGTTCCTCAGTTTCTCTTGACTTCAGTTCTTCATTTCTAACACTGGAATCTGTACGAGGCTGGCATTTGTAGGCATAATACTACTTTTAAGGGTTGCTGTTTCTGCTTTCTAAAGAACCTACATTTTTGAAGGTATAATTTAGTTCATTCACCACTAGTAATAAGAGAACCCAATCATACTTACAATAATGTCACCTTATATGAAAATGGTGACATTTATTCCTGTAATTAATAGTGGACACAGAACAGTAGATGTAAGTGTCTGCAGAAGCACAATCATGTTCAAATAAATGGGCCACATGATAGGCTATAAAAATAATTAAAAAAAAAAAAGATTACTCTAAATAGATACAAATATACAAGTATATTTTTACTGAGTTAGCACTTCTGAGTTACAGGTACACCCACGATCCCTGATCCCCTCACTCTTATCCCACCTACACTTTTGGTACCTCTGCACCTTGGCTAAATTATGCAACTATTTCTCCCTTCATTCTTTATCTTTCTTGATGCTTCATCACCAGTTTTACTTTCACAAGGCCAAAAATTAATTCTTTTTCCCTTGCAAACCAGAATATTTTCATTGCTGTCACAGCCACTAAAAATCTTTTTTTCTTTTTTTAAAAAACATCACTTGGATTGATAACACTGCTGTCACCTTTGGCACTTCCCTCTTTCTTGCCCCCCTCATCTGGTAGTCCTCAAATCCTGATGATGATTTTTTGCACCATCTCAAAGAGTACATTTCCATTGCAAATATGAATGTCACTTGTAGTTACAACAAAGCCCATCTAGCTCTAAATTAGCCAAGACTGGTAACTGACCTCTGATATCCTCAGTATCTTCTTTGTGTAATTAAAAACGCATATACAGAACCTGCCCTCACACTATAACTACTCTAATAGGCATTCACACCAGGACACTACACATTCAAAATTTCTTACTGGTCATACCACGTTGTCTTTGGAAAGAACCATCTAAGCCACGTAAAAGTGCAGGTTGCAGTAAATTTCCACTCTTTTTGTTAACTATTTGCATGTCCCAGGAAGGCAGGTGACAATGCAAAATATGCAATAAGCTTTTTTGTCTTTTTTGTTTTTTTTAATGTGAATAGGCAGTGAGGGAATTACATTTTTATTGTATTCAACCTTGCCAAAAGTGAGCAAATGTTATCTAACGCAGATGAAAAAACATTTTCTTCTGTGTAAAGTACTGGATTACTATCCACTTCAGACAATATTAGACTGCATGGAAGGGGGGGAGGCATATTCCCAGGACTCGAGCAGTCTTCACTGTTTTAGTTCTAGTCTCTGGCAGCGTTAATTACTGAATAACCTCATCGCAAATCTGTGACATTAATGACAAAGGTCTCACAAGCTCAACAGACCATGTGCCAAACAGATATGGAAATAGAACCCCAGTCTTTTTATCTTACTCAATGCATCTTTCCTATGCTTGACGTCCCTGGGCGTATTTAAAAACAAAACCCCTTGTTTTTCAGCAGATGAGATTGTGTACATAAACATGTGTTGTACAAGAACTACTGACTGTAATACTCTGGGTTTTCTCCTTTTGTCTTATAAATAGTTGCAAACAGAGGGAAATAAATTCTTTCTTTCTTCTAAGAGCTTTTTGCACTTGTGTACAACAGATGTTGTTTCCACAAATTAGTTTATAATTTCTTTCATAACTCAGTCAGAACAACCCTTCAATTCATAGTTAGGGAATGGATTTAGTGCTGTACATAATTCTTGTAATTATGTAACAAAACTGCACTTTGCTAGGTGAAAATCTTGGCTATCAATCTTTCAGTTTAGTGTATGGGCAACTTAATCTTCTGTTACACCAGCTGTGCACGGCCCAACCACACACACTAAGGATGCGTTAGATTCCCACAGTATGAAGTTTAAGTGATTACTCTGATAGGTAAGAGGTAGGCAGACAGCAAGTGGGCCAGCTCCAGAGCGCTGAACTGCAATATATGAAGTAATTAGGAATGTCACGCACAGCAACTCCTCCCTCCCATACTAATTTGCAAACTGAGCAGTATTTAAATGTTTTCCAGTCATCAAAATGCAGTTAGCAACAATAAAGCAAAAAAGTTCCTCCCCTAAAAAAAATAAAAAATAAAAAATCCTAGCTTTGCTGATCAAAAATAAAAGATTATATAGTAGAAATGCTTGCGTGACTCAGGTGAGCAGCTTGGAGACCTGGTGGATCTGGAGGTTTGAAATTCAACACAAAAACTGCAAATGTCACATGATAAAATAAAAATTGGTTGGCAGTGTGTAGGCATATGGCCAATTGCACTGTTCAAGACATTGCTCAAGCAGTTGTAGCACTAGAAACAAAAGTATTTTAAAGACCTTTTTTTTAATAATATGATTTACTTGTTAAATGAAAATCATTTTTCACTTTTATTTAAAAGGAGCTACATTATCAGCCACTAAAGCTGAAGTCGCTGACATATTACCAGGTGCAGAATACACAACACATTGAAGTTTCTCCAGGAGGTCACATACAGGTGCCCGAAGGCAAGTGAAACTCCAGGGGTTACTGAATGGGTTTTAAAGAAACTGATTAGCCAGCCCTGCCTCCCCCATGACACAGGCTTAGTGCATGACTTCAGTAATCCATCTGGAATCATTATGCAGTCTCAGGATATACTTAATGTGTCTTTTGTACAAAAATGCTGCAGGGATAAATGGATTAGGAATTCTGAGCGAACAGGTATTTCAGAGGAAGTAGCACAATAAAGGTAAGCATAAAATGTTAGGGTCGTCCCTCTTCTTTTTTTTTCTTTTAAAAAAAGTGGGCAATGGGGTGACAAAGTGGTTTGTCCAAGTTCTGAAACAGCTGGATTCTCACACACATCTGAGTGTGTGAATTTTTTATTTTTTTATTTTAAAATATGCTTCCCCGTATTCTTTCTCTCTCTTCGCTCCAGGCAGACAGAGGTGATCCTTCCCCTCTACCAGTACTGGTGAGACACACCTAGAATTCTGTGTCCAGTTCTGGTCTCCACAGTACAAGAGAGAAATGGGCACACTGGAGCAAGACCAGTGCAGGGCCACAGAGATGATGCAGGGTCTGGAGCATCTGTCATACAAGGAGAGGCCGAGAGAGCTGGGACTGCCTGGCCTGGGGAAGAGCAGGCTCAGGGGATCTTATCCATGTGTACCAACACTGGAGAGGGAATGAAGGAGGAGCCAGACTCGCCTCAGTGGTGCCCAGTGACAGGATAAGAGGCAACAGGCGCAAATTAAAACACAGGAAATTCCATCTGAATGCAAGAAAACACATTTTTACTGTGAGAGAAGCCAAACACTGAAACAGGATGCCCAGAATGGTAGCAGAGTCTCCATCCTTGGACACTGGAGACAGTCCTGGGCAATCTACTTGAGCAGCAGGGGTGGACTAGACAATTCCAAGATTATTCTTTGATTTGAGAAAAAAGAAACAAGGAAAGATGATGGTCTACTCTCACAGGTTATATCCTCCATTGTCCAAACACCACCAACCACCATCACAATAATCCTTTGGCCCATCTCCAGTCTCAAATATGATACTGAAATAACACAACTGAATACAGCTCTTCTCTTCAAACTCACACTTAATACAACAGGAGGCAAGAAATTCAGGAAAAAAGCTGTGTATTTTTGGTAACGTCAGACCCCATACATGGCCCAGTCCTAAACTGAATCTAGACTATCTGGATACAACTTCCTCAAATTTATTGAACCAACTGGTGAGCACTGAAAAAAAGTCTCCAAGTAGAATCCAAAGAATTAAACCTAATTAATGATTACCAGAGAAAAACAGACACATGAGTTAAGCTTGGTAATTTAAAAGACAGAAAGCCCAAGTGTTTGGTGAACATCCTCATATTTTCAGTTTTGCAAGAAACAGGTTACAGTTAGCTTGGACTGAGACTAAGCTTGTAGAAGCATGTTCTGATCCACACCCTTGACCTTTCCCATGTTAGAATATGTGAGCACTGCAACTCTTACTCAGTAGAAGACATTTCTAACAATTCTTGCATAGTCTGTACATACATAGACTATTATTCTGTGCTTTTAGCTGTTTTATTCTTCTACTGATGAATTTCTTATCTTTTACAACTCTGTCCATTACACATACAAAAAATATCAGAAAAGCAAACTACATGAAACCTGCATTTCGTGTTATTTTCCTGAAGTCATAAAGGGTGAACTGACAGTGACTTTAATATGACTGCTGTCAGTATTTTTCCCATCACAATGATTCACTAAATATTATTCTAATATAATGTCAAAGATCCCACAAGACTAAAAGGAGAAAGGCCCTGCCCACTGTCATATTGCAGTTCTTCCAGATGCTCAACACATGTGACTTATTCTTTATGCATCAGTACACTCTACAGCAAAAAAATTACTCTCCCTCTGGTGTGAGAGAAGGCGTACCTCAGTGAGCATCAATCGTCACCAACGTAAGACAGATAATGTTTCCCTGGTCTCCCAAAACACAGGAGTAGGATGCCATGTCTAACTAGGCAGGGAAGCTCATTGAAGAATTCAGATGACAGGTGAGCACTGTAGGCCTGGAAGGCATCAGAAATGGCAAGACGTCCTCATATTTTCACTTACCCTCAGCCACAACTTATGGTCATGACTAGGTTCTTGTTACGTTGACCTGAAAAGGCAAGACTATCTCACAAACATCAGAAAGATAAAATGAAAAGACACGGAGAAACTTTTCAGTTGTGTAGGGAAAGTAAAAAGCCTGTTCCTGTGAACATCATTGAAAACCAGGCATAAATTGAATGCAGTGTGTGGGTTAGCAGCACCAGATTCAAACAGCAATCTCAGAAGTACCAGGAGAAACTGCAATTTATTGACAAGTGTCCTGGTTCCGGCAGGGATAGTGTTAATTTTCTGGCCCGGGACACAGGTATTCCATACCATGTGAGGCCATGCCCAGTCCATAGGGGGAGCTGGCCGGGGGAGGAGGAGGAGGAGTCAGTCGCGGCTGGGGAGGGGGCTGGGGCTGCGCGGGTCCGGTCGGTGAGCTCTGGTACAGTAACCGGGTGTCTACATTCTTCCATCAGTGTTATTGTTCTTGTTCTCCTTTTCTCGTTGCTGTTGTGTTAAACTGCCTTTATCTCAACCCATGAGTTTTGCCTTTTTCTTCTGATTTTCCCCCACTGCCGTGGGGGTTGAGCGAGCGGCCACGTGGCTCTTTGTTGCCGGCTGAGGCCAAACCACGACAACAAGGTAATGAAACATCAATGAGTGATCAGAGGTGATAACCCATTCGTACGAAGTTTAGCACAGTTGCCCAGATATCAGTACTTACAAAGTAAAAGACATGATTTCAATTTTGATAGTTAGAATTACTTGTTTTGCCATTAAAAAACAAAAGCATGAAACAGGAATTCACCAGGTAAATTCCCTGCTGCTGCTGCTCAGGCACTCCGGGATTTTTCAACTCCCAAACACATGGAAGGCAACATTCTCCCTTGCTCTCCTTACATACTACTCAGCCTTCTGTTATTCCTTTTTCTCTTACATAAAAGTCAGTCATAAGGAGGAAGTTCAGGAATTAAGGAAAAAAAAAACAAACATGAAAACAAGTTCTACGTGAAAAGCACACTGTGCTGATGCGCGAACTTTGATCGTACAGGTTTGACTTCTGTATTTTGAAAGCTGAAGGAACAAGAGGATTTGAGTCAAAGTCCAGGAGCAAGAGATGACTTTGCAGAGCAAAAGACTTTTAATTCCAGCCACTGAACAAGGTGCTAAGCTGCAGTCATTCATGTCTCCTCAGTCCGAGGCACACCATGACTTACTACTTAGAAAAAGAATCCCCCATAAAACGTGTTATAATAAAGTCAGCCTGACCCCATGTCAGTGGTTACAGTCAGAATGAAATTTAGTTTGCTGTTGCACTGGTACAGGTTAGGGGTTGACTTGCTGGAAAGCAGCTCTGCAGAGAAGGACCTGGGAGTCCTGGTGGACAAGTTGACCATGAGCCAGCAATGTGTCCTTGCAGCCAAGAAGGCCAATGGCATCCTAAGGTGCATTAAAAAGATCATGGCCAGCAGGTCAAGGGAGGTTATCCTCCCCCTCTACTCGGCACTGGTGAGGCCACATCTGCAGTACTGTGCCTAGTTCTGGGCTCCCCAGTTCAAGAAAGACAGGGAACTACTGGAGAGAGTCCAGCAGAGGGCTACAAAGATGATCAAGGGAATGGAGCACCTCTCTTTGAGGAAAGGCTGAGAGGCCTGCGTCTGTTTAGCCTGGAGAAGAGAAGACTGAGAGGGGATCTCATCAATGCTTATTAATATCTAAAGGATGGGTGTCAAGAGGATGGGGACAGACTCTTTTCAGTGGTGCCCAGCAACAGGACAAGGGGCAATGGGCATAAACCAGAACACGGGAAATTCCATCTCAACATGAGGAAAAACTTCTTTGCTTTGAGGGTGACAGAGCACTAGAACAGGCTGCCCAGAGAGGCTGTGGAGTCTCCTTCCCTGGAGATATTCAAAACCTGCCTGGATGCCATCCTGTCCAACCTGCTCTAGGTGAATCCACTTTGGCAGTGGGGTTGGACTAAACAATCTCTGAAGGTCCTTTCCAACCCCTACCATTCTGTGATTCTGTGATTTGTTTCTGCATGAACACTTTTTTAAAAAAAATTCATTACTGACTATCTGTGTCTATGGATTTCTAGAAGTCTAATTACACGTGATTTTTTACAAAAAAAAAATAAATTAAGAAACAAGGCACAATCTGAAAAAAAAATTTTTGTTTTCAAAATAGCTCTCATAACACCCAAAACATTCGGTATCTGATAACAACGTAATGAACAAAATCCATCTTTTGAATTATTGTTGACATACCAAGACACTTTTAAGAAAAGGTTTCTTGAAAAGTAGTGTTTTGAACTGATAATTTTATTGCCCTTATTCTTAATGCCCTCATTACTTACTAAAAGTTAAAAACTAAAACACATTGTACAGAATAACTACAGCTGGAATGATTACAATCTGGTTCAATCAACTTCAACAGAAGCATAAAAAAAGGCTGCATCAAGAGCTGCTGTTTCAAAAGGGGAAACTTGGAAAAAGGCAGTGAAATTGTACTAAGTAGACTAAGAACTTCAGAGAACAGAGGAAAGTCTGAATTTCATTGAGACAAAAAGGTGCAAGTACTTCCTGGAACCGGTGTCCCAAGTACTCCTCCACTTGTGAAATGGAATACTATGGAATACTTGGATTAGCAGAGGTCTTACAAAGCAACAGGGAAAAGGACTTACCAAAGAATATTATGTCTTAAAGATAAAGAAAAGTCCAAATAGAGCAAGAATTACACGCAGTCAGGCTGACTTAGACTCTGCATTAAAAATTAAGCTAAAAAAATTACTCAGCCACAAAAAAATGATACATAAACATGCACAATGACGATGCAACATTAATTAAAGATAACATATGGAAACTACACAATAAAGTGCTCTGTAACACATTCAATACAACAGATTATGTTGAACAAGGAGGAAAAAGTGGAATGGAGGTGGGGGGAAGAAGTACAGAAATAAGTAATTCCAAAACTGATGTGCCAGCAAAACTTTAAAACACAACACACTGAACAGACAACTCCAAACCCACAAATTTGGACACAACAGCCACATAAAACTGTAGACCAAAGATTAGTTTTTAATAAATTTAGTGAAACAAGGCATCATCCTAAAATAACACCAAAAAAGCAAGAAAGCAGGTGGGAACAGGGAAAGGAGTGCGAGTCAGGCTGGCAATCTGATTTTAAGTAGCTCAAAAAGCTTTAAAAACAAGTTTTGAAGAAGAAAAACAGAGAGAGAGAGAGATAAAAATAAAAATTAGCACAAGATCCTTAAAGTGAATAGCAAATTACTTAAAGGAGAAATAACAACATGCTCCTTTGAAGATTCGTAATGCTGTAAGCCACCTAGTGAAGTTCCTAAAGTACTTGATGTTATTTAGTATATTCACAAATCACCTAGGCACATAGGACAAGAGCTGCCACAAAATTTCTTGGAAAACGAAATTGGGAGGAACATTAAAAAGAAAGGACTGGAATTTTAAACATGAAGGAGATGAAGATTGGAATAATAAAGAACTAGATTTTAAAAGTACTAAATCATGCAAAGGTATTTACAAGGTTACTTGGAGACTGAAAACATGCATTTCTGTTACAAAATCAAAGCTGGAGAAAAGTTTGTGTTTTATGCAAGAGCAAGGTTACTCCACAGCATAAATACACCATGTCTGTGAAAAGGCCAATGGCATCATATGATGCATTATTTTAAAAACTTCCGAAAGAGGTAATGAAATTATTCCCACTGTAATATGTACTGATGTGAACAGTTTCATTCTCAATTCCAATCACCTGTGTAGAAGGAGGACTTTTTCAAGTGGGAAGAGATAAAATAAGATCTACCAGAACTGCAAGAACACAAGCCCATTTCACAAGTCTGCACAAGAATACTTGTTTTCAAAATGAAGGTTGAGATATTGTATTTAGATATCAATGATAAATGAATTAAAATGAATTAAACACCACTGGGGACAGTGAAATGGATTCCTGGATGTAGGGTTGTGTTGACATGAGAAGAAATGGGTATAAATTTACCCTGGATGTTTAAGCTGGCAATTAGATGGCTGTTTCTAATCGTTATCATACTGAATTCCTGAGCAACAAAAAGAGCAAGACTCATTGTAAGCTAGAATGTAGTAGTGATTCTGTGATATAATAAAAAGTATTATAAGGCAGAATAGTGCCTGGATGTTATGCTTCAATAAGTACTTCCATCTTCCATTCCGAGAAGCAATAATGGCTATTTCAGTTCAGTTTCAGAAGTACTGACTCTGCTCAGACCTCAGTATTCCACTATTACTTTTGAAAAACACAGGAAAGAAAATAACAATTCTAAAACAAGTAAATGGGAAAAAAAAAATACATCACAAGTCTCTAAGAAACCCAGAAACAAGGTGGGGAGGGGATGCTGTTTACAGAAGCTATGAAGTCAGGTATTTAGAGGAAGCACGACATTATTTCTCAGCAGATAAGCATGAGCCTATCTTACTCAGAATGTCGCTTCTGGCTGTGGTCAGGACCAGGTGCATTTGAAGCAATGAAAAACATCCACAGTAAAGCAAAACAAACTTTCATACAGCTGAAGTTTCCTAATGCTTGGCAGTTAGAGTTTTATTTTGAAGCATCTCAGTTTAAGATGTTTTAAAGAACGGTTTCATCCCATATAAATGTGCATGGTTTAGTTATTGACATGGCAGAAGTACTTTTGAATCACCTTACACTTTTATCCTTAACAGTATCAAGCAACACTAAGCTAATGCAGTCGCTTGTCAAAAATGGCACTGAGCCAATCTATATTTAAATTAAAAATACAGTTTCTTATTTTTTGTTTTATGTATTCTAGAATGAAACCTAACCTAAATATGTAACATTTAAGATATACATTGAAGAATGTGATATAATTGTCCTCCATTCCCCCAAGTTTTATTATTTTCTCTCATTTTGCACTGCATGTGTTCCAGCTTAACATGTATGTCTAGTCTTGGTCAAAACTAATGATTCAAGCAATTGATATCAAAGTATGTCTTGAACTAAGAGACCCCCCCAATTACCATAGGAGATATGGTATAAAACTGTTCTGACAATGTTTCAGTTGCCCACCTCTAAAGTAAATGCCCTAGGGAAATTCTCCATGAAAACCTTACCTCCGTTTGCCTGGTTAGAATGACTTTTCTCATATGAATTACAATCACATGTCATCCCAGCATTAATTTACTTTTCATGCCAGTGCTCCAGAGCAGCAGGATTTGATATCACAACTTGTCACCCTATACGGAGAGCTGATTGAAACTGATGAAAGGCAGCCCCAGCCTCATAAACAGGGCAGGAACGAAAATTCGTTGCTTGACGATCAGCCTCGTAATCATACCATAGATAATATTAATTTACTGACAAACATCGTTAGCTACACTGATATGGGGTTTCGTGTCAATCATTAGATTCCAAAAGAGCATACTACTAAAGAAACAAAACACACGCACAGCCTAGAGGGATATCCCAGCAGATGCTGTAGTGCTGTTTGCAGCATTATCCAGTCTTCATTTAAAGATGACTTCTGACTTCTTCAGACTGAATGGGAAGGCCCAAGTGCTTTGCACCACCTGAAAAGTGCCAGCTGATTGAGCTAAGAGCATTCACAAGCTGGTCAGGTATTCATGAGCATTAAGTGTAACTGATTACTGAGTGATAAAAGATAGTCAGCCACCGGACAACATGTAAAGTGCGAGTTGCTATCATATATGTCTGGACAGCTGGAGTCCTCCACATGCTGTTTAGTCACCAGTACACCACATCAAGCTGAGTACGGCACATGCTGTGTGAAAACGGCATCTGTGACCACATGGTCAAGGGTATAGTAGTCAGATATCCCGGTTACTGGAGAAGCAGGCTCTGGCAAAGACCACACTAAAATTAGCCAGTGCACAAACAACCAAACCTCATAAAGAAAAACAGGGTCCTTCTCTCAAGAGACAGGTTTCAGGAGCAGAGGAGGAACTGGCAGATGACCTAACATAGCCCTTTCTGCTTTCAGTCATAGCAGCAAAAGCTACAAATGAACCTTCATTCTGACACATAAGGGTTTGATAATACAGGCACACCCATCAGGGCAGCGACATTTACATAAAACCATGAGGAAGTTAAGAACAGCAAGCGCAAACCACACAAAATAGCACTCCCTTTTAACAAGTCACAAATCAGTTCCTTTCAACAGTACGCCATCCGCTTACTGTGTGCTGAAAAGAAAGATGCTCGGTTTGCTTTCCCTTTCACAATAACACTTATACATACCCATTACATTGTTCAAAACAGTAGTAATCTTTAATACTGTATGACAGATACCCAAGTGGGCTTCAGTACCTGAATAAACTAACATGGATATGGGAAGCAGACCAGCAGATTATTACCCTTGGTTCTCAGCAATAAGATGTGTAATAGCATTTTTTTTTTTTTTTTAAAAATAACCCATGTCATCTCTGTGCCAATATATGTCTGATACTATTTCAGGGACAGGGTCACCAAAGCATAACAGAGAGAAGCATAACTGTTTCTGTTAATAGCAACTTATAAATTATGTTCCATCATGGTTCTTGTGCATCTCCATTTTGCCTTCTTGAATATGTTAAAAAAAATTGCCTCTTCTTCCCCACTGGAAAAATACAACATTTAATTTTCAAACAAGATATTTGGTTCTTACTGTACCTCACTGAAAGTTTTGGTTTTGATTCCTCCCATCCACATTTTTGAATCCGCTTTTTTGCGCCACAGAAGAAAGCTAGCGTCAAATTTGCAGCCTGCCCAGGTACACCACTCGTGTGCATGGGAAGAGGAGGGAGTGGGAAATGACAGACAGAACGAGTGTATGAACACATCAGTACTCAGACCCAAGGCAGTAGTTACAATTCCCATTAGGCACAAACCTGGTATTTGTGTCTAAATATTTCAATTTTGAGCAAAAAGTCATTTTTCTCCCCCATGGAAAAACAACAATGAAAAATGTCTTTGTAAAAGACTTAGAAAAGCATATTTACAGTGGGCAAAATATTCACTCAGGTTTTATTTATTTTCAGTACAAATGAGTTACTTGAACAAACATTTTGACTGAAATGTCAGCAGCAGCATGCAGGTCATTTCGCTGCACGGTCAAAATCAGTTTAGAACTAGAAATGAGCACGAATACTCAATTCACTGTACTATCCATTAGTCTTGGATTTTAGTATCATGTTTCATACTCAATTACATTGCTTCTCCCCCTAGCTTTTCCACACATCTTTGAGATTCCATAGCCTCCTCATCTCAAAAAAAAAAAAAAAAAAAAAAAAAAAAAAAAAAAAAAAAAAAAAAAAAAAAAAGACACCCTTCACCTGTCAAGAACAAAGATTAAACTGTCTTACTGTTCCCTCTTTTGTCCATGATAATCTTACGAAAATATCATAACTTTCAGCATACAAAAAAATTAAACTTTCAAGAGAGCCACACAACTTTTCTTACCTTCTGAAATGCAGGAGGTAAGGAGACAAGGTGTCAGATAAGTACCTCAAGTTGGGCACTGTGAATATTCCCCAAAACATGAAGCATTTCAGCCCAGTACCTATAAGCTCACATATTCTAAGTTTTATGAGTAACTTGGGCAGAAAGTCCAGTTCTCCAGTCATTTACAGAAAAAAGTATGTGACATGATGTTGAAAATTTTAATTAATAATTTACAATCTGGGAAATTATTTTGATTTAGGAAAAAACTACACCAGCTTCTGAACTTCAACAATTAATAGTAAAAGCCACCCCATAAAACAAACAATTTTCTTGCAAGTTTTATTCAACTAACCTCAAATATGATGAGGCATGTAGATAACCAAGCACCTCACTGAGTCAGGCAAATGGACTTGTCGACAAGAGTTAATTTTATCCAAATCAAAAATGAAACCCTTCATTCAATGTAGCTGTAAGAATTATACAAAATCTTACATTCAGCCTATTTTTATTTAACACTTTAAAAAATATTAAAAGATTACCACAGAGACAACATCTTATCTGCCTGCTCGGATTACGCTGTACTTACACTGAACCATACAGAATACATGATTAGCCCTAAAAGGTCTCTTTGGTGATTTTCAGTTTTAATGAACTGGTTGGAATTCATTATACAATAATTGTAAGGAGGTTTCACAGATAAGCCTCTGTCTTCAGGGGGCATGGTACTGACAGACAGCAATTTTTTTTAAAAGAAAGAAAATCCACACACCTTCCTTGCTAAATGAACCATAGATATTAATCTGAAACCTTCCATGAACAAGGAAAGAAACAAACAGCAGAAAACAAACTACAGGACAAATGGGGTAATGGGCTTCACTCAACTACCAATTCACACCAGTTTCACCCAGGTGAAACTCCATCAATTTTTAACAGTAACAAAAATTGTATTTGTCAAGGCAAAACTTCTGCACTTTGATTTTTGCATTGCAACCTTTGCAAAGGTTAAAACCCAAGTATTTACATGCTGGAAAAGAGCTAGTTCTGTAGGCTGTCCTACTGCCTGGATGGGTATACGACTTGGCAAGCAATCAGGTACATGAAGTTCAGCTTTGGTGCAACAAGAGTCAAACTGCTACCATAAAGAAAAATTGCCGGGTTTTGCCAACAGGGTCTAATAATGCAGCTGTTGTGAAGGCCGTTCAACAGGCTGGTTTGTTAATAAACCTAGGAGAATTGTGCACCACTGCGTTATTTCATCTTGGGAATTAAAATTAGACAACCATTTTTCATAAGCAGATCTTCCTCTCTTACCTTCTACTCTATCTACCACTTGCCATTACTGGGGTGAAAGCGAAGGCCAGGGAACTGCAAACACAGCTGTACTAGGCCTGTACATAACAGCAAAAGAATGGTTGCACTGGGTCGGAATGCAGATAACCCAGCTCAATATCCTTTGTCTATTGGTAGCCAACAGCAAATGCTTAAAAAAATAACTATGTGGACAGTAATATAATTTTATATTTGTCCTGACCAAGTAATCCATAATTTCAGGACTTCTTCAATCAGACATTACATTCGCACTTTTGTGTTAACTAACCCTGGGTGGATGCTTCATCCATGAGTTTGTCTTACACTTGTTACATTTCGCTATATTTAATGTACTTAAAACCACTACAAGAATTTAAACTGTCCTACTGAGATAGGAACCTGCTTGAGCACTTCTCTTACAGAGAGGAGAGTCATCTGAAAGCCACCAGGTAAAGACTTGGGGCTTTCCCAGCTGCAGACCAGACACCCTTAGACACCGCAGTCTGAAGAAACCCATCTACCCACTATTTAGCTGGAAAAGTTTGAAACTGATTTCTGCTGCAGCACAGGCCCCCTGTACTGTCAAGTTTCCTAAGGGCTGCCTGCACTTGTGAGCATGGCCCAGCTGCTGCTTTCCAGTGCAAAGGACTGGTTTTGGCTGTGCACGAAATAAGCAAACTGGTAAGGCAAACAAATATCAAGCACTGCAGGTGCTCTGGGACTTTGGAGGGTAAGGGAATGGCAGCAGGGGAACTAAAGATCACAATTTCCTTGTGGTACCTTGCCTGGTGGATTTGGGGTGTCCAGGACTATGCTGGAATGGATTGCTCCCCCCTCATCATCATACCGGTAAAATACTGCTGAACCTACACACAGCCAGGCCACTCCCAGGGAATATCACCAACACTGAACAGCAAAGCATGTCCTGCTGCTACTGAAGGCCCTTCATGACTCTTGCAGCTCGAAAGCTGACATCACATTGGCTCCATCCTGTCACCCTCCACTCACCAGCCATGGGAGTCCTGCAAGGAGCCAAATCATGAACCTCATACAGCCACAGCCTGAGGTCACACACCACAGGCAGGAGCTATACCTGGACCTCCCAGGTTACACCAGAAAGTTAACATACAATGGCCTGCTAGCAGAATAAGGAAAAAACCCTGTCACACAAGCAAACAGCTACAGCTAAACTGTCCTACACACATAATACTCTGTTCAGCAGACATCTGGATTCAAGCTTCATGCCCATGTTTCCAGTCCTACTTCAGAGGCAGATGCTTTTTCACAGGCAGAAAGCTTGGGACTATGAACATACATCAAAGGTGCAAGGGACCTCATCCTGCTCAACAGAAAGTTTCAGGGCATGAGGGAGACAATGGTGAATTATTGTCCAGAAGTAGTAAATACTTCACTCCGTTGTAAAATACTCAAAGGAAGACTTGTCTCAGTCACTTAATAGAGCAAAGATCAACTCAGCAAACAGAAGTCACAACGTTCAGCATGGTGAGCCAAGAACGTACTGACTCCCTCCAAGAACAGGCTCATTTCAACAGAGGCAGGGCAGGCACTCCCACACCCAGAACAGGCTCTCCCAGAGGGCTACATACAAGAGGAAAGCCCACTGCCCCCCAGGCTTAACACCCCTGCATGCTGGTGGAGGACATGGTGAACAGGGACCCTCTGGGTGTGGTATCAGGGGTCTATGTGATGAAATATTCTATAAGTAGC
>VYXH01009703.1:0-17179 GCA_013397275.1 Burhinus bistriatus | reverse complement strand
CTCCCCTCCCCTCCCCTCCCCGGAGCAGCGGGGGCGTACACCGATTGCTGTGTTCCGAGCCAGCTCTGGTTTTGCCTGGAGCAGCTTCCGGTCAAAAAAAAACCCCAAAAACCAAAAGCTACAACTGTAACGGATGCACTTGAAGATCAGTCATGGTTTGGGTGGGTTTCTCGTTTTTTGCGTCGTTGCTTATGACAGACGCTGACAAGCCGAGGTTGGCCGTCAGTGGCTGCTGCTGCCGGCCCTGCCATGGCGGCAGAGCAAGCCGGAGTGGACGTGGGTGCCTGGCCAGGCTTTAGGGGCATTTTAGGGCCTGACCGTGCAGGCAGGTACACAGATGAGCACATCGCTTTGAAAGCAGCCCTGCTACAAATCATGAGGAAAGCTGTGCACCTTCCTTATGGCTGTGGTGGCTCCACGGGATTAAGAGGAGCGAAAAGTAAGAAAGCCTTATTTTTATCTGATGGTTTTGATGACATTACTGAGTTCATGCAGGGGCCAGTGAAGTATTTTTAAGTGGTTACATTCCTCAGCAGATTTCTAGCTCCAAAGGTCCCCCAGCAATGCTGTGTTCCCTCTGCCGCTTAAAAAGGGGTGTGCGCCTTCACGTTTCATGTTCTTAAAGGCCACCACCAATTAGCTTTTTAAAGTCTAGTGTCAATACTCAATGATGGGCAACGTTCTTTCGCCTTCAGATAACTTCATGAACAAATGCTGCCCTGGTACAGGAGTCAGTTCTGGAGACTGGGATTATATTATATGAGAAAAATATATTTTGGGCAGCCTAAATATGTAGATATCTGTTCACCTCTGGTTAATGAGGCACACAAAGTTAGCAAACATGCATGCTACCATAATACCCTTTTCATCTGCATCAGTGTTTATCTCAAGTTTCATTGGTTCCAGATATACACACTCTTTCAGTTTTAGTGCTGGTTTCAGATTTACTATGGCTATGTTAAAGTCACAAAACTGTATGCTGTCACTATAGTAAGACGCTGACCTTTAACTGCTGTTGGTATTTAATATTTGCTATAATATTTGATTTCATTTGTGATTCCTGTTCCCTGCATTACTTTAAAAATAGCTAGATTTGCATTTGCTTTTGCTAGCATCTATTTAAAACCTCACTTGTGTTACTATTAATATCTAGCTTTACACGCCAGCATCACAAAAGTCCAAATGTGCCACTGTCCCTTTGAAGAATCCATTTTCCTTTGATCGTTAAAAGGTTGCAGATCAGTTACTGATAGAAGCCAGTTTGTTTGCTTGTTTTTTTTAAAAAAGCAAAAAGGCATCTACCAAATTCACATAATATTCAGATGTGCTTTTTTCTTAGAATGAAGAAACTGCTTACGCATTTTGATTTATCAATCTGTTTTTCTCATATTGCACTTTCTAAAGTGTCAGTATTGCTAATCCAGATCCCTACGTCCTCAAACACTGATACAGGGTAATGCAATGTTTTCTGTCTGTCAAATGCCAAGCGGTGACAAAGCAAATGAAGACCTAAGCAGTTGCAAATACTGAGGAAGAGCTGTCTAACTGAATTTCATTATTTTGATAGAGCCATAACATGACTTTTCAAGATGCTCATTGCAATGGTCAGTTCCCCCCAGCAACAGAACAAAGAGGCAGAATATGGGGAGAGGAAAAAAGATACTCAGTGGAGGCTCAGGTGTGGACACAGGCATCACTCTCTGTGGGCCAGGTCTGATTGCAGCACTCTTGAGGCAAGGCTTAGGATGCAAGTGACATGCGCAACTCACCTTTAGCCAGTGGCTTGGCTGTGCATCTCCCTCCCCCTGTTGCAGAAATGGGGAGGAGGGTGGGGTGTGTCTTATTCACCGAAACAGCAGGAGCTGGGGCACACAGGCACCAGCTGAAGGGCAAAAATGGACTTGGGTACTTCGATGCACATAGATGAAAGTTTGAGTTGAAAACCAAGATCTTTACACTGTCGCTTGTGAAAACAAAAACGTTTCATTGACCTCAGAAGATGTGAGGAAATCTCATTAGTTTTATTAGGTCGTATAAAGATACGAGACTTACAGTTTGGACTCTGGAAAATGTGCAGCAACGGTAATACTTTGACCCCAGTACATATGCCAGCATGGCATGAAGCGTACATTAGGGGCTGATCCTGCAGCCTCTGCGTGTAATGGACTTTGGTGGATGCAACACTTCTTTCATTAGTGTAATCTGACGTCAAGGAAATCACTGCTGATTTACTCTGGGCATAACTGAGGTGAAGCTCAGGCCTCCTGTTCCTCAAACGTTTTTAAGACGTTTGAAGAATATACCAAGTACGCATTATAGGTATGTATATAGGTGTATATATGTATACGCATGTGGAAATATATGTACACTGTTTCTCTACATCATGGCTACATCCTTAGTTCTATAATTGGCACTACTATACTGGCGTCCAAAGAGATACACTGATTTAACTCAGTCGGGAATCTGGCCTCTGATATTCTAGTGTCTAATGGAGGCCTTTTTTTAAGTAACTTCATTTCGAGGAAGAAATACATTTCCTCTGTCCCCAGAGAATAAGAAGAGGACAATTTCTATTCTCCAGATTTCAGACCAACATCAACTCTTCCCCGTGAGTGAAGTGTGAACGTTGCATTTGCAAATCAGAATCCGTATCTCTGGTCTCTCTGTAGCCAGAGTTGGTTTTGCACATAGATAGTGTCCTTATTTTTTTCAAAAAAGCACAGAAAGCCTGGCAAGCTCCTCGTTTACCAAATGCAGCAAAAGGATCAGCTGGAGTCTTCTGCCTCACTCCTTTGAATTCAGGAGCATGTCACAGCCTGCCCTGGGGAAGCAGCATAAATAACAACAAACTGGGGAGCAGTAGTAGCAGTCCCCAGGGTTTCCTACTAATCTCCTCCCTCTCATGTGCACGCACACACAACACACAAAGAGCTCCAGGGGGACTTCCACAAGGTGCAGAGAGCTGAGCATGAGTGAGGGGCGTTGGCATGGACCTGTTGTTTCCCACTGCTGGGCGACATTTGACATCCACAGTACTCAGCTTCTCTTTTACCACAAGGCAACAGAGGAGGAGGCATTTATACCACCAAAGGTGAAGGCTGTTCTCACCTTACGATCCCTTACTAATACAGAGGAGCTGGTGGTAGAAATGTCTCATTGGGAGCAGCTAAATGCAGCCTGGGGCGGCATTGCTTCAGTCAAGGTGTTTGTAGCTTGCAGTCTTGTTAAAGTAACCCCTGGAAATGGAGTGAAGGAGCGTGGTGATGGTTCATGGGTGTGCCGCTACAAGCAGGACCAGATCCTCCCTCCCCACAGAGCCAGGGAGGCTTCATATGTGGGGGGAGAGCGTGCCCCCTCGCAGGCTGCAGCACCCAGGGGATGCAGAGGAATGTGGGGGGGTGACCTACTGCCCCACCGTCACCTGAAGGACAAGGAGTCCTTTAGCGAGCCCTGTGGCCATGAGGCTTAGTGCAAGATGGCCTGGGATTTACTCTCAGAGGAAATGGGGAAGTGCATGAGTTAGTCAGCTAGGGGGCTTATCAGAGGAGGTGGTGAAGCGAGCGTGAGAAAAGGGGAAAATAGGGGTGGAAAGGACAGCTTGGTTTGCCGTGCTCCCAGACCTAGCCAAGCAGGTACTCTTCACCGAGGTGGGACAGAATGTCCAGTTTATCTCATCTTTTCAGCCTCTAACCTCTGCCACTGCAATGATGAAATATGGGAGCCGGGACTGCTGAAAGAAAGAAGAATTTATTTGGTATGATACAACATAGCAGGAACTGACGTTGCATCTGAGGCTCCATAACAAAGTAGCATCACTTTGTGGGATGACACTGATAAATCCTATATGCTTCTGCTTCCAGGAAGACCCTTGAAAAGCATCTGCCTGTGGTGTTGCTCACAGAGATGATACAAGACAGTGGAGACAGCGGTCAGGGTCTGGCCCCTGGCAGCAACAGACCAAAACACCCTTTCATTCAGACAGAAGAGGAGTGGCCGGAGCTCCTGGTTTTGCCAGGACTGGAGAGGGACTCCCCCACTCAGAAATGTGGCTGTGTGGGCTCAGTATTCAAAAATGAAAGCTGAGGCAATCGATAAAATGGGGTAGAAACCACCAGTTACCTTAGTTCTTAATAATTAACTGGAAGTCCTTCAATGAACTTAGTACCTGAGTGTGGAATTTGGAATATGACCTTTACTACATCTAGATAAACAGTGTGGCCAACCCAGCAGCTCTCTCTGCAAGCACCCCTCCACTCTTGGCAGCTCACTTCTTGGAGGCTCTCACACTTCATGCTGCAGTCAGGAGCTCAGGGGAGTCCAGCATGATTCTTCTTACTGTGCTGTTCCTTTGCATCATTTCCACGTACTCAGCCTCTGTTAAAGGTAGGTCTGTACTGGGCTTGGTTCAGCTTTTGGATCAACAAAGGCATAACCAGTGTGTGTATGTAGATCTGTTTTGCAGCAAAAACAGTCATTTTTGCTCATCTGTCCTTGAGTAATGCAAAATACATTTAGTAATTACAAAGGCTTAAGTGCTTGTAGCATTTATGTCAGTAGAGGGGATGGAGAAGGCAATGTTTTCAGGTGCACAGGGCCAGCAGTGTGAGCCAGAAGGCTGGGGATCTTGACCTTGCTTAGTCAGGACATGCTGTGGGGGCACCAACTTGAAAGGGACCATTCACACACTCAAAAGTTAAACACACAGAAATGCTCTGGTGGAGCAGAGCCAGGAAGTGCTCAGGGCTCTCCAGGTTTCAGCTTCTGAGCAGTTGACTTGGCTACCACCAAAGTCAGTATCAAGCATCCCATTAATTTCATGGAGAGCTTGCTCTGCAGTAAGTCATGAAAACCTGGATGTCTGCACAAGCCCTGGGAGCAGGGCTTCACTCAGGTGTCCTGACAAAGGTCAAGGGTATGAAAACTGGAGAGTGCCCACTTCAGCAGTGCCAGTGTATGAAGCAAGGAAAGGTGTCTTTAGTAGTGGCCCTTCATGTACAACTTGACATTAAATTTAGAGGAGCAGCAACCTTAAAACATGAGCTGACACCTAGTTTTTAGTTTAATGAGGACGTCCTCATCATGATGAGGAGCAGGGGGGGCACGCCATCCTAGGTTAAACTGTTAAAAAGGCTGTAGAGGTGCTCTCATGGGTGCCTCCTGCTCCCTGCAGGGGATCCAGGACGCTGTATTTATGTAAGCACAGAGCAACAACCTTCCTGCCTACCTCCATACCTGCTTATGACAGGAGTTACAAAGCAGAGAAGTTTGCAGGCAGTTCCTCTACCCATGAGTGTATTTCACAAGACTGCCAGGTAACATTTATGGCTAGATACTCATGTGCCACATTTCTGGTGTCTGCTTTTCCCAGCTTCTCCTTAGTTTCAATTAAGCAAAGCCCCTTCTTGATGTAAAGTAATATTTGCTTGTCACTTTACATCCCCAAGGTACTGAGCAATCATTTTCTCATTAGTTAGTTCTCCCTTCAGCTCTCCCAGGTCTCATCTCTTTCTTGTGCAGACGTACTAAGAGCTAAATTACTGGCCCAAAGGCCACTTAGTCGCTCAGTGACAGAGCTGGGATTAGGATGAGCGTTTTACCTTTCCACCAGGCCACGCTACCTTTTGGAAATATTGAAGGAATATTCTTTTCTTTTAAGTCATCTGTATCAGCACACATGAAACTTTCCTACTGCAGTTTCATTTGAAAAATGTTTTCAAAGAAGCGGATGGGTTTTGCTTTTTAAAGCTATCAGGTGTCAAAACCAGCGGTAAATATAATTTATGAAGGTAGAGCCAGCAAGTAGTTAGAGACGCAAATGCTGTGCATGCCATATGTATTAATAAAAGGCACAGGACTTGACAGCTGTCTCTACTCATGTAGTGTAACCTTCTGTATTATACAGTATCATGATTTAATTATAGACTTGGCATGTTACCCTTAATGACAGACACTTAACATTACTAGTCAAACTATATGTTATGCACTCCACCTTGAAAGCAGGCACTTCTGATCCCAAGAGAGCATGGGCGATTGCCGTCTTTATGTTCATCTCTCCTCCCTTCTCAGTCAGTGGGACATTTGTCATCAACTGAAATGGCAATGGCTATATGGGTGGCAAGGATTCCAGTGCTGTGCTGAATACAAAGGAAAGAGCTTCTAAAGGCACGGGTTTTTTAAGAAAAGTCTCTATCAGAAATGTGTAGGAGTATTCCTTTTTGAATAGTACCGGTGTTTTCTTCATGAAAGATAGCATGAAAATTTAGTTACACTGTTTTGCATACTGGTTCTGGGCAGTAACAGTCTCTGTTCCTCAGCCACCGATATCCCCCTTGCCTCTCAAACTGACCACACGATCCAATTGTCTCTCTTGGCTTCCCCATTTCCACCGTGGTCAGTGCTAACTCCTTGGGACTGCCTTGAATACTGCCTCGTCCCTGCTGCTTCTCTTACCATGATCCACCGCTGGTTCACCCTTTTCCATCAGTGACACCAGTCTTGCAACTAAAGACATCTTCTGCCCTGGCTCCTGCATTGTTTTCCACATATGAAATGGTGAAAGCTTTCAGAACCTAATATTCTTCTAGCTCCCAGAAATACTTTGCAATTATTCATCTCTTCCATGACACTTGCAAGAAGCTGCTGCATCATTTGCTCATCTGTTTCCTTCAGGAGGGAACAGCTCTTTTGTATGTGGGGACAAACACATGCTAAAAGGGAGGAAGAGGGAAGGAACTCTTGCAAAAAGGAAAGAAGATCTATGGGTTGAGCTGTGGGAAGGAAGAGGATAGATGAAAGGTGATTTTAACTGAAAAGAAAGGGAGCAAAACCACAAACATCCACCTTAACTAATAAGACATGTCTCTGAGCACCCAGATAATTTTTCCTGGAAATACCCCCACCTTTATCTTTAGATAGGACTGTGTCACCCTCTACATTTAGAAAGCACCTAGTGGGTAGCACTCATAAAATCGCACCTGATATTAAATCATTGGCACTGCCATTTCTGCTGCAAAAGAAGGACGTTTCGAAGCAGGAAGTGACCTGCTCCAAAGTACTGCAAGGAACCAGGGGTGTCTCTGAAAGGCACAGCCATCTCTGGGCAGGCACTGAGCACCCTCTACTCTCAAGGGCAGTGTAGGTTCAAAGCTGATAGGATTGTGGGCAATTGGGGAATTAGCTAGGAAATTCACAGTAAACCTGAAGGAAGGGTTGTATGCCTCATGGTGACTTTTTTTTTAAAGCAGACGTACAAGGCATGCAAAACCAGAAGAGCCCCGTTGTGCCGACATTAATGCTTCAGCCTCCCTGCAAAAAAATCAATAGTCACAGTTCTGAGCTCTCAGATGCAACAGGCTGCTCCCCCCGGGATTGCCAAACTTACTGTGCCACATCTCCAGCTGGCGTAAAGCATAAGTCAGTTTAGTTCTGTGTAGCTTTCCCAGTTTACGCAGCTTGCAAACCAGACTTGGTGGGATCGCTGTTTTCCTCAGGAAAAGTTTCTTTGAAGCTTACCTTTGTCTACTGCTATGACATCTGACTGAACAGCGGAAGGAAGTGAGCAAAACCTTAAAAAGGGGCATTTTGGGACTCTTTGAGCACTGCAAAATATATCTATATGTATCCAACAGCCATGTTGGAACTGCACTTGCCCACCTACCTAACTGGATTTGAAACCTGAGTGAAATAAGAAAATACTTTGGTTTTGCTTTTTACTAATGCAGTGATATGAAATTTATTTAGCAGAGTCAAATAAAACACTGAGGGGCATGACATAAATCATGATAGCCTGTTGATTCTCTGCAAAGGACTTTGAACACACTGATGACATTACAGCATGTTTAAGAATTTGAGATGTTTTGATAGATTTTTCTTCTTTTTTTTTTTTCCCTGCACTTGTCATAAGACTGAGATGTATCTCCCTGAGGACAGCACTTTGCTTTTCTTAGATTAACTCTGTTGTGAAGGTTTTGTTTCTGCTCTGCACCTCCTGAACTCCATGAAGAAATCCCCAGTGGATTCGGTGGTGCAGCATTCAGGTCCGAGAGGCTAGTGCCGTGCTGCTTACAGATAGCACCTGAGGTCACTGTATGTGTATTTACTTTGCAGATGTAACAGCACTTTGTGTACAGCCAGCTTCTCCTCCCTTCCCTCTACAAACTGACTTCATCAGTTTTTCTTGTGTGGAAGAGACCTTTGTAGCCATCCACACCAGATGAGGGAAGCCCTTGGAAGCAGTGAAAAAGGTTGTTATATATACCCTTCCAGACAAAATATTTAAAGGGTATTCAAGAAGAAATTGATTTTCCTTAGCCACAGATTTTAGGGGCATGGTCTTAATTCCTGTACCTGAGGCTGGGTAGAGACTTGTGACTCTGGTGCCACACATTCCTCACATGGCCATGCATGAGAGAAGAGAAAGAGAAGATAGGAATGGGTGTGGTAGTCAGTAGTTTTATAAAGGAAAAACAAAAGCCATTTGTATACTACAGATTTCATTTACACTAACAAGAGTGAAACTGAATCCCTAGGTAACAGTCTATCTGAGTTGTTAATGCAGATGGAAAGGGCACCATAAATTGGATATGCGAGTTTGCATTTATGCTAGAATTTGGCTTCTGTATCCCTTAAAATACATCAATTAACAGCCAAGGCACAGCTACAGAGACATTTATTTGGTTTAAAGAACAAAGGCTTAATTATTTAATCTAAAAAATACTTTCCCAAAATCTTCATTATATTCATGTCCCCCCTGGGCAAGGCTCTCGATGGAAAGATTCCCAATAAACGTGCGAGAGATGCTGAGAACAATTAATGTTGGCTACAACAAATTATGTCAGTGCATTTCAAATTGCTAAGCACACAAATTGCATGATTAATTACAGTATTTTGAGTTGCAAATCATTTTGGATTAATTTCTAATGCTAACATATCCAAAGTAAAGAATCTGACTCTTTTTTATTTAAGTGTAAGCAAGAACAAAGGATTTTGTGGACATTCTTATCTTAAATATATGAGATTAGTGTCATCTTAATCACAAAAAAAACCCCAGCTGCTCCAGTGGGACAGCCTCTGTAATCAAGGGCAGCAGGATTAAGCACATAAATCTTTTGTTGGCAATTAAATTTTTTATTTTTCTAAAAGTGTTTTTTAGAGAAAATGACAGATTATGTTAGTTAGTCAATTCTAAAACACTGTTTGTTTTTGCTTTCCAAACAGGGCATACTACTGGACCAAGCTTAAATAATGACAAGCTATATAAATTTGCGTACTCAGCTGAAGTGTATGTTGATCAGGTGAAAGCATCACTGCAGAAAAGTGCAGGCTACCGTATTTCTTCTGGTGTGGATGTCAACCTCTTATGGAGAAATCCTGACAATGATGATGACCAGTTGATCAAAATTACGGTAATTAATGCCATCAGGCAACTTAAAACATGCCCAATCTTTTCTGCATTTATCTAACTGCTAAAATAATCTTGAAGAACTGGTTTTCAGATGAGGTAAATCATTTATTCTTCTCTATTCTCATCAACTAAAACCAGCGTTTTCGATAAGCGGATTCCTATAGAATAAGACTTCACAAGAATATATCTAACATCATAAACCAGAACTTCAGAATATCTCCTATATTTTTAAATTGCTTCATACAGCTTCTATAGCTTCCAACAACTCTTGTGCAAGCACCTACCTGAGGTTGTCTGAAGCCCTTGGTTGTAGCTGTAAATCATGACATTTGCTAAATACAAACTGGGTTTGGTACTTAGTTTTACGGTGAGTTTTTCTGCCACTTACTTCCCCAGTGGTGAGCGCTGGTTTCTTGTGAAAACATAGACATAGTAATCATGGAAGATTAGTGATCAGAACCAGAAATGAAGAAATAAAAAAGATGTATTAGGTGATTTAGTCTATCTAGCTTATCCCAGGCCAATGCTAGACTGCTCTTTACATGAATTTTCTCTGCTTTTATTTTGCTAGATAAGAGATGTTCAAGTTGAAAATGTGAATGAACGTCCAGCTGCTAAAAACATCTTCAAAGGAAAAAGCACAGAGAAGATCATCGGGAAAGAATATCTGGAAGCTTTACAGAGGCCCATAGTTCTGGAGCTAGTTCGTGGAAAAGTAAGACCCTGTCTTTTAAAATTCAGTCCCTGAGGAAACCTGAGACAAATCTCTTCTTACAGGCTTGGAGAATTTACCAATTTGCTGTTGTCAATGTTCTTAATATGCCATCATGTCCTTTCTTTCTGTATGAAATACAGAAGTTTACAACAGACTGTAATTTACCTGTACAAGGGGCCCTTCCAGCTGAAGACTCTTGTGCATTGAGAGCACCATACAGTATCGAAATAAACAGCAGATTGGCCACAAATATATGGTCCACATGCAGATATATGCACACTCACTCTGCAATATTTGTGCTGTTGGCTTCAGTGAAGCCAGGATTTTATCCAAGGTCTGAAGGCAGAAAAGGAGATACAGTTTGCAGTGAGGGAGATTATACTGAGTCTGTGTTAATCACTTTAAACGCTTAGCAAATACTTTAGCGTGACTACTTTTCCCACCTCTCTGGGTTGCTTATTTACTTCAGTGTCACCTGCAGTTTCAGTCATCCCAAGTTAATGAGCTTGATACTGAAACAGCCTTTCACATTGTTCCTCTACTGGGAACTGTCTCCAAAAATCAGAAGAGAAGGGACAGTAAGCAGGTGTGTCTTGGTGTGTGCTTGGGTTTTATAGCTTGCCCTGAGAGAGCAACGAAGCACTGTCCCAGCACAGGAGCACCCATGTCCAATTGTAGCTCTCAGAGTCCCAGTCTTGCTCAGAAAGGGAATCAGGTAAATCCACCTTCCCCTCTTTTTCCCGGACGAGCTGCTCAGTTGTCCCCTTGCAGTCAGCCTACTGCTCTGGCCAGGGAGCGGTAAAGCTTGAGCCATGGCTGCTCCTGCCTCCTCTCCACGCTTCTTCACCCTGTTCTTCACTGACTTGTGGCTGGGAACATTAGGCAAAGAGCCTTGTTCTCCCCTCCATAGCCCAAGCAAGTGGGCAGGTGGGACGTGGGCAGGGGGGCAGTGAGAAAGGAGGAAGGTTGAAGGTCACACTCCCTTTTCTGCAAAGCAGAGTGCAGGCTGTGACACCCTATCCCAACAGGATCTTTACCTCTTGCTGTAAATAGGCACTGAGCACATACCCTGGCCACCAGATCAGCCTACTGAATTGCAGCTGCTATCAGGCCTGCTCAGTAACTTTCAGACTCAGCCTTGTCATCCGTTTTACACAACATAAAAAGAACGAGGACAGCACTGTCTCTCAGTTGTACACATCCCTAAATGAGGACAGAGGTATCAGAAGAACACAGTCAAAATACATCTGCTCCTAATACATTAAGCAGTTCACGCACTAAGACTGAGATGTAGTATTAAAAAATTGGGCTTTTTCTCAGGTAATAGGGTCTGTACGCTCCTTTTATGATTTCTCTGTGGTGTGGTACTTTCATCCCTGGCATAGTGATTTCACTTTTCAGAGTTACCCTGAGATAACATGCTGATTGTACTTACAATTCCTGAAAAAAGTGCACTTTTAAAGCACCTTGAATGCAAAGTGGAGGTGCAAAGTCTTGTTACCAGAGGAGAGGCTTAAGCACAACGCTTGACCCATGAAGTGCAAAGGTTGTGATGCATTTGACACGTCATTTAAGTCATTCTAACTGTGATTTACCTATGATTCATTCTGGGTTTTTGCAACCTGTGATTAAAGTGCAACAGATATTATGCCCCTGTGGGGTGGGATTAACTGAGGATTATGCAGAAAAACATGTCACTTGTGAAATTATGTAAAGTTTCCCATTTCCCTTCTAAATTCTCTGTAATTAACAGGAAAGATGCTCACTGCCCTGAAACTGCTTAGGTACAGCTGAAGACCATAACATGTTTGTACCGTTATCGGCAGGCCCTGCAGCCCCTGGAGTTTGCTTAAATAAGGGCAACAGCCAAATTCAGCTTCCAGATCAGAAAAAAGTAAAGGGAGTTTTTCTGGAGAGAATCCTCACTATTCCTTTCTCATTTAACCAGATTTGTTATATACTTGTTTTTTTATTCCTACAGGTCAAAAACTTCTACTCCTATCAAAATGAACCTGGTTTTACTCAAAATATTAAGAGAGGTCTGGCTAGCCTTTTCCAGCTGCAGCTGCACTCTGGTGCTGCCCGTGAGGTATGATGCTATATCTGGCAAGATAATCATCATCAGAGAAAGAAGCAGAGCCCAGTCTGCTCTGAAAGGCAGATCTCTGGCTCACACTGACTTCAGAAGGAGAGAACTCTCACAGAAACCAGCCCTTTGATCACATTTGAGGTTGGGGATATAAAGACAGTCTTCAGAATATTTGGTGACACAAGTCAAGTTGCTGCAATTAACATAAAGAATTGGTGAATCCGTTTGATTTAAAATGCTCTTACCAATTTAGCAGAGTCTGGTAATATACCAACTTAAATCAGGTCACCCTAAAAGAGATTCTACTCATGTTTAAATTCGGTCGATTCCTAACCTCAGTTCAATGGATTAGGCCATTTTAAATTAGAGTAGCCACGCAAAGTTAGCAATGGTTTAGCCGCATCCATTTAACATGTGTTACATTTATATCTGTCCACATGATCAAAGCTGGAATTTAACTCGAATTCCTAAGTATAGTGCCAGCTGCCAGATGTTTCTTAACCTTTTTTGTTTAAACAAATATTGTTACTTTCCTTCATAGCTATCTAATGAAAAGTAGCCCTGCCTATCCAAAGCAGGTACTTAGAAATACTGATACCTTCAAAACTGGTAAATAAACCCAAACAGTGCAGCATCTTGTGTAAAAGATTCCCACATTGGAGAAAATGGTTCATCTCTGGAAAGTGTTCCAGGGTCCCAAAGATAAATTCAAGCAATTGTCCTAATCTAACTCTTTTTTTCAAGGTGGACGTATCTGGCAAATGCAATACTACTTACCATGTGCGGCAAGATCAGGTGACTAAAATAAAATCCCTGGACTCTTGTGAAATAGAAAAACAAGGGTTCACCAGCCACAACCAGGTATGATTTCTTTAACAAAATAAACCCTGTTCTGCTTATTTAAAAGTGTATTCTTAATAGCTATTACTCATTTTCTCAAAAGTCCTTTCTTGAATTACAGAAAGAAAATTCTACTTGTAGATTTTGTAGTATTAGTAGTAGAAATTTCATATGTAGTACCCATGGGGAGAACAGGGAATGGATTCTCCTCTTGTGCAAACCAGCTTGGCTCAGCTGACAAAGTGCAACACACCAATTCTTATAATTTTTGAATCTCATCCATAATATATTTTAGTTTCTATGCAGATTTATAGCACTTTTATCCTGACTGTACTGAATTTTTAATCAATGTGAGACTTCTTTTTCTTTGGAGGAAAACACTATGTACAGTCACAGTCATAGTGACAACAGTGACCTTTTTCCCAGCTGCTAAGTCACAGCATTTAGTCACATAATAAATGCTGGGCAAGATGCTGACTCCTGACCCTGTCAGGCTTGCCGGAAAGGTCGAAGGCTTCCCTAATGCGCAGGTGTAATGTAGGAGATGTGCTGTTGAGGTAAATGAAGCCCTTAGTGGTCCCTCACTACTAGTAAATGCCTTTCTAAGTGGTTACTACTGAGTGCAGGCTGGACACATGCTGAAGGCACTGGGATTCTCCGCATCAGAAACTGACCTTTCTCAGGTCAGAGAAGTACAAAGGTAGCACATGATCTCTTAATAAACCAGCTTAATGCTGTGACTGAGTTCCTGATTTTCACACTTGCCACAAAGACTTCATCTTGTTTGCAAACAGATCAAGCAAGGTGGCTGGCTTTGCTTCCCAGGTGTGACCACCACAATCTTATTTACAAAACATTTCCCTGGAAAGGCTTCTCATCTTATTTGAAGTGTAATTTTAACTAAAGGTAGTACTGGCCATTTTCTCAGTTACAGCCCTCTCATGACTTCGTCCCATCCTCCCCCCTCTTTTGTTTCTGGTATGTATTGAATTTGAAACACATGGTGCAGAAGTGAGTGACTTCTTGGTGCAGAAGGAATTCTTGAGAACCCGGAAGATCCTGGTTTGTAGGCTTAGCTTGAGATGTTGTCAACCCACATGCACCTTCCTCATTTGGCTCTATTTTGTTATGACTTTTGCACAAACATGGAACTGTGAGCTCTTTTCCTATTCTGTTGTTTATTGATCAGTCCTTTTTTTGGTTTATTCTTCAATTATTTTCAGATTTTAGATGTGAGTACAAAAGCCACATCTGCCACAATTTATGTGCTGGAAGACAGTTTCATTAAATCCATTAAGGCAGAAGAAAATTATGTTTTGCTTCTGAATTCCCGACAAAAAACAGGTGCCAAAATAGTTTCAAAGTAAGTGGGGCAATTTGACTGTCATTGATAGTAGAAGGACTAGTGGTTCAAGTCAGGTTATATGTGTGTGTCTTATAGCATCAAGATCTAAAGCTCTAAGCTCTCCAGGTAAGGATTTAGGTCTCTTTTGTATCTGTATGGTACCTAGTCCAGCTTTGATTAAGGGCTCTACCATACTGCAAATAATAAATAATGACATTCATAAGAAATTAAATGGAAACAGCTGGAATTGGCCAAAACATTTTAAGCAATGCATTACTTCTGTAGGTGTTCTGTTTCTGTGTCCTCTCATTTCTTAAGAAATACTTCAGATGGATCTCCATTTCTGGTATGTGAAAGTTCAGAAGTATAGAAACAAAATCTGCTGCTTAGAAAGGAGACAACAGTGAAACCTAGGTCTATGTTAAACTCCAGACTCTAAAACACTGAAAGTTTAGAGATATACAAGATAAATGATTCAGGCATCTCCTTAGTATTATGATATTTAAAAAATGTACATTCAAAATCTTGTTTTCCAGGTCTTCTTATGAACAAATATATATGAAACATTTCAGAACGTATATGGTTATTGAAGGCTGTTTACCAGGTGCTATAAATCCATACTTCAGAAAGTCTATTATTTAGGTATTTTATACCACATACCTCTAGCAGTAATTCTGCTGGTATGAGATGCTTCTGTTACCTTAAAAAAGCCATAGATTTGCCATGTTCTGAACCTGTTAAAATGAGACTTCAATAAGTCTGTATTCTGTATTTTTGGTCTGTGGAGGGTTTTTTGATTCCTCTTGCCATGATTTCTGCATTTCTGCTCTGGTTGAACTCTAATAGTGTCTTCACTGTATGGATACACAGGCAGAGACTGGAACTGAAGTCAGTACAAGCTGGCCCTGGACTGATCGCTGGGAAGCAAGTTGCCAGTGTTATCAAGACCTTGGACTCCAGTTACGTTGCTGTGACACTAGTAGCAGAGCCAGCCAAATCTGAATGCAAAAAGTGTCCTTCCGTAAGTAAACACAGGCTTGTTGGACGTCAGGTCAGTTAGCTGAGCAGAGAGGTGTGAAAGACGTTTCTGTCCGAGCAGCCCACTAGGGGAGGTCTAACGTAGCAATATAAAATACGCCCTGGAGTGCAGAGCACACTAGTGATGCAAAGGTGCTCCACCACACAAGGGTATTTTAAGATTTACCTCTAAAAGTACCAATCTTTTTGCTGTCTCTCAGAGATTGAGTGCAATATTTCTCAAGACCACTAGAAAATACAACACCCTTTTGTTCTATCTCATCTTTGCCAACCTTGAGTTGGCAGGAACATATTTCTTGTGGATAATGGAGTGGGAAATGACTTTAAGATGGTTGGCCAGTATTTATAAACAATTCTGTTGTGGACGAGATTAACTGCTCCTAGAAATTAAAGGTAGTTAGCCATTCCTTAGGCAGGTTAAACGTTTGTTGGTAATATATTTAGCCTCTTCTTCCTGTCTGACCGTGAAGGAAGTCTTTTATTTAAAAGACTTTATAGGTATTTTATAAGCATAAAATGGGGCTTTAGTATTCTTGGCAAGTCCAATACTGTTCTCATTTTTCCCCTGGAAAAAAAAAACAACTTGTTTTTTTCTATTTAAGACATCTAAAGACTACGAAGGCCTTGGTACTGTAAATGCATCATCTTTTGTTTTACTGATGCTATTAATCATAAGCTAATATAAATTGCTACAGTGATTGTTAGCAAACAGTTTTAATGCTATAACCATTGTGGACTGAATTTAGCAGTGAATGGGAACATTAATGTAAAGATTATTATTCTCTGCCAGTTTTTGATAAGCAAGATAAGGCTTCTATTCAGCACACATAATTTTAATCCTCCAGATATACTCCTTATGAGAACAAATAACATACTATATTGGAATTTGTGTGAGTTATTTGGAAGTAGCATTGTACTGTAATAATTTGTCTTGTCTAATGCTTGTTGAGCTGCAGAGAAGATTAAAAAACATATTGAGGGAAATGAAGTAGAAATGTTGCTGCATGTGTGCTGGAGCAGTTCTGAGCAGGGAACATCAAGGGATCTTAAACAGAGCAGGGTCAGGTGCTTTTTCCCTGACTCTGCCCATTGGGGTTTGTGCTGACCAATTTGTCACTTGGAACGGAGTTTGTCATAATAGTTATAATTTCCAGACCAAGATAACAAACATAGGGTATAATTCCAGAGCACTGCCTGGGGACTGAGCTATGTCATTATAAACCTAATGGCACGATGAGAATGAAGTCCTGCTTTCTCACTGTATTTTACAGTAACTGCTATGAAAAGATGGGGTCTATAAACAGAACACTGTATCCAAAGCAGCAACATAACATTTGGTACTTATATATCATAGTATATATTAATGCCACGCTGACATGGTATGCCCTACAGTTTTACATTTTCAAAACCCTTTTAAAATCAGAACAGGTCTTATCTCTATCTTTATGAATTTGGTAAAATAAACATTACTATCCCCACTTCACACATGCCAGCGCTAGCTTCTGTGAGGTTACGGCCAACATTTACATTTAAATTTAGACCTAAATTTCTGTGTTTAGACATCATAAAGCATGCACTTCAGAAGAGCTCATGGTTCATGAATTTTTTTGATACTCATGGTTCCTACGGAAATGGATGCTTGCCGCTTCTGAAATTGAAGTGGTTTTGTTCTGTCTTGTGCAACCAACCTTTGTAGGTTGGTAATGCAGCTGTCAGGCACTGACATTCACGGAATAATGGAATTTTCAG